>OX328103.1:39657578-40257578 GCA_946811185.2 Hippopus hippopus
CAGCGGCAAAGTAATGTTCCAGACGTGAAACCCAAGGTTTTATAGTTCGATTCCCCGGCAAATCAAATTTTCTTTTTCAGGATTGTGTAAGTTCATTGCGACAGGATTCATTCTTCTCTTGTCGTTGACCAATGTTTCAAGTAATCTATGTTTGAAAGCAAACAATGGTTTGGGAAAGGTTAAAAGCAAAGTACCGGTAAAAGAAACTCCAATAACGCATAAATAGGTGCGTGCGATATAACTCAAATTATGTTGATATCGTCTGATCGGGCTCATAACTTTCATTTTTCGTTAACATGGCTCCCTTTAGATATGATCAATTACAAAAGAAAACTTCATCTGCATATTTCTCAGCTTAGTTGCTCAGTTGATGATGTAAAAGGCCTTAAACTTGGGGTTTTCAGGTTCGATTCCCCAGCTGTTGCAATTTTTATGCGAGGTTTGACAACAGTCATTGCGACAAGATTCATTAATTTCTCATCGCTCACATTTTTTCCCCTTAAATTCACAACATAACTGTACATCATTTTTATGACATAAAAGGCCTGAAACTTGGGGTTTTCAGGTTCGATTCCCCAGCTGTTGCAATTTTTATCCGAGGTTTGATGACAGTCATTGCGACAAGATTCATTAATTTCTCGTCCTTCGTAGTTTTTTCCTTCCTTAAATTCACAACACAACTGGACATCATCTTCCTTTACAAAATGTTACAATTTCTTCTCGCACAAAACAACCCTCCAGGAATACAGTAAACATTTCAAAATCAAATACACACACTCTCTCTCTCTCTCCCTCAACATCACTAAAGGCAGTGGCAAAGTAATGTTCCAGACTTTAAACCCAAAATTCTGTAGTTCGATTCGCCGGCTAATCTAATTCCCTTTTTCAGGATTAAGTTCAAAGCGACAGGATTCATTCTTCTCTCATCATTGAACAATGTTTCAAATAATCTACGTTTTAAAGCAAACAGTGGTTTGGGAAAGGTTAAAAGCAAAATACCTGTAAAAGAAACTCCAATAACGCATAAGTAGGTGCGTGCGTTGTAACAAACTATGTTGAAGTCGTCAGATAGGGCTCGTAACTTTCGTTTTCGTTAACATGGCTCCGTGTTAGATCTGATCAATTGCAAAAGAAAACTTCATCAGCATAATTCTCAGCTTAGTTGCTCAGTTCACGACGTATGAGGCCTTAAATTAGGAGTTTTCAGGTTCGATTCCCCAGCTGTTGCAATTTTTTATGCGAGGTTTGATGACAGTCATTGTGACAAGATTCATTAATTTCTCATCGCTGACATTTTTCCCCCTTCAATTCACAACATAACTGTACATCATTTTTCTTTACAAAATGTTACAATTTCTTCTCGCACATAACAACCCTCCAGAAATAAAGTAAACATTTCAAAATCAAATTCTCTCTCTCTCTCTCTCTCTCTCTCTCCCTCAACATCACCAAAGGCATCGGCTACGTAATGTTCCAGACTTTAAACCCAAGGTACTATAGTTCGATTCGCCGGCTAATCTAATTTCCTTTTTCAGGATTAAGTTCATAGTGACAGGATTCATTCTTCTCTCATCATTGAACAATGTTTCAAATGATCTACTTTTGAAAGCAAACAGTGGTTTGGGAAAGGTTAAAAGCAAAATACCGGTAAAAGAAACTCCAATAACGCATAAGTAGGTGCGTGCATTGTAACAACTTATGTTGAAGTCGTCAGATCGGGCTCGTAACTTTCATTTTCGTTAACATGGCTCCGTGTTAGATCTGATCCATTGCAAAAGAAAGCTTCATCATCATAATTCTCAGCTTGGTTGCTCAGTTGATGATGTACGAGGCCTGACACAAGGAGTTTTCAGGTTCGATTCCCCAGCTCTTGCAATTTTTATGCGAGGTTTGATGACAGTCATTGCGACAAGATTAATTAAATTCTCATCGCTCACATATTTTTCCCGACAACAGTTATGTAGGAAAGCAGCCATTGGTTTAGAATAATGTGCAAGGTACTGGTAAATGAAATACCAACACAGCATGGATAGGTGCACATGACGTCCTGATATACATGTAACTGATATGACTGAAATAATACACTTTCAACTCTCTATGTATCTGCTATAAACTTAAATTCCTTCGAACATCGTCAATCCATTTGAACTAAGGCAAGAGACAACTAGATTCTTCCTTATAATTTCATTTAGGGCGATAAATTAAACGTGGCCCAAATGATCAGATTTGTCTTTTGGGGTAGTCCGGCAAACGCGGCATGAAACAAGCATTGTTTCCTGATTCAAACAATGTTTTCAAAAGTCTTCCTTTCTAAGGTCGTGCTGAAAGAATCTTTATGACGTTTATTAAACCTTCACTAAATAAAACAATGCCGAGATCGGTAGCTCAGTCGGTAATCTATGGGACTTGAGACCAGGGTATTGCTGGTTCCAATTCCTAGCTCGGCAAATTTCTTTCCAAGTACTGATTATATTTATTGTGACAGGATCTCTCTCTCTCTCTCTCTCTCTCTCTCTCTCTCTCTGCTGAATAATGTTTTAATGTTTATGACGTAGAGTATGTGAGAAAGCAGCCAGTGGATATATTGTGTGGAGCACTGGATAAAGAAACCATAAAGGACTTGAGAACAGGGCGTCGTTGGTTGGTTTCCCGGCTCGGTCAATTTTTTCCGAGGATTGCTTATAGTCATTGTGATAGGATTCATTCCTCTCTCAACGTTGACCATTGTTTCGACGACTGTTATGTGGGAAAGCAGCCAGTGGCTTGGAAAGAATATTGTGCGTAATACTGGTAAAAGAAATTACAGGAAAGAACAGATAGGTGCACTGGCCGCCGCAATATAAACTGGAATGATGTTGCAAACGGCGTTTATCACTCTTCAATCAATCAATGAATCAAGAATATTACGTGAATGTTTATCAATTATTTTCAATAAACAAGTTGCTTTTGATCATAAAATAGGAACCTTGGCTTTTTCGGCATTCTTACAGTAAATAGCTGAGGCTGATACGATATTCAAAGTGGTCGTATCTAGAAATGTACAGGGTGATTACATAATTTTGTAAGATCTTGCCAGGATGTCTCAATTGTACCAGTTACACCATTAACATTTCATTCTAAAAGATCCAATGCAGAATTCTACATAGTTCTTTATCTACATGTATTTCAAAGCAGATTACACTCAAAATTACGGACTGAGGCAGCATCATATCAACTGAGAAACGATCAATCTTACAGACTGAGGAAGATATGAAGAAAAGGAAGCTAAATTTATTGTAGGAAGTACATTTTTTGGAGAAAAAGGTTAAACATCATAGTCCAAGAATACAGTCCTATACACGTGCGCCACAACAAAGAGACAACAGCTGCAATATAAAGTCAACCAAAAGTGATGAATGGATGGATGGATGGATGGATGGAGATAGGTAGATAGATAGATATTAGACAGAATCTGAGGGACAGAAGGCGGAAGAGATGGATAGATGGACATAGACAGAGAGAGAAGTTTGCAGGTAGGACAAAGAAATGAAGGGAGAAAAATAGACAGAGAGAACGTGAGAGAATAATGAACAATAGACAAAGAGACAGAAAGTGGTGGAATAGCGAAAGAGACAGACAGAAACACAGATAGAGAGACTGTGTGAAAAGAGGCAGTGAGATATAGATAGAAAGAGGAGAGATATATACGAAGAGGAGGGAGAGAAATAGGAAGGGATAGAGAGAGAAATAGAGAGCGAGGGAAAGACAGAAAGCGAGAGAGAGACAGACAGACAGAGAGAGAGACAGAGAGAATGAGAGAGATAGAGAGCGACAGAGAGAGACTGAAAGTAGAAATCAGTGTAGGGGGAAAGATAAGAATGAGGAGCAGAGAGTAAGACAAAGAGTTCTGAAAAGAGAAGATAGAGAGTGAGAGAAAAAGAGAGAGAGACAGTGAGAGACAGAGAGACAGACGGAGAAAGAGAAAAAGAGAAAGACAGACGGTGATTGGAAAGAGAGAGGTGAAGAGAGACAGAAATAGTGAAACGAGAGAGAGAGAAAGAGCGAAAAAGAAAGAGATAGACAGAGAGAGAGAGATGAAGAGAGACAGAAATAGCGAAACGAGAGTGAGAGAGAGAGAGAGAGAGAGATTGAGAGTTTGAGAGAGAGAGATAGAAAGACAGAGATTGAGAGAAAGATACCAAAATGAAAAGAAAGAGAGAGAGAGAGAGCGAGATGACAGTGAAATGAGGGTGAATACATTATTTCAGACCGTTTAGATAGAGGCTTAAAGTCATGAAGAAGAAATAGAGGCCAAAGAGTTATCAGTGAAATATTTCAGGCATAGGTTCGTCATCTGAAGGTACATTCAATTAAGTTAGGTTGAAATATAAAGGAAGCAGATAGAACAAGCTAATCGACTGGAGCTAAAATACGAGTAAGGGCATAGTTGTAAATTCTGAGGGTATCTCTGTCGAACTGAGAGAATATATAACCTACCATAGATACACGCATACGACATTGGGTTGAAATAATAGAAGTGACATTGTTTCAAGGTTTGAGGGAACATCGAACTCAGAATGTATTTCACCGTCTGAGACAAAGTAGAAGGAACCAAAAGAACATCTTACCGACTGACGGTGCAGGCTAACAGGTTGGGAGTAAAATCTCTGACAGGACACAGGTTTATAGCTTAATGATACACACCTCACTCACCAAGGCTACCATCTCAATTCCTATAAGAATATAAAACGGGCTGTTGCAGTAACCAATGGACAGAGGACACATCTTCGAACTGTGGGTACATCAAGTGGACAAGGGATACAGTCTAATTGAAAACGGGTAAATTTTAAGACAGAATACAGCTTTAGGGCCTTATGGTGTATCCGAGTGACTGAGGTGCATCTCATAGACTAAGGGTTTTCATTGCTAACTTTGGGTTCAACGCTTTGACTAATGTTATAAGACTGGAAGAAAAGTTATAATTAGGAAACTCTCTAAACTTACACCTAACAGATTTAGGGTACATATCAGGAAAAGTGTGTAAAGGCAAACTCTGCAAATAGTACCATTTGATTGAGGCCAATTGTTCAGGGCCTGGGCGTACATTCAACTGACTATAGGTACGATTTCAAAGTCGTCTAAGAGGACATGAAATAGACTGGGGAAACATTCCACGAACTGAGGATACAATCTCAAGGACTCAATCGATATGCTTGTAACGGACTGAGGGTTGGTTTTAGGCGCTGTGGGTATGAAATCGCCGACTGTGCGTACAGGCTTAGGAACTTGTGCAGTCACAGGAAGGTGGAAATACAGCTTTAGGACCTATTTAAAAGCAATTTCAAGCGGTATAGAGCTCGCCGCTAAAGCTGTAAGACTCAATCAAACAAAAAGAAGAAATATTTCTCGAACTGCAGGTACATCTCTTGGACTAAAGGTAAATCAAACAGACTGAAGGGGCTAACGCACGGCATTTGGTTTAATTCAGAGTAAAAACAAGTGTCTGGATCTTCATTTACATTTGACAGACCGACGATACATCTTACAGAAAGGCACATACAAAGGACCAAAAACTGGTTGATCATATCGAATAATTTCCAGAGGTAAGGTTTATTTCATTGACTAAGAGTACAGCCTAATGAAGTAGAGAAATAAGAAACTGGTTGATTCTCAAGCGTTTGTTGACTCCTCTCATGGGCTAAGGGTTCATCTCACGAATTGAGGGCACATACTGAGATTGGGTTAAATGAGACTAAAGACGATGGTAAGGACTAATGGGCCAGTATTACGCACTAAATATATTTCTCTCGATGTGAAAGTACAACCTGCGGACTGAGGACAAGATCTCCAATACTGAGAATATGTTTAATGGAAATGATGACAGTTATTGCGACAGGGTTTCTTCTTATCTCAGCGCTGATAATCCTTCCAACGACGTCAGAAAAACAAAGCAGTAAGTGCCAATGGGAACAATATTGTGCGAAGTACTGGTAAAAGAAAGTACTGATCTTCTTCCAAATAGCCTGTAACTTCTTTTATTGAATCCAAAACTGTCCAGAAAATATCGAACCCCTTAAAATTAACTTCTGCACATTTCTAAACATATGGCCATTAAAATCTACAGTGTTCACACATTTTACTTTTTCCATCATTGTTCTTTACAGAAAGTTACAATCTCTTCTCCCACATAACAACTCTTCAGAAATAAATAAAAACGGACTGAAAATATATCTCCCGATATGAAAGTAAGACCTACGGACTGAGGATACAATCTCTTAGACTGAGAATATATGCTCTATGGAATTGATGTCAGTTATTGCGACAGGGTTTATTCTTATCTCAGCGCTCGTAATTCTTTCGACGAGGTTGTGTGAGGAAAGCAGCCAGTGCCAATGGGAACAATACTGTGCGAAGTACCGGTAAAAAGATATCCCCCTTCCAAAAGCTTATATTTTTTTTCTTTGAATCCACAACTGTACATCATTTTTCTTCACAAAATGTTATAATTTCTTCTCGAGCATAACAACCTTTCCGCAAAAAAGTGAACATGTCAAAATCAAATACATTCTCTCTCTCTCTCTCTCTCTCTCTCTCTCTCTCTCTCTCTCTCTCTCTCTCTATCTCTCTCTCTCTCTCTCTCTCTTGGATCGTCTTGCCAAGTTGCTTGGTCGGTAAAGTACATGGCTTAAAACCTATACAGTCGCAGATTAGATCCCAAAAGCTATACCAATTTCTGTCCGAGGTTCGATTATATTCATTGTTGCAGGATTTATTCTATGCTTAATGCCGATCATTCTATCGACTAAAGTTATTTTGAAAAGCAGCCAGTGGTTTGGAGAGACTGTTACAAGAGCACTGGCCGCGCCATTTACCTGATACCAAGTTAAAACAACGCTAAAAAAACACGCTAACAAAGAAATCTGGCTCCGCTACAACATCCAGCACTACCAATTTAATCATCATCATCATCATCCAAGCCATTATTAAATAGCTTAACAACTGCTGTAAATTTAAACAGTTTTCCTCAATACTACTTTTCAACACTGTTATAAGAAATCAGGAAAACATCTTTATTCTACATTCAAATCAGTTCAGTTTCTTTACTCAATTTCCCGCTTGTCCATAGTACTTCCATTTTTTGTTTTTTGTTTTTCATCTTTAAGTTTTGATTCTTTCTAAAAAATCAGTAAACAACAATCAAATATACACTTATCATTTCCAGTGCTTTCATAATTTGGGAACAGGCTTGGGGACATGATACCAGTATTTTCTCCCATTATAGCAAGATCTTTCTCTCCAAGGTCTTGCAAACATGACTCATAAACATAATTTTCGTTTACCTTGTCAATGTCCTCTCTAAGAATAGATCAACTTCAAAAGTAGACTTCAGCAACATACTTATTTGCTTTTCACCACTTCTTTACAAATCAAATTGTGTCAAGGATTCCTAAACATGACATACCCTTGCCTCCTTCTAAATAGGTCTTTTTTCCTTCAATTCACAACACAATTGTACATCATTTTTCTTTACAAAATGTTACAATTTCTTCTCGCACATAACAACCTTCCAGGAATAAAATAAAGATTTCAAATTCAAATTCTCTCTCTCTCTCTCTCTCTCTCTCTCTCTCTCTCTCTCTCTCTCTCCCTCCCTCCCTCTCTCTCTCTCTCTCTCTCTCTCTCTCTCTCTCTCTCTCTCTGCCAACATCACTAAAACCAGCGGCAAAGTAATGTTCCAGACGTGAAACCCAAGGTTTTATAGTTCGATTCCCCGGCAAATCAAATTTTCTTTTTCAGGATTGTGTAAGTTCATTGCGACAGGATTCATTCTTCTCTTGTCGTTGACCAATGTTTCAAGTAATCTATGTTTGAAAGCAAACAATGGTTTGGGAAAGGTTAAAAGCAAAGTACCGGTAAAAGAAACTCCAATAACGCATAAATAGGTGCGTGCGATATAACTCAAATTATGTTGATATCGTCTGATCGGGCTCATAACTTTCATTTTTCGTTAACATGGCTCCCTTTAGATATGATCAATTACAAAAGAAAACTTCATCTGCATATTTCTCAGCTTAGTTGCTCAGTTGATGATGTAAAAGGCCTTAAACTTGGGGTTTTCAGGTTCGATTCCCCAGCTGTTGCAATTTTTATGCGAGGTTTGACAACAGTCATTGCGACAAGATTCATTAATTTCTCATCGCTCACATTTTTTCCCCTTAAATTCACAACATAACTGTACATCATTTTTATGACATAAAAGGCCTGAAACTTGGGGTTTTCAGGTTCGATTCCCCAGCTGTTGCAATTTTTATCCGAGGTTTGATGACAGTCATTGCGACAAGATTCATTAATTTCTCGTCCTTCGCAGTTTTTTCCTTCCTTAAATTCACAACACAACTGGACATCATCTTCCTTTACAAAATGTTACAATTTCTTCTCGCACAAAACAACCCTCCAGGAATACAGTAAACATTTCAAAATCAAATACACACACTCTCTCTCTCTCTCCCTCAACATCACTAAAGGCAGTGGCAAAGTAATGTTCCAGACTTTAAACCCAAAATTCTGTAGTTCGATTCGCCGGCTAATCTAATTCCCTTTTTCAGGATTAAGTTCAAAGCGACAGGATTCATTCTTCTCTCATCATTGAACAATGTTTCAAATAATCTACGTTTTAAAGCAAACAGTGGTTTGGGAAAGGTTAAAAGCAAAATACCTGTAAAAGAAACTCCAATAACGCATAAGTAGGTGCGTGCGTTGTAACAAACTATGTTGAAGTCGTCAGATAGGGCTCGTAACTTTCGTTTTCGTTAACATGGCTCCGTGTTAGATCTGATCAATTGCAAAAGAAAACTTCATCAGCATAATTCTCAGCTTAGTTGCTCAGTTCACGACGTATGAGGCCTTAAATTAGGAGTTTTCAGGTTCGATTCCCCAGCTGTTGCAATTTTTTATGCGAGGTTTGATGACAGTCATTGTGACAAGATTCATTAATTTCTCATCGCTGACATTTTTCCCCCTTCAATTCACAACATAACTGTACATCATTTTTCTTTACAAAATGTTACAATTTCTTCTCGCACATAACAACCCTCCAGAAATAAAGTAAACATTTCAAAATCAAATTCTCTCTCTCTCTCTCTCTCTCTCTCCCTCAACATCACCAAAGGCATCGGCTACGTAATGTTCCAGACTTTAAACCCAAGGTACTATAGTTCGATTCGCCGGCTAATCTAATTTCCTTTTTCAGGATTAAGTTCATAGTGACAGGATTCATTCTTCTCTCATCATTGAACAATGTTTCAAATGATCTACTTTTGAAAGCAAACAGTGGTTTGGGAAAGGTTAAAAGCAAAATACCGGTAAAAGAAACTCCAATAACGCATAAGTAGGTGCGTGCATTGTAACAACTTATGTTGAAGTCGTCAGATCGGGCTCGTAACTTTCATTTTCGTTAACATGGCTCCGTGTTAGATCTGATCCATTGCAAAAGAAAGCTTCATCATCATAATTCTCAGCTTGGTTGCTCAGTTGATGATGTACGAGGCCTGACACAAGGAGTTTTCAGGTTCGATTCCCCAGCTCTTGCAATTTTTATGCGAGGTTTGATGACAGTCATTGCGACAAGATTAATTAAATTCTCATCGCTCACATATTTTTCCCGACAACAGTTATGTAGGAAAGCAGCCATTGGTTTAGAATAATGTGCAAGGTACTGGTAAATGAAATACCAACACAGCATGGATAGGTGCACATGACGTCCTGATATACATGTAACTGATATGACTGAAATAATACACTTTCAACTCTCTATGTATCTGCTATAAACTTAAATTCCTTCGAACATCGTCAATCCATTTGAACTAAGGCAAGAGACAACTAGATTCTTCCTTATAATTTCATTTAGGGCGATAAATTAAACGTGGCCCAAATGATCAGATTTGTCTTTTGGGGTAGTCCGGCAAACGCGGCATGAAACAAGCATTGTTTCCTGATTCAAACAATGTTTTCAAAAGTCTTCCTTTCTAAGGTCGTGCTGAAAGAATCTTTATGACGTTTATTAAACCTTCACTAAATAAAACAATGCCGAGATCGGTAGCTCAGTCGGTAATCTATGGGACTTGAGACCAGGGTATTGCTGGTTCCAATTCCTAGCTCGGCAAATTTCTTTCCAAGTACTGATTATATTTATTGTGACAGGATCTCTCTCTCTCTCTCTCTCTCTCTCTCTCTCTCTCTGCTGAATAATGTTTTAATGTTTATGACGTAGAGTATGTGAGAAAGCAGCCAGTGGATATATTGTGTGGAGCACTGGATAAAGAAACCATAAAGGACTTGAGAACAGGGCGTCGTTGGTTGGTTTCCCGGCTCGGTCAATTTTTTCCGAGGATTGCTTATAGTCATTGTGATAGGATTCATTCCTCTCTCAACGTTGACCATTGTTTCGACGACTGTTATGTGGGAAAGCAGCCAGTGGCTTGGAAAGAATATTGTGCGTAATACTGGTAAAAGAAATTACAGGAAAGAACAGATAGGTGCACTGGCCGCCGCAATATAAACTGGAATGATGTTGCAAACGGCGTTTATCACTCTTCAATCAATCAATGAATCAAGAATATTACGTGAATGTTTATCAATTATTTTCAATAAACAAGTTGCTTTTGATCATAAAATAGGAACCTTGGCTTTTTCGGCATTCTTACAGTAAATAGCTGAGGCTGATACGATATTCAAAGTGGTCGTATCTAGAAATGTACAGGGTGATTACATAATTTTGTAAGATCTTGCCAGGATGTCTCAATTGTACCAGTTACACCATTAACATTTCATTCTAAAAGATCCAATGCAGAATTCTACATAGTTCTTTATCTACATGTATTTCAAAGCAGATTACACTCAAAATTACGGACTGAGGCAGCATCATATCAACTGAGAAACGATCAATCTTACAGACTGAGGAAGATATGAAGAAAAGGAAGCTAAATTTATTGTAGGAAGTACATTTTTTGGAGAAAAAGGTTAAACATCATAGTCCAAGAATACAGTCCTATACACGTGCGCCACAACAAAGAGACAACAGCTGCAATATAAAGTCAACCAAAAGTGATGAATGGATGGATGGATGGATGGATGGAGATAGGTAGATAGATAGATATTAGACAGAATTTGAGGGACAGAAGGCGGAAGAGATGGATAGATGGACATAGACAGAGAGAGAAGTTTGCAGGTAGGACAAAGAAATGAAGGGAGAAAAATAGACAGAGAGAACGTGAGAGAATAATGAACAATAGACAAAGAGACAGAAAGTGGTGGAATAGCGAAAGAGACAGACAGAAACACAGATAGAGAGACTGTGTGAAAAGAGGCAGTGAGATATAGATAGAAAGAGGAGAGATATATACGAAGAGGAGGGAGAGAAATAGGAAGGGATAGAGAGAGAAATAGAGAGCGAGGGAAAGACAGAAAGCGAGAGAGAGACAGACAGACAGAGAGAGAGACAGAGAGAATGAGAGAGATAGAGAGCGACAGAGAGAGACTGAAAGTAGAAATCAGTGTAGGGGGAAAGATAAGAATGAGGAGCAGAGAGTAAGACAAAAAGTTCTGAAAAGAGAAGATAGAGAGTGAGAGAAAAAGAGAGAGAGACAGTGAGAGACAGAGAGACAGACGGAGAAAGAGAAAAAGAGAAAGACAGACGGTGATTGGAAAGAGAGAGGTGAAGAGAGACAGAAATAGTGAAACGAGAGAGAGAGAAAGAGCGAAAAAGAAAGAGATAGACAGAGAGAGAGAGATGAAGAGAGACAGAAATAGCGAAACGAGAGTGAGAGAGAGAGAGAGAGAGAGATTGAGAGTTTGAGAGAGAGAGATAGAAAGACAGAGATTGAGAGAAAGATACCAAAATGAAAAGAAAGAGAGAGAGAGAGAGCGAGATGACAGTGAAATGAGGGTGAATACATTATTTCAGACCGTTTAGATAGAGGCTTAAAGTCATGAAGAAGAAATAGAGGCCAAAGAGTTATCAGTGAAATATTTCAGGCATAGGTTCGTCATCTGAAGGTACATTCAATTAAGTTAGGTTGAAATATAAAGGAAGCAGATAGAACAAGCTAATCGACTGGAGCTAAAATACGAGTAAGGGCATAGTTGTAAATTCTGAGGGTATCTCTGTCGAACTGAGAGAATATATAACCTACCATAGATACACGCATACGACATTGGGTTGAAATAATAGAAGTGACATTGTTTCAAGGTTTGAGGGAACATCGAACTCAGAATGTATTTCACCGTCTGAGACAAAGTAGAAGGAACCAAAAGAACATCTTACCGACTGACGGTGCAGGCTAACAGGTTGGGAGTAAAATCTCTGACAGGACACAGGTTTATAGCTTAATGATACACACCTCACTCACCAAGGCTACCATCTCAATTCCTATAAGAATATAAAACGGGCTGTTGCAGTAACCAATGGACAGAGGACACATCTTCGAACTGTGGGTACATCAAGTGGACAAGGGATACAGTCTAATTGAAAACGGGTAAATTTTAAGACAGAATACAGCTTTAGGGCCTTATGGTGTATCCGAGTGACTGAGGTGCATCTCATAGACTAAGGGTTTTCATTGCTAACTTTGGGTTCAACGCTTTGACTAATGTTATAAGACTGGAAGAAAAGTTATAATTAGGAAACTCTCTAAACTTACACCTAACAGATTTAGGGTACATATCAGGAAAAGTGTGTAAAGGCAAACTCTGCAAATAGTACCATTTGATTGAGGCCAATTGTTCAGGGCCTGGGCGTACATTCAACTGACTATAGGTACGATTTCAAAGTCGTCTAAGAGGACATGAAATAGACTGGGGAAACATTCCACGAACTGAGGATACAATCTCAAGGACTCAATCGATATGCTTGTAACGGACTGAGGGTTGGTTTTAGGCGCTGTGGGTATGAAATCGCCGACTGTGCGTACAGGCTTAGGAACTTGTGCAGTCACAGGAAGGTGGAAATACAGCTTTAGGACCTATTTAAAAGCAATTTCAAGCGGTATAGAGCTCGCCGCTAAAGCTGTAAGACTCAATCAAACAAAAAGAAGAAATATTTCTCGAACTGCAGGTACATCTCTTGGACTAAAGGTAAATCAAACAGACTGAAGGGGCTAACGCACGGCATTTGGTTTAATTCAGAGTAAAAACAAGTGTCTGGATCTTCATTTACATTTGACAGACCGACGATACATCTTACAGAAAGGCACATACAAAGGACCAAAAACTGGTTGATCATATCGAATAATTTCCAGAGGTAAGGTTTATTTCATTGACTAAGAGTACAGCCTAATGAAGTAGAGAAATAAGAAACTGGTTGATTCTCAAGCGTTTGTTGACTCCTCTCATGGGCTAAGGGTTCATCTCACGAATTGAGGGCACATACTGAGATTGGGTTAAATGAGACTAAAGACGATGGTAAGGACTAATGGGCCAGTATTACGCACTAAATATATTTCTCTCCATGTGAAAGTACAACCTGCGGACTGAGGACAAGATCTCCAATACTGAGAATATGTTTAATGGAAATGATGACAGTTATTGCGACAGGGTTTCTTCTTATCTCAGCGCTGATAATCCTTCCAACGACGTCAGAAAAACAAAGCAGTAAGTGCCAATGGGAACAATATTGTGCGAAGTACTGGTAAAAGAAAGTACTGATCTTCTTCCAAATAGCCTGTAACTTCTTTTATTGAATCCAAAACTGTCCAGAAAATATCGAACCCCTTAAAATTAACTTCTGCACATTTCTAAACATATGGCCATTAAAATCTACAGTGTTCACACATTTTACTTTTTCCATCATTGTTCTTTACAGAAAGTTACAATCTCTTCTCCCACATAACAACTCTTCAGAAATAAATAAAAACGGACTGAAAATATATCTCCCGATATGAAAGTAAGACCTACGGACTGAGGATACAATCTCTTAGACTGAGAATATATGCTCTATGGAATTGATGTCAGTTATTGCGACAGGGTTTATTCTTATCTCAGCGCTCGTAATTCTTTCGACGAGGTTGTGTGAGGAAAGCAGCCAGTGCCAATGGGAACAATACTGTGCGAAGTACCGGTAAAAAGATATCCCCCTTCCAAAAGCTTATATTTTTTTTCTTTGAATCCACAACTGTACATCATTTTTCTTCACAAAATGTTATAATTTCTTCTCGAGCATAACAACCTTTCCGCAAAAAAGTGAACATGTCAAAATCAAATACATTCTCTCTCTCTCTCTCTCTCTCTCTCTCTCTCTCTCTCTCTCTATCTCTCTCTCTCTCTCTCTCTCTTGGATCGTCTTGCCAAGTTGCTTGGTCGGTAAAGTACATGGCTTAAAACCTATACAGTCGCAGATTAGATCCCAAAAGCTATACCAATTTCTGTCCGAGGTTCGATTATATTCATTGTTGCAGGATTTATTCTATGCTTAATGCCGATCATTCTATCGACTAAAGTTATTTTGAAAAGCAGCCAGTGGTTTGGAGAGACTGTTACAAGAGCACTGGCCGCGCCATTTACCTGATACCAAGTTAAAACAACGCTAAAAAAACACGCTAACAAAGAAATCTGGCTCCGCTACAACATCCAGCACTACCAATTTAATCATCATCATCATCATCCAAGCCATTATTAAATAGCTTAACAACTGCTGTAAATTTAAACAGTTTTCCTCAATACTACTTTTCAACACTGTTATAAGAAATCAGGAAAACATCTTTATTCTACATTCAAATCAGTTCAGTTTCTTTACTCAATTTCCCGCTTGTCCATAGTACTTCCATTTTTTGTTTTTTGTTTTTCATCTTTAAGTTTTGATTCTTTCTAAAAAATCAGTAAACAACAATCAAATATACACTTATCATTTCCAGTGCTTTCATAATTTGGGAACAGGCTTGGGGACATGATACCAGTATTTTCTCCCATTATAGCAAGATCTTTCTCTCCAAGGTCTTGCAAACATGACTCATAAACATAATTTTCGTTTACCTTGTCAATGTCCTCTCTAAGAATAGATCAACTTCAAAAGTAGACTTCAGCAACATACTTATTTGCTTTTCACCACTTCTTTACAAATCAAATTGTGTCAAGGATTCCTAAACATGACATACCCTTGCCTCCTTCTAAATAGGTCTTTTTTCCTTCAATTCACAACACAATTGTACATCATTTTTCTTTACAAAATGTTACAATTTCTTCTCGCACATAACAACCTTCCAGGAATAAAATAAAGATTTCAAATTCAAATTCTCTCTCTCTCTCTCTCTCTCTCTCTCTCTCTCTCTCTCTCTCTCTCTTTCCCTCCCTCCCTCTCTCTCTCTCTCTCTCTCTCTCTCTCTCTCTCTCTCTCTCTCTGCCAACATCACTAAAACCAGCGGCAAAGTAATGTTCCAGACGTGAAACCCAAGGTTTTATAGTTCGATTCCCCGGCAAATCAAATTTTCTTTTTCAGGATTGTGTAAGTTCATTGCGACAGGATTCATTCTTCTCTTGTCGTTGACCAATGTTTCAAGTAATCTATGTTTGAAAGCAAACAATGGTTTGGGAAAGGTTAAAAGCAAAGTACCGGTAAAAGAAACTCCAATAACGCATAAATAGGTGCGTGCGATATAACTCAAATTATGTTGATATCGTCTGATCGGGCTCATAACTTTCATTTTTCGTTAACATGGCTCCCTTTAGATATGATCAATTACAAAAGAAAACTTCATCTGCATATTTCTCAGCTTAGTTGCTCAGTTGATGATGTAAAAGGCCTTAAACTTGGGGTTTTCAGGTTCGATTCCCCAGCTGTTGCAATTTTTATGCGAGGTTTGACAACAGTCATTGCGACAAGATTCATTAATTTCTCATCGCTCACATTTTTTCCCCTTAAATTCACAACATAACTGTACATCATTTTTATGACATAAAAGGCCTGAAACTTGGGGTTTTCAGGTTCGATTCCCCAGCTGTTGCAATTTTTATCCGAGGTTTGATGACAGTCATTGCGACAAGATTCATTAATTTCTCGTCCTTCGCAGTTTTTTCCTTCCTTAAATTCACAACACAACTGGACATCATCTTCCTTTACAAAATGTTACAATTTCTTCTCGCACAAAACAACCCTCCAGGAATACAGTAAACATTTCAAAATCAAATACACACACTCTCTCTCTCTCTCCCTCAACATCACTAAAGGCAGTGGCAAAGTAATGTTCCAGACTTTAAACCCAAAATTCTGTAGTTCGATTCGCCGGCTAATCTAATTCCCTTTTTCAGGATTAAGTTCAAAGCGACAGGATTCATTCTTCTCTCATCATTGAACAATGTTTCAAATAATCTACGTTTTAAAGCAAACAGTGGTTTGGGAAAGGTTAAAAGCAAAATACCTGTAAAAGAAACTCCAATAACGCATAAGTAGGTGCGTGCGTTGTAACAAACTATGTTGAAGTCGTCAGATAGGGCTCGTAACTTTCGTTTTCGTTAACATGGCTCCGTGTTAGATCTGATCAATTGCAAAAGAAAACTTCATCAGCATAATTCTCAGCTTAGTTGCTCAGTTCACGACGTATGAGGCCTTAAATTAGGAGTTTTCAGGTTCGATTCCCCAGCTGTTGCAATTTTTTATGCGAGGTTTGATGACAGTCATTGTGACAAGATTCATTAATTTCTCATCGCTGACATTTTTCCCCCTTCAATTCACAACATAACTGTACATCATTTTTCTTTACAAAATGTTACAATTTCTTCTCGCACATAACAACCCTCCAGAAATAAAGTAAACATTTCAAAATCAAATTCTCTCTCTCTCTCTCTCTCTCTCTCCCTCAACATCACCAAAGGCATCGGCTACGTAATGTTCCAGACTTTAAACCCAAGGTACTATAGTTCGATTCGCCGGCTAATCTAATTTCCTTTTTCAGGATTAAGTTCATAGTGACAGGATTCATTCTTCTCTCATCATTGAACAATGTTTCAAATGATCTACTTTTGAAAGCAAACAGTGGTTTGGGAAAGGTTAAAAGCAAAATACCGGTAAAAGAAACTCCAATAACGCATAAGTAGGTGCGTGCATTGTAACAACTTATGTTGAAGTCGTCAGATCGGGCTCGTAACTTTCATTTTCGTTAACATGGCTCCGTGTTAGATCTGATCCATTGCAAAAGAAAGCTTCATCATCATAATTCTCAGCTTGGTTGCTCAGTTGATGATGTACGAGGCCTGACACAAGGAGTTTTCAGGTTCGATTCCCCAGCTCTTGCAATTTTTATGCGAGGTTTGATGACAGTCATTGCGACAAGATTAATTAAATTCTCATCGCTCACATATTTTTCCCGACAACAGTTATGTAGGAAAGCAGCCATTGGTTTAGAATAATGTGCAAGGTACTGGTAAATGAAATACCAACACAGCATGGATAGGTGCACATGACGTCCTGATATACATGTAACTGATATGACTGAAATAATACACTTTCAACTCTCTATGTATCTGCTATAAACTTAAATTCCTTCGAACATCGTCAATCCATTTGAACTAAGGCAAGAGACAACTAGATTCTTCCTTATAATTTCATTTAGGGCGATAAATTAAACGTGGCCCAAATGATCAGATTTGTCTTTTGGGGTAGTCCGGCAAACGCGGCATGAAACAAGCATTGTTTCCTGATTCAAACAATGTTTTCAAAAGTCTTCCTTTCTAAGGTCGTGCTGAAAGAATCTTTATGACGTTTATTAAACCTTCACTAAATAAAACAATGCCGAGATCGGTAGCTCAGTCGGTAATCTATGGGACTTGAGACCAGGGTATTGCTGGTTCCAATTCCTAGCTCGGCAAATTTCTTTCCAAGTACTGATTATATTTATTGTGACAGGATCTCTCTCTCTCTCTCTCTCTCTCTCTCTCTCTGCTGAATAATGTTTTAATGTTTATGACGTAGAGTATGTGAGAAAGCAGCCAGTGGATATATTGTGTGGAGCACTGGATAAAGAAACCATAAAGGACTTGAGAACAGGGCGTCGTTGGTTGGTTTCCCGGCTCGGTCAATTTTTTCCGAGGATTGCTTATAGTCATTGTGATAGGATTCATTCCTCTCTCAACGTTGACCATTGTTTCGACGACTGTTATGTGGGAAAGCAGCCAGTGGCTTGGAAAGAATATTGTGCGTAATACTGGTAAAAGAAATTACAGGAAAGAACAGATAGGTGCACTGGCCGCCGCAATATAAACTGGAATGATGTTGCAAACGGCGTTTATCACTCTTCAATCAATCAATGAATCAAGAATATTACGTGAATGTTTATCAATTATTTTCAATAAACAAGTTGCTTTTGATCATAAAATAGGAACCTTGGCTTTTTCGGCATTCTTACAGTAAATAGCTGAGGCTGATACGATATTCAAAGTGGTCGTATCTAGAAATGTACAGGGTGATTACATAATTTTGTAAGATCTTGCCAGGATGTCTCAATTGTACCAGTTACACCATTAACATTTCATTCTAAAAGATCCAATGCAGAATTCTACATAGTTCTTTATCTACATGTATTTCAAAGCAGATTACACTCAAAATTACGGACTGAGGCAGCATCATATCAACTGAGAAACGATCAATCTTACAGACTGAGGAAGATATGAAGAAAAGGAAGCTAAATTTATTGTAGGAAGTACATTTTTTGGAGAAAAAGGTTAAACATCATAGTCCAAGAATACAGTCCTATACACGTGCGCCACAACAAAGAGACAACAGCTGCAATATAAAGTCAACCAAAAGTGATGAATGGATGGATGGATGGATGGATGGAGATAGGTAGATAGATAGATATTAGACAGAATTTGAGGGACAGAAGGCGGAAGAGATGGATAGATGGACATAGACAGAGAGAGAAGTTTGCAGGTAGGACAAAGAAATGAAGGGAGAAAAATAGACAGAGAGAACGTGAGAGAATAATGAACAATAGACAAAGAGACAGAAAGTGGTGGAATAGCGAAAGAGACAGACAGAAACACAGATAGAGAGACTGTGTGAAAAGAGGCAGTGAGATATAGATAGAAAGAGGAGAGATATATACGAAGAGGAGGGAGAGAAATAGGAAGGGATAGAGAGAGAAATAGAGAGCGAGGGAAAGACAGAAAGCGAGAGAGAGACAGACAGACAGAGAGAGAGACAGAGAGAATGAGAGAGATAGAGAGCGACAGAGAGAGACTGAAAGTAGAAATCAGTGTAGGGGGAAAGATAAGAATGAGGAGCAGAGAGTAAGACAAAGAGTTCTGAAAAGAGAAGATAGAGAGTGAGAGAAAAAGAGAGAGAGACAGTGAGAGACAGAGAGACAGACGGAGAAAGAGAAAAAGAGAAAGACAGACGGTGATTGGAAAGAGAGAGGTGAAGAGAGACAGAAATAGTGAAACGAGAGAGAGAGAAAGAGCGAAAAAGAAAGAGATAGACAGAGAGAGAGAGATGAAGAGAGACAGAAATAGCGAAACGAGAGTGAGAGAGAGAGAGAGAGAGAGATTGAGAGTTTGAGAGAGAGAGATAGAAAGACAGAGATTGAGAGAAAGATACCAAAATGAAAAGAAAGAGAGAGAGAGAGAGCGAGATGACAGTGAAATGAGGGTGAATACATTATTTCAGACCGTTTAGATAGAGGCTTAAAGTCATGAAGAAGAAATAGAGGCCAAAGAGTTATCAGTGAAATATTTCAGGCATAGGTTCGTCATCTGAAGGTACATTCAATTAAGTTAGGTTGAAATATAAAGGAAGCAGATAGAACAAGCTAATCGACTGGAGCTAAAATACGAGTAAGGGCATAGTTGTAAATTCTGAGGGTATCTCTGTCGAACTGAGAGAATATATAACCTACCATAGATACACGCATACGACATTGGGTTGAAATAATAGAAGTGACATTGTTTCAAGGTTTGAGGGAACATCGAACTCAGAATGTATTTCACCGTCTGAGACAAAGTAGAAGGAACCAAAAGAACATCTTACCGACTGACGGTGCAGGCTAACAGGTTGGGAGTAAAATCTCTGACAGGACACAGGTTTATAGCTTAATGATACACACCTCACTCACCAAGGCTACCATCTCAATTCCTATAAGAATATAAAACGGGCTGTTGCAGTAACCAATGGACAGAGGACACATCTTCGAACTGTGGGTACATCAAGTGGACAAGGGATACAGTCTAATTGAAAACGGGTAAATTTTAAGACAGAATACAGCTTTAGGGCCTTATGGTGTATCCGAGTGACTGAGGTGCATCTCATAGACTAAGGGTTTTCATTGCTAACTTTGGGTTCAACGCTTTGACTAATGTTATAAGACTGGAAGAAAAGTTATAATTAGGAAACTCTCTAAACTTACACCTAACAGATTTAGGGTACATATCAGGAAAAGTGTGTAAAGGCAAACTCTGCAAATAGTACCATTTGATTGAGGCCAATTGTTCAGGGCCTGGGCGTACATTCAACTGACTATAGGTACGATTTCAAAGTCGTCTAAGAGGACATGAAATAGACTGGGGAAACATTCCACGAACTGAGGATACAATCTCAAGGACTCAATCGATATGCTTGTAACGGACTGAGGGTTGGTTTTAGGCGCTGTGGGTATGAAATCGCCGACTGTGCGTACAGGCTTAGGAACTTGTGCAGTCACAGGAAGGTGGAAATACAGCTTTAGGACCTATTTAAAAGCAATTTCAAGCGGTATAGAGCTCGCCGCTAAAGCTGTAAGACTCAATCAAACAAAAAGAAGAAATATTTCTCGAACTGCAGGTACATCTCTTGGACTAAAGGTAAATCAAACAGACTGAAGGGGCTAACGCACGGCATTTGGTTTAATTCAGAGTAAAAACAAGTGTCTGGATCTTCATTTACATTTGACAGACCGACGATACATCTTACAGAAAGGCACATACAAAGGACCAAAAACTGGTTGATCATATCGAATAATTTCCAGAGGTAAGGTTTATTTCATTGACTAAGAGTACAGCCTAATGAAGTAGAGAAATAAGAAACTGGTTGATTCTCAAGCGTTTGTTGACTCCTCTCATGGGCTAAGGGTTCATCTCACGAATTGAGGGCACATACTGAGATTGGGTTAAATGAGACTAAAGACGATGGTAAGGACTAATGGGCCAGTATTACGCACTAAATATATTTCTCTCGATGTGAAAGTACAACCTGCGGACTGAGGACAAGATCTCCAATACTGAGAATATGTTTAATGGAAATGATGACAGTTATTGCGACAGGGTTTCTTCTTATCTCAGCGCTGATAATCCTTCCAACGACGTCAGAAAAACAAAGCAGTAAGTGCCAATGGGAACAATATTGTGCGAAGTACTGGTAAAAGAAAGTACTGATCTTCTTCCAAATAGCCTGTAACTTCTTTTATTGAATCCAAAACTGTCCAGAAAATATCGAACCCCTTAAAATTAACTTCTGCACATTTCTAAACATATGGCCATTAAAATCTACAGTGTTCACACATTTTACTTTTTCCATCATTGTTCTTTACAGAAAGTTACAATCTCTTCTCCCACATAACAACTCTTCAGAAATAAATAAAAACGGACTGAAAATATATCTCCCGATATGAAAGTAAGACCTACGGACTGAGGATACAATCTCTTAGACTGAGAATATATGCTCTATGGAATTGATGTCAGTTATTGCGACAGGGTTTATTCTTATCTCAGCGCTCGTAATTCTTTCGACGAGGTTGTGTGAGGAAAGCAGCCAGTGCCAATGGGAACAATACTGTGCGAAGTACCGGTAAAAAGATATCCCCCTTCCAAAAGCTTATATTTTTTTTCTTTGAATCCACAACTGTACATCATTTTTCTTCACAAAATGTTATAATTTCTTCTCGAGCATAACAACCTTTCCGCAAAAAAGTGAACATGTCAAAATCAAATACATTCTCTCTCTCTCTCTCTCTCTCTCTCTCTCTCTCTCTCTCTATCTCTCTCTCTCTCTCTCTCTCTTGGATCGTCTTGCCAAGTTGCTTGGTCGGTAAAGTACATGGCTTAAAACCTATACAGTCGCAGATTAGATCCCAAAAGCTATACCAATTTCTGTCCGAGGTTCGATTATATTCATTGTTGCAGGATTTATTCTATGCTTAATGCCGATCATTCTATCGACTAAAGTTATTTTGAAAAGCAGCCAGTGGTTTGGAGAGACTGTTACAAGAGCACTGGCCGCGCCATTTACCTGATACCAAGTTAAAACAACGCTAAAAAAACACGCTAACAAAGAAATCTGGCTCCGCTACAACATCCAGCACTACCAATTTAATCATCATCATCATCATCCAAGCCATTATTAAATAGCTTAACAACTGCTGTAAATTTAAACAGTTTTCCTCAATACTACTTTTCAACACTGTTATAAGAAATCAGGAAAACATCTTTATTCTACATTCAAATCAGTTCAGTTTCTTTACTCAATTTCCCGCTTGTCCATAGTACTTCCATTTTTTGTTTTTTGTTTTTCATCTTTAAGTTTTGATTCTTTCTAAAAAATCAGTAAACAACAATCAAATATACACTTATCATTTCCAGTGCTTTCATAATTTGGGAACAGGCTTGGGGACATGATACCAGTATTTTCTCCCATTATAGCAAGATCTTTCTCTCCAAGGTCTTGCAAACATGACTCATAAACATAATTTTCGTTTACCTTGTCAATGTCCTCTCTAAGAATAGATCAACTTCAAAAGTAGACTTCAGCAACATACTTATTTGCTTTTCACCACTTCTTTACAAATCAAATTGTGTCAAGGATTCCTAAACATGACATACCCTTGCCTCCTTCTAAATAGGTCTTTTTTCCTTCAATTCACAACACAATTGTACATCATTTTTCTTTACAAAATGTTACAATTTCTTCTCGCACATAACAACCTTCCAGGAATAAAATAAAGATTTCAAATTCAAATTCTCTCTCTCTCTCTCTCTCTCTCTCTCTCTCTCTCTCTCTCTCTCTCTTTCCCTCCCTCCCTCTCTCTCTCTCTCTCTCTCTCTCTCTCTCTCTCTCTGCCAACATCACTAAAACCAGCGGCAAAGTAATGTTCCAGACGTGAAACCCAAGGTTTTATAGTTCGATTCCCCGGCAAATCAAATTTTCTTTTTCAGGATTGTGTAAGTTCATTGCGACAGGATTCATTCTTCTCTTGTCGTTGACCAATGTTTCAAGTAATCTATGTTTGAAAGCAAACAATGGTTTGGGAAAGGTTAAAAGCAAAGTACCGGTAAAAGAAACTCCAATAACGCATAAATAGGTGCGTGCGATATAACTCAAATTATGTTGATATCGTCTGATCGGGCTCATAACTTTCATTTTTCGTTAACATGGCTCCCTTTAGATATGATCAATTACAAAAGAAAACTTCATCTGCATATTTCTCAGCTTAGTTGCTCAGTTGATGATGTAAAAGGCCTTAAACTTGGGGTTTTCAGGTTCGATTCCCCAGCTGTTGCAATTTTTATGCGAGGTTTGACAACAGTCATTGCGACAAGATTCATTAATTTCTAATTCACAACATAACTGTACATCATTTTTATGACATAAAAGGCCTGAAACTTGGGGTTTTCAGGTTCGATTCCCCAGCTGTTGCAATTTTTATCCGAGGTTTGATGACAGTTATTGCGACAAGATTCATTAATTTCTCGTCCTTCGCAGTTTTTTCCTTCCTTAAATTCACAACACAACTGGACATCATCTTCCTTTACAAAATGTTACAATTTCTTCTCGCACAAAACAACCCTCCAGGAATACAGTAAACATTTCAAAATCAAATACACACACTCTCTCTCTCTCCCTCAACATCACTAAAGGCAGTGGCAAAGTAATGTTCCAGACTTTAAACCCAAAATTCTGTAGTTCGATTCGCCGGCTAATCTAATTCCCTTTTTCAGGATTAAGTTCAAAGCGACAGGATTCATTCTTCTCTCATCATTGAACAATGTTTCAAATAATCTACGTTTTAAAGCAAACAGTGGTTTGGGAAAGGTTAAAAGCAAAATACCGGTAAAAGAAACTCCAATAACGCATAAGTAGTTGCGTGCGTTGTAACAAATTATGTTGAAGTCGTCAGATAGGGCTCGTAACTTTCGTTTTCGTTAACATGGCTCCGTGTTAGATCTGATCAATTGCAAAAGAAAACTTCATCAGTATAATTCTCAGCTTAGTTGCTCAGTTCACGACGTATGAGGCCTTAAATTAGGAGTTTTCAGGTTCGATTCCCCAGCTGTTGCAATTTTTTATGCGAGGTTTGATGACAGTCATTGTGACAAGATTCATTAATTTCTCATCGCTGACATTTTTCCCCCTTCAATTCACAACATAACTGTACATCATTTTTCTTTACAAAATGTTTTAATTTTTTCTCGCACATAACAACCCTCCAGAAATAAAGTAAACATTTCAACATCAAATTCTCTCTCTCTCTCTCTCTCCCTCAACATCACCAAAGGCATCGGCTACGTAATGTTCCAGACTTTAAACCCAAGGTACTATAGTTCGATTCGCCGGCTAATCTAATTTCCTTTTTCAGGATTAAGTTCATAGTGACAGGATTCATTCTTCTCTCATCATTGAACAATGTTTCAAATGATCTACTTTTGAAAGCAAACAGTGGTTTGGGAAAGGTTAAAAGCAAAATACCGGTAAAAGAAACTCCAATAACGCATAAGTAGGTGCGTGCATTGTAACAACTTATGTTGAAGTCGTCAGATCGGGCTCGTAACTTTCATTTTCGTTAACATGGCTCCGTGTTAGATCTGATCCATTGCAAAAGAAAGCTTCATCATCATAATTCTCAGCTTGGTTGCTCAGTTGATGATGTACGAGGCCTGACACAAGGAGTTTTCAGGTTCGATTCCCCAGCTCTTGCAATTTTTATGCGAGGTTTGATGACAGTCATTGCGACAAGATTAATTAAATTCTCATCGCTCACATATTTTTCCCGACAACAGTTATGTAGGAAAGCAGCCATTGGTTTAGAATAATGTGCAAGGTACTGGTAAATGAAATACCAACACAGCATGGATAGGTGCACATGACGTCCTGATATACATGTAACTGATATGACTGAAATAATACACTTTCAACTCTCTATGTATCTGCTATAAACTTAAATTCCTTCGAACATCGTCAATCCATTTGAACTAAGGCAAGAGACAACTAGATTCTTCCTTATAATTTCATTTAGGGCGATAAATTAAACGTGGCCCAAATGATCAGATTTGTCTTTTGGGGTAGTCCGGCAAACGCGGCATGAAACAAGCATTGTTTCCTGATTCAAACAATGTTTTCAAAAGTCTTCCTTTCTAAGGTCGTGCTGAAAGAATCTTTATGACGTTTATTAAACCTTCACTAAATAAAACAATGCCGAGATCGGTAGCTCAGTCGGTAATCTATGGGACTTGAGACCAGGGTATTGCTGGTTCCAATTCCTAGCTCGGCAAATTTCTTTCCAAGTACTGATTATATTTATTGTGACAGGATCTCTCTCTCTCTCTCTCTCTCTCTCTCTCTCTGCTGAATAATGTTTTAATGTTCATGACGTAGAGTATGTGAGAAAGCAGCCAGTGGATATATTGTGTGGAGCACTGGATAAAGAAACCATAAAGGACTTGAGAACAGGGCGTCGTTGGTTGGTTTCCCGGCTCGGTCAATTTTTTCCGAGGATTGCTTATAGTCATTGTGATAGGATTCATTCCTCTCTCAACGTTGACCATTGTTTCGACGACTGTTATGTGGGAAAGCAGCCAGTGGCTTGGAAAGAATATTGTGCGTAATACTGGTAAAAGAAATTACAGGAAAGAACAGATAGGTGCACTGGCCGCCGCAATATAAACTGGAATGATGTTGCAAACGGCGTTTATCACTCTTCAATCAATCAATGAATCAAGAATCTTACGTGAATGTTTATCAATTATTTTCAATAAACAAGTTGCTTTTGATCATAAAATAGGAACCTTGGCTTTTTCGGCATTCTTACAGTAAATAGCTGAGGCTGATACGATATTCAAAGTGGTCGTATCTAGAAATGTACAGGGTGATTACATAATTTTGTAAGATCTTGCCAGGATGTCTCAATTGTACCAGTTACACCATTAACATTTCATTCTAAAAGATCCAATGCAGAATTCTACATAGTTCTTCATCTACATGTATTTCAAAGCAGATTACACTCAAAATTACGGACTGAGGCAGCATCATATCAACTGAGAAACGATCAATCTTACAGACTGAGGAAGATATGAAGAAAAGGAAGCTAAATTTATTGTAGGAAGTACATTTTTTGGAGAAAAAGGTTAAACATCATAGTCCAAGAATACAGTCCTATACACGTGCGCCACAACAAAGAGACAACAGCTGCAATATAAAGTCAACCAAAAGTGATGAATGGATGGATGGATGGATGGATGGATGGAGATAGGTAGATAGATAGATATTAGACAGAATTTGAGGGACAGAAGGCGGAAGAGATGGATAGATGGACATAGACAGAGAGAGAAGTTTGCAGGTAGGACAAAGAAATGAAGGGAGAAAAATAGAGAGAACGTGAGAGAATAATGAACAATAGACAAAGAGACAGAAAGTGGTGGAATAGCGAAAGAGACAGAGAGAAACACAGATAGAGAGACTGTGTGAAAAGAGGCAGTGAGATATAGATAGAAAGAGGAGAGATATATACGAAGAGGAGGGAGAGAAATAGGAAGGGATAGAGAGAGAAATAGAGAGCGAGGGAAAGACAGAAAGCGAGAGAGAGACAGACAGACAGAGAGAGAGACAGAGAGAATGAGAGAGATAGAGAGCGACAGAGAGAGACTGAAAGTGGAAATCAGTGTAGGGGGAAAGATAAGAATGAGGAGCAGAGAGTAAGACAAAGAGTTCTGAAAAGAGAAGATAGAGAGTGAGAGAAAAAGAGAGAGAGACAGTGAGAGACAGAGAGACAGACGGAGAAAGAGAAAAAGAGAAAGACAGACGGTGATTGGAAAGAGAGAGGTGAAGAGAGACAGAAATAGTGAAACGAGAGAGAGAGAAAGAGCGAAAAAGAAAGAGATAGACAGAGAGAGAGAGATGAAGAGAGACAGAAATAGCGAAACGAGAGTGAGAGAGAGAGAGAGAGAGAGAGATTGAGAGTTTGAGAGAGAGAGAGATAGAAAGACAGAGATTGAGAGAAAGATACCAAAATGAAAAAAGAGAGAGAGAGAGAGAGCGAGATGACAGTGAAATGAGGGTGAATACATTATTTCAAACCGTTTAGATAGAGGCTTAAAGTCATGAAGAAGAAATAGAGGCCAAAGAGTTATCAGTGAAATATTTCAGGCATAGGTTCGTCATCTGAAGGTACATTCAATTAAGTTAGGTTGAAATATAAAGGAAGCAGATAGAATAAGCTAATCGACTGGAGCTAAAATACGAGTAAGGGCATAGTTGTAAATTCTGAGGGTATCTCTGTCGAACTGAGAGAATATATAACCTACCATAGATACACGCATACGACATTGGGTTGAAATAATAGAAGTGACATTGTTTCAAGGTTTGAGGGAACATCGAACTCAGAATGTATTTCACCGTCTGAGACAAAGTAGAAGGAACCAAAAGAACATCTTACCGACTGACGGTGCAGGCTAACAGGTTGGGAGTAAAATCTCTGACAGGACACAGGTTTATAGCTTAATGATACACACCTCACTCACCAAGGCTACCATCTCAATTCCTATAAGAATATAAAACGGGCTGTTGCAGTAACCAATGGACAGAGGACACATCTTCGAACTGTGGGTACATCAAGTGGACAAGGGATACAGTCTAATTGAAAACGGGTAAATTTTAAGATAGAATACAGCTTTAGGGCCTTATGGTGTATCCGAGTGACTGAGGTGCATCTCATAGACTAAGGGTTTTCATTGCTAACTTTGGGTTCAACGCTTTGACTAATGTTATAAGACTGGAAGAAAAGTTATAATTAGGAAACTCTCTAAACTTACACCTAACAGATTTAGGGTACATATCAGGAAAAGTGTGTAAAGGCAAACTCTGCAAATAGTACCATTTGATTGAGGCCAATTGTTCAGGGCCTGGGCGTACATTCAACTGACTATAGGTACGATTTCAAAGTCGTCTAAGAGGACATGAAATAGACTGGGGAAACATTCCACGAACTGAGGATACAATCTCAAGGACTCAATCGATATGCTTGTAACGGACTGAGGGTTGGTTTTAGGCGCTGTGGGTATGAAATCGCCGACTGTGCGTACAGGCTTAGGAACTTGTGCAGTCACAGGAAGGTGGAAATACAGCTTTAGGACCTATTTAAAAGCAATTTCAAGCGATATAGAGCTCGCCGCTAAAGCTGTAAGACTCAATCAAACAAAAAGAAGAAATATTTCTCGAACTGCAGGTACATCTCTTGGACTAAAGGTAAATCAAACAGACTGAAGGGGCTAACGCACGGCATTTGGTTTAATTCAGAGTAAAAACAAGTGTCTGGATCTTCATTTACATTTGACAGACCGACGATACATCTTACAGAAAGGCACATACAAAAGACCAAAAACTGGTTGATCATATCGAATAATTTCCAGAGGTAAGGTTTATTTCATTGACTAAGAGTACAGCCTAATGAAGTAGAGAAATAAGAAACTGGTTGATTCTCAAGCGTTTGTTGACTCCTCTCATGGGCTAAGGGTTCATCTCACGAATTGAGGGCACATACTGAGATTGGGTTAAATGAGACTAAAGACGATGGTAAGGACTAATGGGCCAGTATTACGCACTAAATATATTTCTCTCGATGTGAAAGTACAACCTGCGGACTGAGTCCAAGATCTCCAATACTGAGAATATGTTTAATGGAAATGATGACAGTTATTGCGACAGGGTTTCTTCTTATCTCAGCGCTGATAATCCTTCCAACGACGTCAGAAAAACAAAGCAGTAAGTGCCAATGGGAACAATATTGTGCGAAGTACTGGTAAAAGAAAGTACTGATCTTCTTCCAAATAGCCTGTAACTTCTTTTATTGAATCCAAAACTGTCCAGAAAATATCGAACCCCTTAAAATTAACTTCTGCACATTTCTAAACATATGGCCATTAAAATCTACAGTGTTCACACATTTTACTTTTTCCATCATTGTTCTTTACAGAAAGTTACAATCTCTTCTCCCACATAACAACTCTTCAGAAATAAATAAAAACGGACTGAAAATATATCTCCCGATATGAAAGTAAGACCTGCGGACTGAGGATACAATCTCTTAGACTGAGAATATATGCTCTATGGAATTGATGTCAGTTATTGCGACAGGGTTTATTCTTATCTCAGCGCTCGTAATTCTTTCGACGAGGTTGTGTGAGGAAAGCAGCCAGTGCCAATGGGAACAATACTGTGCGAAGTACCGGTAAAAAGATATCCCCCTTCCAAAAGCTTATATTTTTTTTCCTTGAATCCACAACTGTACATCATTTTTCTTCACAAAATGTTATAATTTCTTCTCGAGCATAACAACCTTTCCGCAAAAAAGTGAACATGTCAAAATCAAATACATTCTCTCTCTCTCTCTCTCTCTCTCTCTCTCTCTCTCTCTCTTGGATCGTCTTGCCAAGTTGCTTGGTCGGTAAAGTACATGGCTTAAAACCTATACAGTCGCAGATTAGATCCCAAAAGCTATACCAATTTCTGTCCGAGGTTCGATTATATTCATTGTTGCAGGATTTATTCTATGCTTAATGCCGATCATTCTATCGACTAAAGTTATTTTGAAAAGCAGCCAGTGGTTTGGAGAGACTGTTACAAGAGCACTGGCCGCGCCATTTACCTGATACCAAGTTAAAACAACGCTAAAAAAACACGCTAACAAAGAAATCTGGCTCCGCTACAACATCCAGCACTACCAACTTAATCATCATCATCATCATCATCCAAGCCATTATTAAATAGCTTAACAACTGCTGTAAATTTAAACAGTTTTCCTCAATACTACTTTTCAACACTGTTATAAGAAATCAGGAAAACATCTTTATTCTACATTCAAATCAGTTGTTTCTTTACTCAATTTCCCGCTTGTCCATAGTACTTCCATTTTTTGTTTTTTGTTTTTTATCTTTGAGTTTTGATTCTTTCTATTCTTCCTTCAATTCACAACACAATTGTACATCATTTTTCTTTACAAAATGTTACAATTTCTTCTCGCACATAACAACCTTCCAGGAATAAAATAAAGATTTCAAATTCAAATTCTCTCTCTCTCTCTCTCTCTCTCTCTCTCTCTCTCTCTCTCTCTCTCTCTCTCTTTCCCTCCCTCCCTCTCTCTCTCTCTCTCTCTCTCTCTCTCTCTCTCTGCCAACATCACTAAAACCAGCGGCAAAGTAATGTTCCAGACGTGAAACCCAAGGTTTTATAGTTCGATTCCCCGGCAAATCAAATTTTCTTTTTCAGGATTGTGTAAGTTCATTGCGACAGGATTCATTCTTCTCTTGTCGTTGACCAATGTTTCAAGTAATCTATGTTTGAAAGCAAACAATGGTTTGGGAAAGGTTAAAAGCAAAGTACCGGTAAAAGAAACTCCAATAACGCATAAATAGGTGCGTGCGATATAACTCAAATTATTTTGATATCGTCTGATCGGGCTCATAACTTTCATTTTTCGTTAACATGGCTCCCTTTAGATCTGATCAATTACAAAAGAAAACTTCATCTGCATATTTCTCAGCTTAGTTGCTCAGTTGATCACGTAAAAGGCCTTAAACTTGGGGTTTTCAGTTTCGATTCCCCAGCTGTTGCAATTTTTATGCGAGGTTTGCCAACAGTCATTGCGACAAGATTCATTAATTTCTCATCGCTCACATTTTTTCCCCTTAAATTCACAACATAACTGTACATCATTTTTATGACATAAAAGGCCTGAAACTTGGGGTTTTCAGGTTCGATTCCCCAGCTGTTGCAATTTTTATCCGAGGTTTGATGACAGTCATTGCGACAAGATTCATTAATTTCTCGTCCTTCGCAGTTTTTTCCTTCCTTAAATTCACAACACAACTGGACATCATCTTCCTTTACAAAATGTTACAATTTCTTCTCGCACAAAACAACCCTCCAGGGATACAATAAACATTTCAAAATCAAATACACACACTCTCTCTCTCTCCCTCAACATCACTAAAGGCAGTGGCAAAGTAATGTTCCAGACTTTAAACCCAAAATTCTGTAGTTTGATTCGCCGGCTAATCTAATTCCCTTTTTCAGGATTAAGTTCAAAGCGACAGGATTCATTCTTCTCTCATCATTGAACAATGTTTCAAATAATCTACGTTTTAAAGCAAACAGTGGTTTGGGAAAGGTTAAAAGCAAAATACCGGTAAAAGAAACTCCAATAACGCATAAGTAGGTGCGTGCGTTGTAACAAATTATGTTGAAGTCGTCAGATAGGGCTCGTAACTTTCGTTTTCGTTAACATGGCTCCGTGTTAGATCTGATCAATTGCAAAAGAAAACTTCATCAGCATAATTCTCAGCTTAGTTGCTCAGTTCACGACGTATGAGGCCTTAAATTAGGAGTTTTCAGGTTCGATTCCCCAGCTGTTGCAATTTTTTATGCGAGGTTTGATGACAGTCATTGTGACAAGATTCATTAATTTCTCATCGCTGACATTTTTCCCCCTTCAATTCACAACATAACTGTACATCATTTTTCTTTACAAAATGTTTTAATTTCTTCTCGCACATAACAACCCTCCAGAAATAAAGTAAACATTTCAACATCAAATTCTCTCTCTCTCTCTCTCTCTCCCCCTCAACATCACCAAAGGCATCGGCTATGTAATGTTCCAGACTTTAAACCCAAGGTACTATAGTTCGATTCGCCGGCTAATATAATTTCCTTTTTCAGGATTAAGTTCATAGTGACAGGATTCATTCTTCTCTCATCATTGAACAATGTTTCAAATGATCTACTTTTGAAAGCAAACAGTGGTTTGGGAAAGGTTAAAAGCAAAATACCGGTAAAAGAAACTCCAATAACGCATAAGTAGGTGCGTGCATTGTAACAACTTATGTTGAAGTCGTCAGATCGGGCTCGTAACTTTCATTTTCGTTAACATGGCTCCGTGTTAGATCTGATCCATTGCAAAAGAAAGCTTCATCAGCATAATTCTCAGCTTGGTTGCTCAGTTGATGATGTACGAGGCCTGACACAAGGAGTTTTCAGGTTCGATTCCCCAGCTCTTGCAATTTTTATGCGAGGTTTGATGACAGTCATTGCGACAAGATTAATTAAATTCTCATCGCTCACATATTTTTCCCGACAACAGTTATGTAGGAAAGCAGCCATTGGTTTAGAATAATGTGCAAGGTACTGGTAAATGAAATACCAACACAGCATGGATAGGTGCACATGACGTCCTGATATACATGTAACTGATATGACTGAAATCATACACTTTCAACTCTCTATGTATCTGCTATAAACTTAAATTCCTTCGAACATCGTCAATCCATTTGAACTAAGGCAAGAGACAACTAGATTCTTCCTTATAATTTCATTTAGGGCGATAAATTAAACGTGGCCCAAATGATCAGATTTGTCTTTTGAGGTAGTCCGGCAAACGCGGCATGAAACAAGCATTGTTTCCTGATTCAAACAATGTTTTCAAAAGTCTTCCTTTCTAAGGTCGTGCTGAAAGAATCTTTATGACGTTTATTAAACCTTCACTAAATAAAACAATGCCGAGATCGGTAGCTCAGTCGGTAATCTATGGGACTTGAGACCAGGGTATTGCTGGTTCCAATTCCTAGCTCGGCAAATTTCTTTCCAAGTACTGATTATATTTATTGTGACAGGATCTCTCTCTCTCTCTCTCTCTCTCTCTCTCTCTCTCTCTCTCTCTCTCTCTCTCTGCTGAATAATGTTTTAATGTTTATGACGTAGAGTATGTGAGAAAGCAGCCAGTGGATATATTGTGTGGAGCACTGGATAAAGAAACCATAAAGGACTTGAGAACAGGGCGTCGTTGGTTGGTTTCCCGGCTCGGTCAATTTTTTCCGAGGATTGCTTATAGTCATTGTGATAGGATTCATTCCTCTCTCAACGTTGACCATTGTTTCGACGACTGTTATGTGGGAAAGCAGCCAGTGGCTTGGAAAGAATATTGTGCGTAATACTGGTAAAGGAAATTACAGGAAAGAACAGATAGGTGCACTGGCCGCCGCAATATAAACTGAAATGATGTTGCAAACGGCGTTTATCACTCTTCAATCAATCAATGAATCAAGAATCTTACGTGAATGTTTATCAATTATTTTCAATAAACAAGTTGCTTTTGATCATAAAATAGGAACCTTGGCTTTTTCGGCATTCTTACAGTAAATAGCTGAGGCTGATACGATATTCAAAGTGGTCGTATCTAGAAATGTACAGGGTGATTACATAATTTTGTAAGATCTTGCCAGGATGTCTCAATTGTACCAGTTACACCATTAACATTTCATGCTAAAAGATCCAATGTAGAATTCTACATAGTTCTTCATCTACATGTATTTCAAAGCAGATTACACTCAAAATTACGGACTGAGGCAGCATCATATCAACTGAGAAACGATCAATCTTACAGACTGAGGAAGATATGAAGAAAAGGAAGCTAAATTTATTGTAGGAAGTACATTTTTTGGAGAAAAAGGTTAAACATCATAGTCCAAGAATACAGTCCTATACACGTGCGCCACAACAAAGAGACAACAGCTGTAATATAAAGTCAACCAAAAGAGATGAATGGATGGATGGATGGAGATAGGTAGATAGATAGATATTAGACAGAATTTGAGGGACAGAAGGCGGAAGAGATGGATAGATGGACATAGACAGAGAGAGAAGTTTGCAGGTAGGACAAAGAAATGAAGGGAGAAAAATAGACAGAGAGAACGTGAGAGAATAATGAACAATAGACAAAGAGACAGAAAGTGGTGGAATAGCGAAAGAGACAGAGAGAAACACAGATAGAGAGACTGTGTGAAAAGAGGCAGTGAGATATAGATAGAAAGAGGAGAGATATATACGAAGAGGAGGGAGAGAAATAGGAAGGGATAGAGAGAGAAATAGAGAGCGAGGGAAAGACAGAAAGCGAGAGAGAGACAGACAGACAGAGAGAATGAGAGAGATAGAGAGCGACAGAGAGAGACTGAAAGTGGAAATCAGTGTAGGGGGAAAGATAAGAATGAGGAGCAGAGAGTAAGACAAAGAGTTCTGAAAAGAGAAGATAGAGAGTGAGAGAAAAACAGAGAGAGACAGTGAGAGACAGAGAGACAGACGGAGAAAGAGAGAGAAAGAGAGAAAAAGAGAGACAGACGGCGATTGGAAAGAGAGAGGTGAAGAGAGACAGAAATAGTGAAACGAGAGAGACAAAACGAAAAAGAAAGAGATAGAAAGAGAGAGAGAGGTGAAGAGAGACAGAAATAGCGAAACGAGAGTGAAAGAGAGAGAGAGAGATTGGGAGTTTGAGAGAGAGAGAGATAGAGAGACAGAGATTGAGAGAGAGATACCAAAATGAAAAAGAGAGAGAGAGCGAGATGACAGTGAAATGAGGGTGAATACATTATTTCAGACCGTTTAGATTGAGGGTTAAAGTCATGAAGAGGAAGGAGAGGCCAAAGAGTTATCGGTGAAATATTTCAGGCATAGGTTCGTCATCTGAAGGCACATTCAATTAAGTAAGGTTGAAATATAAAGGAAGCAGATAGAACAAGCTAATCGACTGGAGCTAAAATACGAGTAAGGGCATAGTTGTAAATTCTGAGGGTATCTCTGTCGAACTGAGAGAATATATAACCTACCATAGATACAGGCATACGGCATTGCGTTGAAATAATAGAAGTGACATTGTTTCAAGGTTTGAGGGAACATCGAACTCAGAATGTATTTCACCTTCTGAGACAAAGTAGAAGGAACCAAAAGAACATCTTACCGACTGACGGTGCAGGCTTACAGGTTGGGAGTAAAATCTCTGACAGGACACAGGTTTATAGCTTAATGATACACATCTCACTCACCAAGGCTACCATCTCAATTCCGATAAGAACATAAAACGGGCTGTTGCAGTAACCAATGGACAGAGGACACATCTTCGAACTGTGGGTACATCAAGTGGGCAAGGGATACACTCTAATTGAAAACGGGTAAATTTTAAGATAGAATACAGCTTTAGGGCCTTATGGTGTATCCGAGTGACTGAGGTGCATCTCATAGACTAAGGGTTTTCATTGCTAACTTTGGGTTCAACGCTTTGACTAATGTTATAAAACTGGAAGAAAAGTTATAATTAGGAAACTCTCTAAACTTACACCTATCAGATTTAGGGTACATATCAGGAAAAGTGTGTAAAGGCAAACTGTGCAAATAGTACCATTTGAGTGAGGCAAATGGTTCAGGGCCTGGGCGTACATTCAACTGACTATAGGTACGATTTCAAAGTTGTCTAAGAGGACATGAAATAGACTGGGGAAACATTCCACGAACTGAGGATACAATCTCAAGGACTCAATCGACATGCTTGTAACGGACTGAGGGTTGGTTTTAGGCGCTGTGGGTATGAAATCGCCGACTGGGGGTACAGTCTTAGAAACTTTTGCAGTCACAGGAAGGTGGAAATACAGCTTTAGGACCTATTTAAAAGCAATTTCAAGCGATATAGAGCTCGCCGCCAAAGCTGTAAGATTCAATCAAACAGAAAGAAGAAATATTTCTCGAACTGCAGGTACATCTCTTGGACTAAAGGTAAAGCAAACTGACTGAAGGGGCTAACGCACGTCATTTGGTTTAATTCAAAGTAAAAACAAGTGTCTGGATCTTCATTTACATTTGACAGACCGACGATACATCTTACAGAAAGGCACATACAAAGGACCAAAAACTGGTTGATCATATCGAATAATTTCCAGAGGTACGGTTTATTTCATTGACTAAGAGTACAGCCTAATGAAGTAGAGAAATAAGAAACTGGTTGATTCTCAAGCGTTTGTTGACTCCTCTCATGGGCTAAGGGTTCATCTCACGAATTGAGGGTACATACTGAGATTGGGTTAAATGAGACTAAACACGATGGTAAGGACTAATGGGCCAGTATTACGCACTAAATGTATTTCTCCCCATGTGAAAGTACAACCTGCGGACTGAGGATAAAATCTCCAAGACCGAGAATATGTTTAATGGAAATGATGACAGTTATTGCGACAGGGTTTCTTCTTATCTCAGCGCTGATAATCCTTCCAACGACGTCAGAAAAACAAAGCAGTAAGTGCCAATGGGAACAATATTGTGCGAAGTACTGGTAAAAGAAAGTACTGATCTACTTCCAAATAGCCTATAACTTTTTGACTCCTCTCCTTCGCCTAGGTTAACCAATTAGACCAATAAAAAATTAAATTCTTCCATAACAAAAACTCTTTAGAAACGATTTATCACATATGGCTCAAATGATATGATTTGTCTTTATATTATTCTCTAAGGCCGTGCAAACACGGATCTTGACCATAACTTTCATTTTCGTTACCATGGCTCCCTCAAAAGTCTGATTACAGCATTCGAATACGGTCAGTGCCTCAGGCCATCTTGAAGTTTACATCCAACTAACTGTGGGAACGATTTAAAAGTCTAGGAAGACATAAAATGGACTTACGGAACATTCCACGTACAGAGGATACAATATAAAGAACTCGATGTAACGGCCTGAGGGTTGATTTTAGGGGCTCTCGGTAATCAACGACTGCGAGTACAGGCTTTGAAATTTGAGAGATCACGTTAAGGTATAAATACTGTTTCGCGGCCTAACAGAAACTGCCAGCGATAAAGAGTTCGAATTTAGAGACATAAGAATAAACCAAACGAAAAGAAGAAACATTTCTCGGATTTTGGAGGTACATGTAATTGATTAAAGGTTCGTCGAACAGATTGAAGGTCGAGCTAACGGCAGTTCGATAAAATCAATGTAAAGACCAGTTTCTAGCCCTCCATTTAAATTTGACGTACAGAAGTGCATCTTAAAATCAGAGAGAATCATTAGGTCGAATAACGGTAAATCATATCCGGATGATTTTGAAGGGAAGGGTTAATCTCACTGACTGAGAAGACATGGTAATCAACCGAAGGTGTAAGGACTTGGATAAGCATTTGATACTCAGCTCACGGACTGAGGGTACTAACTGCTCGAGACTTAAACGAAAACAAAGACAATGATACTGACTACATGACAAACATTATAGATTGAAAGGATTTCTCACAAATTCGGAGTACATACTATGCACTTAGAATACAATCACACAGACTTAGATTATACTTCATGGAATTAACAGTAGTCAATGCGAAAGGATTTATCTCAGGGCTGATAATAATTGTTTCGACGAAGTTATGTTGGGAAAGCTGCCAGTGGCATGGGAACAATATTGTGCGCAGTACTGGTGAAAGAAACTAGTTATCCCCTATCTACATACTATAAAAATTTCACTCTATATCTACAATTTTAGAGAGAGAGAGTCTCTAACAATTAACGTCTACAGACTTCTCAAAATGTGCCAAGAAAAATCTGCCATAGTTATATTCATTTCGCTTTTCCATCATTATTCTTTACAAAAATTACGATTTCTTGTTCCACACTACAACCCCTACAGAATAAAGTAAATATGTCAAAATCTCTCTCTCTCTCTCTACCAGATCGCTTAGGTCGCTTGCTCAGTCGGTAACGTCCATGGCTTGTAACCGAAGTAGTATCAGGTTCGTCACCCCACCTATGCCAATTTCTGTCCAAGGTTTGCTGATAGTCATTGCTACAGGATTCATTCTTCACTCAACGCTGGTCATTGTCTCGACGATAGTTCTGTCGGAAAGGGCCAGTGGCTTGGGAGACTTTGTCGTTTAGCACTTATCAAAAGCAACCTCCAAGAAAGCATAGATAGGTGCACTGGTAGCGCAATACTCCTAACATATTGTTAAAACGGCCTTAAACACCACCCTAACAGAGACATCTCTCTCGGCCACCACCACAATCATCATCATCATTCAAGTAATGATTAAATATTTCCGTAACTCCTTTTAATTTAAACAGATTTGCTCTACAGTTCCTTGTTCACTCCTTAAAAATTCTTTAAGAAATCAGGAAAAAAATATTTCTTCCACATGCATACCAGTTCCAGTTCTTTAATAAATTTGAAGATCTTCCACGGTCATGCCAAAATTTTCATCTTATTTTGAGGTTGGATTCTTTTTTGAAATCATTGAACATAAATTCAATATACACTTCAATTTACATTGTGTCTTCTCCTCTATAAGCTTCAACTCCTTCTATCACTATCAATCATTTGAACTCTGACAACAAATCTTAAGATTCTTCCGTAATTAACACTTTGAAGACGATAAATTGAATGTGGCTCAAAACGTTGGGATTATTTCTTGAACAGTGAGGAGAGGGTTGGGGACATGATACCAATATTTTCTCTTATTGCAATCTCGTCTTACTCTCCAAGGTCGTGCAAACATGATTCACGAACATTTATTTCGCTTACTGAAACATGCACCCTTCAAGATTTTTCACACACACACACACACACACACACACACAAAACTAGCACCTTTATTTTGAAGTTAGACTCCCGAAATCATTGAACAACAACGGAAAGTACACTTTCCGCTTCCTTCGTCTTCTTTGTAAACTTGAACGCCCCTTCGCCCTTATTAATCAATTTGATCTTTGACGAAAACTTTTTAGATGCTTCCGTAATAAACCCTTTGGAAACGATTACATGTGGCTCAAATATTCTCCCTCTCCCTCTCTCTCTCTCTCTAACACATTGCCAACATAGCCAAGCCCGGTTGCTCAGATGGTTACATATAAGGCTTGAACCAAAGGGGGGCAGGTTCGATTCCCCACCTGTTCCAGTTTCTGTCTGAGGTTTGATGAGAGTCATTACAACAGGATTCATTCTTTCCTCATCGCTCATGATAGTTTCTATGAAGGTTATATCGGAAGCACCAATTGGTTTTGAATATTGTGCAAAGTACTGGTATGGAAACACCACAAAAGCATGGAAAGGTGCACTAGCCACCGCGATATGACTGAAATAAGGTTGAAGACGGCGACTGTGTTAAAACACTTAACAAACAGAAATCTCCACAACCATATTCGCAACCGCCACCACCACCATCATCATCATCTAAGAAATAATTAAATAACTTTACAACTCTATGTTTAACCAGTTTTACTACGTAGATTTTGGTTCTCTACTCTAAAGCCCAGCCCTGGTAGCTCAGTCGGTAGAGTACATGACTTGAGAACAGGTGGTCGCTGGTTCGATCCCCGGCTCGGCTAAATTTCTTTCCGAGGTTTGGCGATAGTCATTGCAACAGGATTAATTCTTCTCTCACTGCTGACTATTGTTTTGACGATGGTTATGTGGGAAAGTAGCCAGTAACTTGGAAAGAATATCGTGCGGATAACTGGTAATAGAAACTCCAGGAAAGCATGGATAGGTGCACTGGCCGCCGCGATATAACTGAAATAAAGTTGAAAACAGCGTTAAACACCACACAATCAAACAATCAGTCAATCTCCTCTCTGTAACAAATTAAAACCATTAAAAAGATCTCCATTCAAATTACTTTCATTTCTTTCATTGATCTGGAGCTCTTCCACAACATTTCCAAAATTGACATCTTATTTTGAAGTTTGGCTCTTTCCTAAAATCACTGAACAGCAATTCAGAACTCACTTTCAACTTCACATGTTGTCCGTCATAAATTGTAACTTCAACGACCGTCGTCAATACCCTTTATCTCTTACTAGAAATGTTTAGATTCTCCCTAATAAATTACATTGAGGACAAATAAAATGTGGCTCAAAAGATATGGTTTAACCTTGGAAGGATATCATAGAGTACTCAAAAGGCAAAACGAAACCAGCGTTTTCTCCCACAGTTTTTCAACAATATTTTCAAGTCTTTCTTTCTTAAGCCGTGCAAAAATGGAACACAACTTTCAATTACGTAAACACTTTCAAGAAAATCTGAAATAAAACAAATTCATCCTCTTTCAGCTGCTACCTTTACCCTTTTGACGTTTACTGTATTAAATGATTAAATCTTCAATCAATAAACAATTTCGTTGTATTGATATCCCCCGCCGAAAAAGGCCCATTGTGCTTTGCAAGTACACGTGGCCTATTTGTTATAAGTCCATGATGAAACTATAATTAACCCCCTTTTTCCATTGGCATGGCATTTCTTTAAATAAAAACAAACAATAACAGTCTGTGGCTTATGATAAACAATATAACTATTAAGTTTCATAAAATTTTGGTCTGTAGTTAAAGAGAAATTGGTACATGATGGAAATATACATCAAGCCCACTTTTTCCGTGACATGTCATTTAAATGAAATAAACAAAAAACAAAATTATGTCAGCGGACTATCATAATGAACACATGTATGAAGTTTCATCAATTTTCGCCAAGGATTTTAGAAGATATCTGTCCAGATGGACAGACAAACGGACAGTTATTGGTCCATAATGAAATTATACAGTAAGCCCCTTTTCCCGTGACATGGCATTTCATTAAATAAAAACAAATACTAATAGTCTTTTGCTTATGATAAACAATATAAATATGAAGTCTCATAAAACTTTGTCCAGTAGTTGAAGAGATATTGGTACAAAATGGAAATAAACATCAAGTCCCCCGTTTCCATGACACAGCATTAAATAGAAAAATACAAAAAGAAAAAGAAAATGGTTGGCTATCATAATGAACACATGTATGAAGTTTCATCAATTTTTGTCAAGGATTTAAGAAGATATCTTTCTGGATGGACAGACAAACAGACAGTTATCGGTCTATAATGAAATTGTACATTAAGCCCCCTTTTCCCATGACATGGAATTTCACTAAATAACAAGGGGACATAACTCATGTTACACGCATGATCAACGTGAAATTTACTGTGCAGCAGTTCATGATGGTGGCTGGTATTTCTGAAAAAAAAACTTCAATTATCCTAAAAGTCCAAATAGATGGGGAAAAAATGTCAAATTTTGGCAATCTTGGATGGAAACAAGCGGATATAACTGTGTCGTTGCATGATCAATCTAGTTGATAGTTGTTGCACTGCTTGCACTGCACTAGTCCTCAATGTTATCTATCTGCACATGATGTTTGATGTCAATATGTTATATGCTTTTGAAGTTAGGCTCCAGAGAAAAATCCAATCTGTAGAAAAAACACAGGGACAGGGCAAAAACTCCAAAATTGATGGAAAAAAAGAGTTATGGATCTTGTTTACTGCATTTGCTCTCAATGTGATCAAACTGCATATGAAGTTTGAAGCCAAAAGCTTTTACGCTTTGGAAGTTATGCTCCGGACAAAAATCCAATCTGTTAAACTACACAGGGCAATAACTCCAAAAATGGTGAAGAAAGAGTTATGGATCTTAAACACTGCACTTGTCCTCAATGTAATCTATCTGCATATGAAGTTTGAAGTCAAAAGCTTTTATACTTTGAAAGTAACGCTCAGGACAAAAATCAATTTGTAAAATAACTAAGGGCAATAACTCCAAATTAACAACGGTATATTACTGTGGTGTTGCATGGTCAATCTGGGTGAAACTTGTTGTACTGCATTTCCTTATGGTGGTTGACAGATTTGACAAGTTCCATGTAAAAACTCTGTATAGTTTTCAAGATAAGACTCAAAACATCAAAAATTTACGCGACCGCGTAACTCAAAATCGCTCCCAGTCGGCCATTTTGCATTGAATAAAAAAAAAAAAGGTATATTGGCGGAATGGGTTATTATATACACGTATAAAGTTTCACGAAATCCCGTCCAATGGTATTGGAGATATTGTCCCGGACGGACACAAGAACGGACGGACGGATGTATGGACGATGCTCAAACTATATCCCCCCGCCTTCGGGGGGGGGGGGGGGGAAATAATAAAACAATGCAGACTTCAATAGCTCAATCGATAACGTAGGCGGCTTGAAACCAAGGGGTAGCTGGTTCGAATCCCCAGCTCAGTAAACTTCTGTCCGAGGATTGAAGATAGTCATTGCGACAGGATTCGTTCCCTTTCTCACTGATGGACAATGTTTAGACGATCGCTAAGTGGGAAAACAGCTAATGGTAAGAATATTGTGCAGAGCACTGGATTAAGTAACTCCAGGAGAGTACGGATAGATGTGGCTGCCGCCGTGATATAACTGAAATAATGCTTAAAAGGGCGTAAAACACAATACAAACAGACCGTAAAACAGTAGAGTCATTGCCCTGAATCGCTTGTACAATAGTCTGTGTATCATTAAAAGAATTATACGAAGTGAAGTTACTGTAAAATTTTGATACACACATTCTTACACAAGTGTATGTCTTTTTTTTTTTGTGTGTGTGTGTGTGTGTGTGTGTGTGTGTGTGTGTAAATAAACAGGTTGCTTAAAATCATATTATGCGAACGTTATATTATCAGATTTGTTACGTTAGTTCCAATGGTGACTAAAACAATTTCTAATCTGTCCTCATAGATGCATATAAATTGAAAGAAGGGACCAAATTCTGGTGCTGCTGTCACTAGAAAGCCATTAGCCGCCATGACACTCGTCATTATTTTCCTAGGAAACACCGAAAACAATCTCATCGCGTTCATCGAAAAATGGCATGACGTTTTAAATACATATATTCGTCACATGATTTGATTTTAACCGATCAAAAAACGATTTATTTGGTGAGTGTAATTCATTTAATTTGATGACAGTCATTACGACAAGATCGATTCATTCTTCTCTCACCGTTGATCTTTGTTTCTACCACGTGTATCTGGGAAAGTTGCAAATGGCTTGGGAAGAAGTCATAGCAAAAGAAGTTCCAAGAAAATCATGGATAGGTGCACTGGCTGTCGTAATAAAACTGAAATAATCTTGAAAGCGTCGTTTAACACTAAATGAAATAAAAGCACCTTATGGACTTCGGTGCATTTCACAAGCCTGTGAAAACGATCTCACGGACAGAGGGAAATCCTTGTACACTTTGTGGGGTAGTACACTTTGTGAGGTAGAGGGCATTTTCCTGATATTGAGGCAACACTCTATGTACAGGCCAACAAACAGCTGAAGGACTTGAAGCTGGGCACAGAGCATGGCGCTTGTGTATTGATGGTACATCTTACGGACTTTGATATGTACAATTCAGAGACAGGGGTTCACCCCACGTAATTAGGGTACATATAACGAACTGAGGATACATCTCAGGGACCGATGGTGCAGGCTAACGAACATGGAATAATATGAGAGTAAGGATACTGTTTTAGGCGCTAAGGGCCTATCCCACGGGCTAAGGATAGGACTTTAAGGTGTGGGTCCGATCTCTAGCGCTGAGGATAAATCACACGGGAAAAAGACTAACGCAAAAAATCTTTGCTGTGCATGTCCATTACAATCTCTATCATATTAGATTTAAAGAATGTCGTTTGTACCTGAAATACCTGAAAATAACTTATCATTTTTCGAATATACATGTATACTAGTTATCTCCCTCCACATACTTTTTTAAGATTTTTTACTCAATCCATAACTTAACAGAAAATATCAAGGTCATAAAAGTTAACTTCTGAAAACGTCTTAACACATGCTTTTCGAAATCTACCATGCTAGATACATTTTGTTTTTCCATCATCATTCTTTACATTATACTAGAGGCCCTTGAGGGCCTAAAACGCTCTACTGGCAAAGGTTTTGCTTATTTTCGATCATACAGCTAATTAATGATTATAATAGGAAAAAGACAAACATACACAAAAAGGGGGTGTTGTAATTGGGCTTGAACCCACTAAAACAGCATGGTAGGCATTTATGGTGAATTGAACAAATGGTGAAATAATTGTAGTGCAATTTCTCAAAACCAGTAATTTAGAATCCAGCCAAATTTGACTGGGTTTCAAAACTCATTGTAAACCAGTATCTGCAAGTTTCAAAGGAATGTGACCAATAATATGGACTGTTTGTGTAAAGAAGACTGAGTTATAAAATGACTGCTTTTCCTAAACTGATCTTCTTCAATTTATGTAGGATTCAATGCCTTGATGATAACAAATAATCTGTGCAACTTTTAAAAAAAAAGTGAATCAAAAATGCCGACTAAATCGCGTTAACAAGAAATGTATATTTTCAACATTACATGGCTACTTTTCCCTTAACAATTGTCAGATTTAAAAAATAATATACACTTCAAGCTATTGATGATATAAAGCAGCTTTCCAAGTTTCATGAAAACTGACGAATCAACAATGCGGACTTAATCGTGTAAACAAAAAATGTCAATTTTCCACTTTAAATGGCTACTTTTCCCTTACTATTGTCGCATATTTTTCCACATCAACAGGTTTCAAGGTATCGATGATATAAAGCAACTGTGCAAGTGTAATGAAAATCCAACCACAAATGTGGGCTTTATCGCGTATAACAAGAAATGTTAATTTTCAACTTTAAATGGCTACTTTTCCCTTACTGATTAAGCTATAAATGAAATGAAACAAACAAACTGCAAGTTTCACGAAAATCCGACCCCTAATGCGAACTTTATCGCGTAAACAAGAAAAAGACTAACGGACGGACGGACAGACAGACGTACGACGGAAACCATAGCATAAGCTTTGCTGGCTTTCAGCTAGTAGAGCTAAAATTGTTATTTCTTGTCCCTCATCACAACTCTTCACGAATAAGTAAACATGAGAGTCAAACTCTCTCTCTCTCTCTCTCTCTCTCTCTCTCTCTCTCTCTCTCTCTCTACACCACATCGCTGAGCCCAGTTGCTCAGTTGGTTAACAAACATGGCTTGAAACCTGGCGGTTGATGGTTCGATTCCCCCGCTAGGCCAATTTCTTTCCAAGGATGGGTGACGGATGGATGACAGTCAATCCGACAGTTTATCCTTTTAAAGACAGCAGCCAGTGGCTTGGGAAGAGTATTGTTTAGTATTAGAAGAAACTTGATGAAAGTATTGATAGTTGCACTGGACGCCGCGATATAACTGAAATAATGTTGAAGACGTCTTCATAGCACCAAACACACAAAATATCTCTCCACTAGTAAATTCAGCACAATCATCAGCATCATCATTATCACCACCATCATCACTATAATCATCGTCATCATCAACCACACAACCATTATGTAGCATCACAATTCCTTTTAAATAAAACAGTTGTGCTCCACAGCTTTATTCTGTTCTTTTTTTTTTATTTCCGGGAACATGGTCTCCTTTCAGATCTGATTACCTACATCAGAAAGGGTCATCAACATACCGGTAATTCTTTCCCAACAGTGCATGGGATGCACCTCTCTCTCTCGCACACACACACACGCACACACACACACACACACACAAACGCGCGCGTGCGTACGCACGCACAGTGTCAAATCTCTCTTAAAACAATAGCTCTGAATCGCTCACCTGAGCCTGTTTGTCGTTGAAAGAATATGAGAAAATACGAACACGAAGTGTAATTACCATATGATTATGAAATAGAGAATCTTACATGAGTGTTTACGTATTTTTTTTTAAACGACTTGATTAAAATCATATGATGCGAACCTTGGTTTCTACGGCAATCTAAGGGTAACTAGCTGAGTTTGATACAGCACTGAAATTGACTGCGCATTTATGCTCAGTGTGATTCGCTAATTTTGTATGAAAAGACACAATTTTATGGTCAGTCCAGTATTTTTCATTTGTTTCAGCTATAGTAACACTTAAAAGATGCATCTACACTGGTTTTCAGTCAGTTTTTAATGACTGAAAATGTGGCCTAAACAGTGAACACAAGGTTTTTCTATAGTTTGACCTGGTGACCCCCTTCTTGACCTGAGATAATCCAGTTTCAAATCTATCTCAAATATCATTATGACAAAATCTCTGGTCAAGTTTCATCTGCATTGGATCGAAAATCTTGCCTGTAGAAGAGGTTCGCCTGTGATCTACTTATTCAACTAAAGTAATCTATTTCAAATACGTCCGAGATATCATCTAGAAAAAAAACTGTATATAAGTTTCATGAGTATTGGACTGGAAATATGGCCTGTAAAGTGCACACAAAGTTTCTCTTATATTAGCTGCACTGACCTACATGATGCTCTGAGGTGACCTATTTTTGCACTCAACCGTGATATCATCAAAGCAAACATATTACTAAGTTGCATTAGCATCGTACTAATCTTGCTTCTAGAGTTTACACAAGGTTTTTCAAGGATTTGTCCATTTGACCGACTTTTCGACCAAAGCGACCTATTTTCATGACCCCCCCGAAATATCATCAATACAACAATCCTGCCAAATTACATGAGTGTCGGACTGAAAAGTGTACACAAGGTAAATCTTAAAATATTAGTTATATCTTAACTTTGTCTAAGTGATCTTTTTGAAACGGTAAGACCAAATATCAGGAAAAACATTCTAACAAACTGTCATGAGCATTGGACTAATAATGTGCCCTCAAGAGTACACAATATATTTTTTCTACGATTTGTCCAAGTGATCTACTTTTGACCCTACGTGATATCCTGCTGTCATAGTCCTGTGAAATGTCATCAAGCCAAACATTCTGACCAACCTTCCAGGAACATAGGACTGAACTGTCGCCTCTTGTGCGCACACAAAGTTTTTCTAAGATTTCTTTCAATGACCTACATTTTCTTTTTTTTTTATTCGATGGGATCAGTTTCCAAACTTGTCCGAGATATCATCGACACAAAAATTCTTATCAAATTTTATAACTGTTGGACGAAAAGTGTGGCATATACAGTGTATATACGCTTTTTTTTTTTTTTCTAAGATTTGTCCAAGTAGCCTACTTTTGACCTGACGTGACCCATTTTCCAACACATGCTAAACACAGTTAAGACAAACATTTTGTAAAAGTTTTACGACACTAATACTCTGTGAAAAGGGGGTAAAATGCAAAACGTTTCGACCCATGTCAGCCTGCGCCGATGGATCGAAATCTTTTCCTATCTTTACATTTCCTGCATGTCAAGGGGCCACTATAACCCTCGATTTAGTCGGTTAACTAGACCACCGCATGCAGTTGTAAACGCGCGGCTGCACGTGCCTGCATTTCAGTGGAAATTCCAAGTCGAAAAAAGGGCATAACTGTGTCAAAAATATTTTGATGGTTACCTGTCGCTGTTTGATTGGTTCCCTTTCGATAAGTAACAACTTTTCCAAGTTTGAAGAAATATCTTCAGTAATTAAAGAGAGATTACAAAATGTCAAAGTTCTTGCATGACGATTCAGAGCCAACGACGACCCAGACGACGCTATGACAATACTTCGCCGTTTTCTTCGAAAACAGCCGAGCTGACAAATGGGTTTTAGGGATCCATAACTGTGTGATGACATGCTGTTGTAATGCATCAAGAAGATGTATTAAGGTCTAAGACCCCTAACTCTCATAGCCAACTTTCACGGACATGCCTTATCAGCAGTCTCGCATACCAACAAATCGATGAAAATAATCGATATCATACGTAAAGGTTCGGGAGTTTCCGGAGTTTGGCGAACTTAAACCGTGTATACTGGTAATCGATATTCGATAGCCCACAGCTATAAAAGATAAGAGAAACGTAACATTAAGTAACAGTAGCCTGCTTCAAATTTACAATCCTTGCCTAGACTGTATATCTGGGTTTTTCGGATTTCAACCTAAACCCTTTGTCTGTTAAAGGATAGTGTAGCACTTAAAGATCAGTATCAGACTGCACAGAATGTGCACCCATATCAGACTTCTCAGAATATTTGATTTACATTGGTTATCAGATACAGCAAGATTTTTCTTAGGAAAAGACCAGTGAAATTTATAGTTATATTTGAGCTTTGTTTGTCTGTTTGTAATGAATTCATTCCTCGGTTTAAGGGTTAAGTTTGGATTCTCTGAAACATTAACTGATCCCTGCTGTTCGGCTCTTAAACTGCTCTGTGCGACTAAGTGCACTTTTTGCTGACAATGTAGACCAATGATTAGTAAACTGCACAAAAAAGTAGTCTGATCTTGAAATCTAATCTATCCAAATGCACTTTTTCTGACAGTGTAGAATAATAACAGGCTGCATAAAACAAGTAGTCTGATCTTTGACCTAATCGATTCTATACGCCGATTTTTTTTTTTTTTTTTTTTTTGTTAAATATATCCTTGATATTGCAATATCAATAGGTTGCTGAATCAAGCAAAAAAATCGGCATTTTGGGAGTTCCGGTTTAACACTAAAGTTATCACACACACACGAGTCTAACGAAAAGCCTTTTGAAAACTTTGTGTGAAAGGAGAAAATTCTTGTAACCATCATTTTCTCCTGTTTCCTGTTTCCACACAGTTTTCTACTTTCTCAAAGACAGACATTATCATTTGAGTCGCATTTAATTTGTTGTCTGCAAATGCTTTTGAGTCCAAAATTTTGTCATTTGGTAACGTGTTTAATTTTTGACGGGAAAATTTGCTGTATGCGGCAGTTATATACCTTAGCAAATAAACCCATAGTTTTACGACCCTGAGAAAGAAGGCCTTTGAAAACACATGGAAAGGAGAAAGTCTTTGTGACAGGTAATTTCTCATTTTCCCACAATGTTTTCTAGCCTTTCAAAAGCAAGTTTCATTGTGTGCCACATTTCTCGTCTGCAAATGCTTTCAACTTGAAAAAAAAAAAACTTAGAATTTTATCGTGTAGTAAATAGCTAATGGTTATATCTTGATGGGGTAATTAAGTCAGAATTTAAAAATTGTATTTTGTGTGTGTGGTTTGGTGGTTTTGATCTGTGTAATTTCCACTTCCTTCAATTGAAAAAAAAAAACGGTAGGGAAGAAGGAGAAATAAAACTCATTTACCCGGTATAGCACAAATATTAATTTTGAATGCTGCTCAGAACCGTTAGAGTAATATTGTACGTTGTTTTATGCACACGAAAAGTTACAAATTCAGCAAATAAGAAAGCATCCATTTAAAGTTGGTTTTGATCGACCAAAAAGGAGAAAATGTTTTGTTTCGAATACTCCATAGACTAGGTGGCGCCGATTTCTATTTGGTAACGCTTTTGCTTAATAAGCGATGACGCCTTTCCTCACAATGTCTTTAATTAATAATAGTTCTATCAAGATGTTTCCATTTTGAGCGAATCTAAAATTTGCATACCTTGTTTTAGGAACAACTTAGGTCTATCTATTCAATGAACTATATTTTGATACGTAAAGATGGGTACAACCTTTTTGCGGTTATGCTTTTTGCAGGTTGCGTCGTTTTAAATATGGAAGAATCAAGCCCCTAAATGTTTAGGCTAATTCTTACCAATGAACAAATAATATATAAAAGTTGTTAAAAGGGGAACACTTGAAAGAAGGGAGACACTGTTTGATTGATGTAAAAAAAAAGTTGTATGGAAAAGCTAGGAAAATTAATAGGTCAAATATGCTATTTAACTCTTCAATAAACGACAAAATTTTAGACTTGTCCAAATTTAGTTTATTTTCTTAAGACAAATAAAAGGTGACTCAAACGATGCAATTTGTCTCTAAAAGGATCAAAATCAGTGCGAGAAAATGAGTAAATGCAGTAACTTTTTACAAATTGTTTTCAAAAGCTCTCTACCACAGGATCGTTAAATCTCGGGACTATTACCTTTTCCCACAAAACAATTTCAAATGATGCTTTTTCTCCGGGATTTTTCATGAGTCTACACAGGGATCTTATATATATTGTATATACGATCCCTGGTCTACAAGAGCTTACACGTAAATGACACTTACGCAGCAGCTAACTTTTTAAGTCATTGGTACAGGAAAATTCCCTTGTTTTTTTCCCTTATCCCACTATATTCATAGTCTGTGCCAACTTTAATCTATTAGATCTAGTATTGTCATACTTTTTACGGTTAATACTCTTTGCAGAAGAAACTGATTGAGTGATGCAGAAAATATTTTTTTGAAAAGTAGGAGATAACTTAAAAAAGTCATTGCGCCCGTTTCCATATTTTATCCTAAACAATCAACCGCAGGGTCGTGAAAAGTCGTACTTATACAGTCACAGGTTAAATTTGCTATTTAAATCTTTACCAAAAGACAATTTTTCAGACTTGTTCTATTTGAAGTCATTTTCAAAAAACAAACAAAACATTACTCGAAGGATGGAATTTGTCTTTTAAAGAATTAAAAACGTTGCGAGAAAAGGAGAAAATGTTGGTAACCAGCATTTAAGCATTTTTTCTTCAATCTTTTCAAAAGCCTTCTATATGATGTGACAGGTCAAGAACCGGTTTAAAAATGGCAAGGAAACATGAATTTGTGAGCTGTCGCCAGAAAATACTTTTGATACGGCATTAATATTTAAAAGTTGAAGAATGGAAAAAAATAGCAAACGTACCTTTTTTTAATTTTAAATCTTAATCTTGTAAATCCATGGAAATAATCTCATAAATATCAAATTCTGGTCTTTTATTAAATATATTAGATACATAATAAAAATCTTAGGGATACTGTCATGATCAAACAACCAGGATATAAATTCCAGTTCATAATCATGTGGATACATGTATATCATAAACATAGCAGGGGGTCTGTTTTTTAATATAACATTACGTAACACAATAAAGATACCCGGGCGGCATATCTAATAGTTAGACTCGGCCATCATCGGCAAATTCCAGCACAATCCGAACGATCACGGAAAAAGAAAAAAATAGGATAGGGGCATTAAAAAACTGTAAAAAGGACCAAAAGTTTATTTTTTTTAAATGACTCAAACTTATACCAATTTAAAGAGCAATAAATAAGCTTTTTGACTTCGCTTGAGATAATTTTGACTTCTCAACACAAAGAAAGAAAATTCAACAAATAAGTCAGTTTTTAACTTCGGAAAATGTATTTTTCCTCTTTATTCTATATAAACCATACCTACAATTTTAAAGTTAAAAAAGGACTAAAAGTTTCCATTACGAAATTTATAAAACTAAGTTCCTTTGAAAGAGAATAAATTGAATTTTCTTACCTCACTTGAGATAATTTCAATTCTGAAAATTGATGAAGTTATAAGCGTTTATCTACCGAGGCCCTTCATAATTCTATATAACAAAATACAGGTAAAATAGACCGATATCGATTTTTACATGTCCGCGAAACTTGGCTATGCATATTATAAGACGGAAGCTGCCGAGATTGGCCGAAAAGCTTTTTCGAAAACGTCGATGCTACACGATATTAACCGATGAGTTAGTGAGTAGAAGGCCCCTAACTCTCATATTTAAATACGGAAGCTGCCGAGATTGGTCGAATAGCCTTACGAAAACGTCGAAATTATCCGATATTTACCGATGAATTAGGGGTCGTAAACCTTAAACTCCCTTTTCAAAGAGTATGGCTCATGAGTATTAGACAGAAATTGTAGCCCAAGAGCGCACACATGGTTACTGTTAACGTTCGAACGACAGACAACTTCACCAGACACAGTACAATCACCAGTACAATCACAAAAGCTCACCTTTAGCATTGTGTTCAGGTTAGCTAAAATAGCATACTCTTAACTCCTTTAATCTTACAAAAAGACAAAATTTTGGACTAGCCCAAATTCATGCATTTAAAGACGAGCGTTTAAATTTGGCTAAGTAATGGAATTTGTTTTTGATAGGGAAGAAAACAAAGTAGGAAGAGGAGAAATGCTAGTTATAAATCAGCATTTTCTCCTTTTCCCACTATGTTTTTAAAAGCCTACTGCGTTAGGGTCGTTAAAACTCGTGATTGTTTGGCAAAGGGTTAACAAACGTCCCCAGAATAAACTGCACCAGAAAAGGCTTTTAAAAACATTGAGAAAAAAGGAGTTAATGTTGGTAACCAGCATTTGCTTCTTTTCCCTAAAGGTTTTCTACAGTTACAGAGAAATTTCAACTTTTGTGTCATATTTAGGCTACGTTGTTCTCTGCAAATGCTTTGAATTTTGTTATTTCGGAAAGGGTTAAGAAAATTTCTGCTGGAATTGATTTCTCCCCTTTATCACGAAAGCCATTATATAAGCCGAGCCCCAGTAGCTCTGTCGATAGCGTGAATGACTTGAGAACAGGGGGTCGCGGGTTCGATCCCTGGCTCGGCCAACTTCTTTCCGAGGATTGATGATAGTACGACAGGATTCATTCCTCTCTCACCGCTGACCATTGTTTAGACGATGATTATGTTGGAAAGCAGCCAGTGGCTTGGAAAGAATATCGTGCGGAATACTGGTAAGAAGAAACTCCAGGAAAGCATGGATAGGTGCACTGGTCGCCGCGATATAACTGAATTAATGTTGAAAACGGCATTAAATATCATACAATCAATCAAAACCATTATATCAATCTTATACCCTTACCCCACCCCCTTAAAAAAGCAATTTTGAACGATTTTCGTTATCTGAGATCATTAGAGAACGATTTAATTCTTAGCCAGGCGACAAAATTTCAGACATCTTCAAATTAAAAGCATTTGCAGACGACAATTTAAATGTTACTCGAATGATAGAAATTTTCTTTTAAAGAATAGACACCCTGAGAAGAAAGGGGAAAGATTTGGCTACTAGTATTTTGTCCTTTTCCCATAATGTATTCCAAAGACTTATTTCTCGGGATCGTTTAAACACTGGATTGTTTGGTAAAGGGGTAAAGAAATGTCCTGTTCCACTTACCTTTCGCTACAGCGTCCCTGCTTTAACCCGAATTCTTCGCTGAAAATCTAACGCATGCAAACAATTAAAACTAACAGAAAAAATACGTAATTTGTTAAACACAGCATGCACATAATTAAGCTAGAAATCATGTAATTGAAATGTAAGCTTACGTCTGCTATTAGACAATGGGCGTCACGTGGGTCTTTAGAATTGGTGCCATAATGAACTTACCATGAAAAATACTAATGTTATAAATTATGAAGGTCTCATTTTTTTCCCCAGATTTATATGATAGACATTTAAACCGTTATAAACTCACGTTCAGGAATCAGCCCTTAAAGGACCTTTAAGGACGTTTTTTTGCGGCCAGTGTAGATCAAGATCAGACTGCACGTTTTGTGCAGTCTTATCTTTGATCTACACTAACCGCTTTGCTTCTACATCGCTAATAAAATCATGTTGAAATTGGCATTTGTTTGTGTTTTATATCTACATTTGAAATAATATGTCTATTTGGTTTAATTGGCACCCCAAGGGTTAACGCACATGATTTCTAGCTAGCGACAAACTACAGCTTATGGGGAGAGAGAATGGACAGAATAAAGTTACATATAATTTAGATAGAATTATCATGCATGTTGACGTGTCAGTCAACAATATGACATTTTTGCTAATCGGTCTTTTTCTCCGTTATTTAACCGAACTGTTGTACTTGTAAAACAGGAGACTTTGCTCACCGCACGAACACTACTTTTACTAATAGTAATTTACTAATAGTAACAATTGTAGAGAAAGTAATGAACTGGTCTTAAAAGTTATCTTATCCCCTATGGTGCTAAGCCCGACTCCATGACCTTTTGCAGACAGTGTAGATCAAGATCAGACTGCACAGAACGTGCAGTCTGATCTTTGATCTACACTGTACGATACGGGTATGTTATTCCTCAAAACATAACTTTGAAATAGCAATATTCAGGTCTTCACTATCGACTTGAAAATTTCATTTTAGTTATTTAGCAGGAGAAGGGTTAATTAGGAATCTTTTGAGGTTTGCTCAGAGAACTACCAATGGTTCATTAACGTTGAAAACGGGTAAACTGAGTTGAGGGACGTGTAGAAAAAAGATTAGACCCCGCCTTTATACTGGATTATCTTCGTCTATAAAGTAGCAGCGTATGATTGGATAAAAAAAAAAGTCAGCCCCTATTTGTAACGTTTTCATTATGAAAGAAGTGGTACATGTACTTGAAAAGCTTTTTTGAAGCTGAAATGTTCCGACTTATCTTGGTAACTTGACGCTGTCAGCACTTAGGTGCAGTATTATCTTGATCTGCACTGTCCGAAAGATTACCCAAGGTTTTATTCAGCACCCCAGATGGTCACTTTTGCAATGTTGCAATAAGCTAAGTGTCGTTTCATTTTACCCTCCCTCTTTTAACCCAAGAGAGCTAAGCACAACTTATGCTGCTTTTGCAGACAGTTAAGATTAAAATTAAGATCAGACTGCACAGAACGTGTAATCTGATTGTAAATCTATACTGCCAACCACTTTAACAAATGCTCCCATCAAAACAATGTTGGAATGGGAATCATTTTGGCCGTTTTCCTGAATTTTTGAAATACAAGTTTGATACATGTGCAGTCTGCAACTTTTTTTAAAACACTGTGATAACAGAAACTTATCAACCATTAAATTACTCAGCCCGCCCTGGTAGCTCAGTGGTTAGCGTATCCGACTCGTGACCTGGTGGTTGTGAGTTCGATACCCGAGTGAGGCACACTTTCTTTCCGGCGAATTTTCGTCTCTCACGTCTGATACAAGCCAGAAAAGTAGTAAGTGACTTGGAAAGAAAGGTGTGTCAGTACTGGAGTGAGAAAGCCAGGAAATACATGTGTAGGTTCACTGACCGCCCCGATATGAATGACCCTAGCTGTTAAAACGGCGTTAAACTCCAGTACAATCAATCATTTAAACTATTAATAGATGAAACGGAAACGTTCGACCGATATTTAAAAAAAAATCATACCGTGTTCAAAGTTACTTTGGCCGGAAATATCTCACCGTAACGGACAGAGCAGATCCAAGATCAGACTGCACGGTCTGAGCAGTCTGACCTTGAAATATACTGTCCGCAAAAGAGCCTCAGGTCGCGCTTAACAGCTTCATGGTTGAATTCATCTGAAATTTTGAGCGGATCTTCATTTCTTCAGAGTCCAACTTCGGCGGATGATTTATGTACTAGCTAATATACATATGAGCAACGCTCTGTGAAAAGGGGGCTTAATAAGCTAATGCATCTGCAAAGTTTCGACCTAGGACAGCCTGCGCAATCCGCGAAGATTGACCTGGGACGAAACATTTTGTTATTGGTCAATTTTCTGCGTGTCAAAAGAACAGTATACCTCATGATTCAGCCGGTTGTTTGACAAAATGGATTTTATGAAGTCATAAGTATATGGTGAGTAACTTGGTATTATGCATCACGGAGATGCATTCAGTCCCGTTTTGCCAGAACATGGCTCATGTATATTGAACCCTTTCCATCTGAAAATGGCTGCTTGCCTACTGCAACAGAACACTTAAAAACACTGGCTAGGGAGAAATTGTTAGTACCTAGCATTTTATCCTTTTGCCTCGTTTATTCATGTATCCTCTTTCAGTTCAGTTGATTTTCAGTACCATACAATGACAGTTTTGATATCACCAGCTGCAAATCTGTTTCGAGGGTTAATGAGTTAAATTTTTATCAAACGAAAAAATCTTAAAGACTTGTCCAAATTGAAAGCATTACCGTAGCAGACGATAAATTAAATGTGTCTCAAATGATGACATAATTCTTAGTAAGTGTAGAAACAGCGCGGGAAAAGGAAAAATTGTTAATATACCAGCATCTTCGCCTTTACTCACAATATTTTCATAGCCTTCTTCTTCTTGGTCATCTAAACATGTGAATTATTAGTTAGCGGTTAAAAGCGTCTACAGATTTCAAAATGAATGTGACAAAATGATTTGTCTTCGAAACAGCATTGTCCCCATTTCCCTCCGTGTTTTCAATTTAGGTCTTTTAATCAAGATCCTTAAAACATGGGATTGTTGGGTAGAGGGTTAATACTGTACCAAATGGCAAAATTTTAGAATTTTTCAATTGGAACGAATGTCTTGGACATCATGTGCAGCAAATAGCTGCGGCCGGAAAGATCGCAAGAAAAGGCAAAAATCTCATTAATGCACATTTTTTGTCTCCTTTCCCAAAATGTTTTCAAAAGCCTTGTTCTTCAAGGTCGTGTCAACATGGGAATGTGTAAAGGGTTAACAATCGTCAGGTGGATAAGGTAGTCAAAACAACAGGTGCATAGGATTGGCTCAAGAAAACATGCCGTCGGAAGTGTCACCAAACGGAATTTGACCTTGTCTATTTCACTCTTAACCTTTAGGCTGTTAAGTGCGAGTCACTGACCTTTTGGGGGCAATGTAAATCAAGATCGGACTGCACAGAACGTGCAGCCTGATCTTAGATCTACACTGCCCGATAAGGAGATATTTTTCTCAAAAAAATAAATTTGAAATGGCATCATTCGGGTTTTTACTATCGCTTTGATGGTTTCATTTAATTTATTTAGCAGGATAAGGGTTAATTTCCCTCTGAACATATTTGTGTAGAAAAATCTTTGAAATCATTGAGGCAACTTTTCTATTTCTTCTATATGACGACTTTTCTATACACAATGTTTTCCCTCTCTATACGAGTACGCTTGACCTCTGAGATCTGAACTCCGAGAATTTTCAAATGGTGACCTTGAGAAACTAAACTATCGAACGCCGAAAAAATAAGCTATTACGTCTCTGCGAAAAAAAAATGTAATGTTAAGAACGATTTTACTAGACTAGTTCAAGATATGGGACAGTGAAGATACAAGATCAGACTGTTCGTTCCGTTTAGTCTGATCTTGATCTATTCTGTCAGTAAAAAACGTCCTGTTGTTGTCCTTGGCATGCTAAGATTTAACAAATACTAGGCTCCTGGTCACAAATCAATATCCCTGTAGGAAAGGATAGACCAAGATGAGAACGCGCAGAAAAGGCAGTCTGATCTTCTATTTGCACTGACCAATTACCCAAGATTTCCGGCGAAAGAGAACTTTGAAATCGCACTAATTCGGGTTTTACCATACGCTAAATTTCCAATATACCCTTTTCCAAACGATCCCGAGTTCTAATGAACTAAGAACATTTAGAAACATTGCGGTAAAAAGAGAATTTACTGATAACCAGCATTTTGTACTTTTCTCACAATGTTTCCTACCTTTCAAAAACAAGCACAAAAATATAAGCCACATTTTTGTTTGTCCTTTGCAAGTTTTTTTTTTTTTTTTCTAAGTATGGGCCAGTCTAAATTTTTTGATAAAGGGTTAATGAATACATTTAAGTCAGCAAATAAAAAAAAAAATCATATTTAACATACTCGAACTGAGTTTGATTTTAGAAACTGAGAAAAAAACTTGATAACACTTTCTTCAACGAGAGAACTGAAATATAACGACACTAGATATACCACAAAGACCCGACAGACCGGTCCAAGTAAAGGGTATAACAGCTATATTTGTTACATAGCCCATCCATGAATATTTTAACCCGTCACCACAGAATGTCGACTTTTAACGACCCTGAGGAAGAAGCCTTTAGAAAACATTATGGGTAAAGGAGAAAATGCTGGTAACCAGCATTTTCTCCTTTTCCTACAATGTTTTCTACCCTATCAAAGAAAAAGTATTATTTGAGCCACATTGAAATTGTCGTCTTCCAATGCTTTAAATTTGGACAAATCTAAAATTCTGTTGTTTGGTATAGAGTTAAATATTTCATTTAGTCATTCTGGCTAATTGAGTGCATAAGACCACACGAGACCTTTCTGCTTTAGATTAACCCTTTACCAGACAACAAAATCTTTAGACACGTCTATATTGGAAGCTATTGCAGACAACAAATAAACAGTGGCTCAAATGAATTATTCGTTTCTGAAAGATTAAAAAACATTGCGGGAAAAGGAAAAAATACTGGTTCGCATTAGAATTTTCTCCTTTTTCCACAATGTTTTCAAAAGCTTTCTTTCTCAGGGTCGTTGAAAAAGTCGTGATTGCCTGGTAAAGGGTTAAGAATCTCGAATTCTGCAACGCATCATAAGCTTTACACCCTTTCACTGTGGACGAATCAACTGATTAAAGTTCACTTTTGTCTGTGTTTGTAATATATCTATTTATGCAGAATTCATTCGTCCTTCGACAGTAATGATCAAACCCTATTACTGACTCTTTACCAGACGAAAAAATTTTAGACATGTCCAAATTGAAAGCATATGCAGGCGACACTATAAGTGTGACTCAAATGATGAAATCTGTCTTTAACAGGGTAGAAAACATTGTGGGAAAAGGAGAAAATGCTGGTTACCAGCATTACTCCTTTTCCCATAATGCTTTCCAAATGCCTCCGCTACAGGGTCGTTAACGCACGTACATCTAGTGCTGAAGGGCTCGTTATTTATGGAAAATTGGGATTGAGATGGGTATTGCCTTTTAACTAACAGGCAACTCTGCTTACTGAAGGCTCAAGTTCACAGTTCCTGGATTATCTACTTACCAGATGACAAAAGTTTAGACTGGCCCAAACTGAAAGCATTTGCACGCAACAAATAACATGTTACACAAATAATGAAATTTGTCTTTGAAAGGATAGAAAACCTTGTGGGAAAAGCAGAAAATGCTGTTTACCAGCATTTTCTCCTTTTCCCACAATGTTCTCAAAAGTCCTTCTTCCGTAGGGTCGTTAAAACTACGGATTGCCAGGAAAATGGTTAAAAGAGTAGAAACTTGTGGTCCTTAACCCCCATCTCTACTGCTGCTTTTATAAAATAACCCTTGTCACACAGGAAAAACATGCAAACTTTTGTTGTTTCAAGGTTGTTTTAGCCAGAATATGTGAGAAAATAGCAAACAGTGTAGATTCTATGTAAGAATGCACGTTCTGTGCAGTCAAATCTTAATCTGCAATGTCTTCAAAAGCAACAAGTTCCAGTACTAGAAATATTTAACACTAAACACATGAATATGCAAACATTCTGTTTGCTTGCATTTATTTATCCCTATTTCTAACTAAATGACAAAATTTTACACTGGTCCAGTATAATTCATTTCCAAACAGTCAAATTTGGTTCAAATGATGTACACGTATTTGTCTTTGAAATGGTGGAAAACAATGTAGGGTTACCAGCCTGTTTTTTTTTTTTCCAAAAACATTTTCCAAAGCTTTTTTCCACAGGATCATTTAACTGTTTACCAAAAGACAAAAAATTAAGACTTGTCAAAAACAAGAGCGTTTGCAGGGACCATATCAAATACATGTATGACTCAGTTACTGAGATTTGCTCTTGAAAAGGTACGGTAAAAGGGAAAAATGCTGCATTTTCACATTTTCCAGTGTTGTTTTCAAAAGATTTCTTCCGCAGGACAACAAGTGTCTGCTTGGGAAATGCCAGAATACTAATAAATGAAACCTGTACTTTCAGCGAGGTGAAAGACCTATGTATTGATGCTTTTCGATGAATGTTTTTACCAGAATAGCTAATGAGATGGAGGAAAGTGTAGATTCAGCATCAGACTTGCGTTCTTTGCAGTCTGATCTGTATCTCGTACAGTGTCCGTGTAGTGCATAAGTGTTAATCAGTAAAATAAATAAGAACAGGCAGATCAAAAAGGAATGAATTCTGCATTTTAACTATTTTTTTTAACATACAGTTTCTGCTTCGGGACTAAATGTACTTCCTGCACGTGCACCTGCTGTTCCTCGGACTTCGTGCTGTTTCCGTCTGAGCTGAATTCTTGCAGCTTTTGTCCCTCGCAGATTCCGTGCAAGTTTTGTATCTGTGTTGGTCGTCAGCCTGTAATTCATTGTTGGTAAACAATTACTTTAATTTACGCTTTTACAAGAGTACCGCCTTCTATTCCTGCCAGTATAATGTACGCCATGCTCTGGCAAAAAAGGGGTTTCATGCATCTTCGTGATCCATTATATATCACGCAAGTCATCACATAATTATTGACTCATAAAGTCCATCCGATTGAATAATGAGGTAAAATGGTCCTTTGATATGCTGAAAATTTACCAAAAGCAAAAAATTTCGACTCGGATCAGCCTGCGTTGACTGAGTAGACTGACCTGAACCGATACTTTTTGCAGCTGCATAAAGCCCCTTTTCACACTGCACATTTTTTCAATGGAAATATTCTATTAACAGTTTAACACAGATAAGATGCCACTTTTTGCGGGACCTGATCTGCGTCCATTGTGTATGCCAGTGTCTACTTTTGCAAAAAAGAGTACTATATAGGGAATAACCCTCTCAATGCAATAGCCGAAAGGATGGGTCTTTCCGAAAGGCATAGATCAAGATCAGACAGCACAGAAACATTCCGTTTTCTTTAGAAATGACTTAAAGATTTTTTTTTTTTTTTTTTTTTTTTTTAAATAAACAGTTATCAAGGTACAGTTGATTGTATTTCAAGCTGTCAAAAATAGAGCGAGAGAGAGACAGAAGAAATGGGACGGTAACAAACTGACTGAATAGTATTTCAGTAATATCACAAAGACAAGTGCACTTTTCTGTTCGTTCCCGAAGTCTTGTTTACCAGTGCTGCCAATCACGTTCTTTTGAGCCACTAGCTGCATTTCCACATAAACATGGTCAAAAAGTCGTTCAGAGTAGGGAGAAGAATGAATCGTAGACCACTGACTATCATCAGTCTGAGAAAAGAGTTAGTTTTAGCTTGGATTCAATCTCACGACTCCTGAAAACTATGCTTGAAGGACACCGAATGAGCTATGGAGTTCGGTTGGATACAAATACTGGTATTCGATCTCAATACCTAGCCTTTAGATTACCGATAGACCTACAGGGTTCGGCATATAACATGCACTGGTATTTGAACTCAATAGCATGGCATTACTGGGCCTGAGGTTTGCTAACTTAGCTAACTCGGGGGTAAGGAATACTGTGCTCAAAAAGTGTAATGATGTGAAAGCTCCTCTGATTTATTGTGGGCGAAGCATCAGAAAAGTTTGAACAGATTGATACAAAATGATGTTCAGGAATCTTCTTATCTTTGTGTTAGCAGTGGTTGTTTACAAGGACCCCTCTACGCGAAAGTGTTTTCCACCAATCATTAACTTCTTGGCCAGGTAGCTGCGTGGTTAGCGTATCTGATTCGTGATCTGGTGGTTGCGGGTTTGATACCCGTTTGAGGCAAACTATTTTTCTGGCAATTTTTCGCCTTTCACCTCTAATGCATGTGAGGAATGTAGTCAGTAGCTTGAAAATAAAGTTGTGTCAGTTTTGGTGTAAGAAAGCCAGGAAACACAGGCCTAGGTGTACTGGCCGTCGTGATATGTCATATGCTGTTAAAATGGCGTTAAAACTCCAATACCCCCCCCCCAAAAAAAAAAAAAAAAAATTAAATAATGAAATAAAAACTTCCAGCCAATAGTTAGTAAGTTAATTTCTCTTGTAAACAGAATCACTGTGTATATTCAAGATCAGACTGCACTTCCTCTGCAGTCTGATCTTGATCTGCACTTCCAGCCACAGAGGAAGGAGTCGCGCTTAGTTGCTGAACGGTTTATAAATGTCATAAGTGGAACTTATTTACAATAGAAAAATATAAACTCCTTCAGTTGACAGGGCTCACTGTTGTTAGAACTGACGGTTGAAAAGCTGCCTTACCCTAGCCTATATTCTGCTGATCACAAGCTTTTGTCTTTGCGATAAGAGTAGACCAAGATAAGCCTGAACAGCCGTGAAGTCTGATCTTGGAAAGACGCCGAGAGGCATTTTTGCGGACCAAGATCTCGCTGAATATCCATGAAATTTAATCTTCGGTAGGCGCAGACAGGCGCTTTTTGCGGACGGCACGAATTAAGATCAGACTGCACAGAACAAGCAGTCTCATCTTGATCTATACCTTCGGCTTGTATAGTGAAAAAGGTCAGAATTATTTATTTGGCGCTCAATTTAACTAATAACTTTCCGGTCGGTTCATTTTACATTGCTTGGGAAGTTTGATCTTCCATAGGCGCAGGGAGGCGCTTTTTGCGAATGGCACAAATTAAGATCAAACTGCACAGAACACACAGTCTTATCTTGGCTCTATATCTTCCGCTTGTAAGGCGAAAAAGGATGGATATATTTATTTGGCGCTAAAGAACTAATCACTTTCCGGTCGTGCCACTTTAACATGCTTAGGAAATGACAACAACTGTGTCGAGCAATTTCACTTTTTCATGCCATCTAAATGATTTTCCACAAATAGAGGATCACAATATATTTTTCAGTAGCAAGTGATGCTTATCATAGTAGCTTTCCGGAGGAAAAAATAATTATATGTGGTAAACACGGGAACCGACTGAAGACTTCAAATGAAAACAGAGCTGCTTCAAACCCAAAGAAGGAGGTTGGGCCACTGCCTTCGAATTCGTTTTAACAAAAAATTTACATCAAAAAGTGGAAAATAAAGCTGCTTAATTATGTAAAATTCCAATATTTGAAATAATCCATACCTGGAATAGCCTTATTCACGTCCTAATAAATAAAAATTCACTTTTTCACTGAGGAAAAACGGTAGTGCCGATTCAATTTACAACACCGCAGCCGAAAAGAATCTTTATGTGCCCCGATTGGGTGTCTGGATCACGTGATAGGTATGCTCTGCGCTGATTGGATATCTGGCCTATGTGATCAATAATATTATAATTAGCCTGAAAAAGAATAGATTACATCTGCGCATGTGCAATGTTTGTACACAATAATTCCTCAAGAAAATGAGAAAAAAAAAAATGAACTTTTGAATCATGTTTGCTTCCGAAAACACAGGGTGTCCATACCTAGCTGTCGTTTGTTAATCCAAAATAAAGTTAGCTTACCTCACAAGCAGAACAAACTAGCAGTACTATTTCCATTACGAACTTCCGCGGCTGAAAAGCATGACTGAATCACGTGATCATTTGTTATATTTAGACATGCCATGTTTCTTTCGACTGATTTTTGGCAGGACTAAGGAGCACACTGTTTATCGTGCATCAAGCTAATAAATTGGGATATCACAAAACTGCTGTTAGGTCATTCTTCCTCTTACCTTCTCTCATATTTATTTTCCTACATGACCGTTTCTTTACTATATGTACTTTGAGTCAAATTGAATGCGCTTTTGCAGTTACTTAAATTACACACAATTAACAATCATTGTCCCATGATGCTTTCAATTTCCGATTTCTTTCAGGGTTATTAAGATGAGTGTGCAGTAAAGTGTTAAAATAAACCCCAATCAAAATTTTCTCCAGATCCAGTTGTCAGATGCCAAGGAAACCCGACTTGGATATGTTGTATACTGGTCTATCCCACACATTGATATAAATGTATAGCTTGTGTTTGTATAAGGGGACACTTATACTGTCTTGCTATCGAGCTAGCTTTTGTAACAGTGTGGTAGAGCGTTTGCCTTGGGAGTTGGGACCTAAAGGTTCTGGGTTCAATCCCAGCCTTTGGGGGGCCAATTTACAGAACTGTTACAGATACATGTAATCAGCATATAGAATACCTTACGGTTTGTCCAAACATGGCCTATATTTGACCCTTGAATTTTGTGTAATACAAAGTTAAATTGGGTGAATTTTTGAGAATTTTTCTTTTTATAGTCCTTTAACACACAATAAATTCCATGCTTTATGAGTCCTGTGTAAAAGGGCTTTTGAAAACAGTGTTTGAAAACAAGACATCAGTATTTCTTTTCTTTTTTTTCTTCCAGATTTTTTCTACCCTTTACAAACACAAAACACATAATCTGAGGGCTCCATATTTATTGAATTGTTTGTTAATGCTCTAAATAGGGAGCTATTTAGTGTTTAGGCCACAAATCGAATTTTTTTGTAAAAGACCAATAAATACTACCGGATATATATGTTTTTTCATATAAAATGACATGTTAAATTCAGTAAAATGATGGAATTGTAGGCTACTTAAGCAATAGGTCACTCTGTTTATTTTTATTACACCAGATATGACGTTTCGATACTGTTTTAAATATAAATCCTTGTAGAAGGCGCATGTTATTGAATAAGTACCAATCCCACAAGGCCTTCCAAAACTGTGACATGAAATCTAATAATACCCAAAGAGGCTGTGTAGCCCATTAAAGGCCCAGTAAAGGCTGAAATATCAAAGCAGGTGTAATAGTACATTTTAATTTAAATCATACCATTTAAAAGTATGGAAAATATTGTGGAGATGACATTCTGTTATTGTGTGGTCTGGTCATAAGAAAGAATTTTAAAATCAGGTAAAAAGTAAACGAAAGACATAGCTACCTGGCAGGGTTTAACCTAGTTTTGAAATTAATTTCTCTGTCAGCGACTAACAGTTGGACCGACTGCACAATGACAGATTGTCATCTTCACAATAATTTCCATACTTTAAAATGGTATGATAAAAATTTATATGCATTTAAACACCCACTTTGTTTACATTTGGCCTTTATTGTTACTTTAAGTAAATAACAATTCTGATATTTTTCTTTCTAAATCTTATCTTTCTTTTTTACTAATATTTTTCCAGTTATCATTCAGTAAGTCATTTTTGAGTTTGTTGAGAGTATGAAAATCTGAATAGTTGGTTTTAATTTGGGAGAGTCAAACATTTTGTTCTCTGGTAAAGAGTTCAACAAGAAGGTACAAAAATTTCCTATTGCGCACATGTGTAAGTAGCAATATATTGTACTCTTTGATCAAATTTGTTCATGATTGCTGAAACTGATTGACAGCTGTAGACCTTAACACTTTGCTTTTACAGAAATATCATTATATAGCATAGTCCTAGGAGAAAATACTCTGTGGTAAAGAGTTAGAAAAAAAACACTGGAGTCCTCTCAGGGAAATAGAAACAATGGCATTTTGTATGTAATTTCTTACTGAAAGCACATTGCCCTTTCCATGACTTTAAGACTTAGGAATCCTTTCAGGGGTTCTTCCTAATTACTACACAACTTGAAACTATTAATTTCAAAACAAAATACAAAATCACACTAGAAACAACGATTTGATTGTTCAGATACAATGATTTCTTTTTTCTTTCAAAAAGAATATTTTTGGTTTTACTTCTGAATTAAAAGATATTATGTAATAGTCTGAAAGGTGAAAACTAAATGGTGTGTTCAGTATTTTCTAAGATTTAGGTCATGTGTAATTCATGAAAACTGAATACACCTTCCTTCTGTTACATAAATGAAAATTCACTTTGTATCATTATAAAGACACAAGTCAAGAAAATAATGATTTCACAAAAGAAAAGTAAGGTTAACTCATGCACTGCCACAATACATGAAACTGATTGTAACTACCTTCAAGAGTAATTTAACATTTGACTGATTTCTGGTGGTTACATTAGTTTCAACACTGTTTCAGTCCTACAGTGACAACAACTCAATTATTTGTGTACCACTTGGGTTACTAGGGCTCGGCTGGTTCTCCGCAGTGTCTTGTCCATAGGCAATCCTACAAAATCCTGGCAACTAGATGAGGATAAAACCCGGAATAACCCATCCTACACCTTCACCAATCAGCCACATTCTCACAGAACCTCACTAAATAAATGAACAAGATTATGTTCTTTCACAGCTATATATTGGTGAAAATGAAAATATAAAAAAAAAAAATAGGCTGTATAGATTCAAGCTTAGACTTCATATTCTGTGCAGTCTGAACTTAGATTATCATACAGTTTCAAAAAAAAAAAACTGGCGTTACACTTAACTATAAAAATGAACTTATACATGTACTTCATAATTCAAGTTCTTTTTATGACTATCACATAAAATATAAGAGACCTATGTGTAATATGCAAACTCACATTCTTTGGTCTATTTCTATTCAGTCAAAAAATGCAGGTGTGAATAAGTACAATCTAAAAAGTGGACTTAAGTCTCAATTAATATTGAAAGTTACAGTTAAAGTGTGATGGGATTTTGAAATTTTGTCAGTGATTATGTAAGTTTTATTCATTTACATATTGATCTAGATTCCTTTTTGAAGTTTTGAGCCACGTCTTTGTGAATTTGAGTTATACTACATAATTGAACCATTGCAGGGACAAATGCAAAAAAAAACATGATGTAGCATTATGAGACACTTGCAATTCAATATTAACACTGGTAAAAAGGCTATTCATTACATCCAATGCAGTTTTGAGTGAATCCATTTTTATGGTCTAAGGAAAAGAATTAAAATCATCACTTATCACCCGGAAGAATATAGTCCAGAAATTATTTGTTTTTATATATCTGTAAATCCCTACCCTGGGTACAGCTGAAGGCACTAAAACAGCCAGAATGGACCAAGATCACACTCAGTGTGACAAGTTGTCATGCAAAGTAAAAACTGACCTTTACATAGCTAAAATGAAACTTTCAATTCGATAGTACAAATCCAAATATTTCTATTTCAAAGTTATTTTTTGGGGGAAAAATACCTCCTGTCCGGGCAGTATAGATCAGAGATCAGACTGCACGTTTGGTGCATTCTGATCTTGATCTACTCTGTCTGCCAAAGGTCCTTGTGTAGCACTTAGCAGCCTAAGGGTTAAAGGAATTGGTCCCTCTATAAAACTTTAAAAACTATAGGCATACTTTCATTCTGAGGTTTGAATTACTTGCTGTTTACATGAAGCACAGAACTGTCTCTAATATGGGTTGAGCAGCAGTTCATCACAAATATGTACTCTATTAAATAAAGTACAAATATGTTCAATTTGCTCTGTGTACATGTACTTCAATCTCCAAGCATAAAAAATATATCAAAAAACTTGAATCTACATGTCCAAACAGTAAGACGTATAGATGCATTCCTGTGGACCCCTTTTCATACATCTATCTTCAAATTCTGCATTCTTTTTTTATTCTTTTGCATGAAACCTGACAAAATTCAATCGTATACTAGAAGGACTATGAATGGACCTTGAAGACAATTGAGTCTCTGAGGCTTAAAGTCCAGGATATTAGGTTAAGTTTGTGGATGTTTAGTTAACTGAGAAGGACACCATTTCCGACAAAAAATCCACGGTATACATTCATGTCACGGGTTCGTACTTGATCGGGGCCGTTTGTGAACCAAGGATTTCTTTATGTCCCACTGATAACTGGAGAGAAATCTTGGAAGCAGTCTTGCATAAATCAAACGTCATTTTTTTTTTTTTTTTTATAGACTACACGATCTTCATTTCTTTAAACGTTTCACAGAAATGTTTTAAACAATGCGGAAATTCATCGATAGTACGAAGGGCGGTACCCAACAAGGCGCCGTATCGATTTTTATGGGTTCTGTGTCGTAGATCTAAAACTCTAAAGCATTTAAGTTAAACGCATTCCAAAGCGTTTGAGTTAAAGAAGTTCCGGCATAAATTGTGCCGGAATACCCCGGCTGTTTGCAGCTTGAAAATGGCTCATCTGCACTGAAACTCTGACGAGTTGATTATCATTCCTTTCAATATACTTACACGCTTTATTATTCGTTAATTTTTATTGTTGATTATTTACCAAAACGCTTTATAGTTACTTTTAGATTCATTTTGTTATCGCGTACGCGAGCTCTTTGGAGTCTATACCGGGACAGCGTACTCAAGCGCTTTGGAATTTTAGTTCAGCCGTTCCACGTATTCGTTATCGAAAGGGTTTTAAATTATTTACGGCCAAATTCTAGCAAGCTATCTGAACAGTTAAAGATATTTGATACAAGTCGTGTTTTCAAATAGTTTATTAGCTTTTAGTTTCAATATATTTTGGTACATGTAAACAAACAAGTAAAAGAGCCGCCGCGTAGAAACCTCTTATGCTTTATATGACGGTCATTTGACCTTCTTTCCGCGTTTTCAAGTCGCATGATCTTGTCCAGCGGTCTTCTTTCTCTTTTTTTAACGAAATTCTTCTTATTTGTCTTCTGCTTAGATTTATTTGCTTAATGAAAAATTAGAATTATTTGAGAGGTCATTTGCAACCATGGCAAATTAATATAACAAATCTTTTCTGAAATTCGTCATATAAAAATAAACCACGTCTATTTCCTGTTTCGGTTTTTTGATTTCGCTTTATTTACAAAACCATGACGAAACAGACTGTGTATCAGTGTGGCAGTCTGCCTTTTAAACTCACTACTGTTGGAGAGGTCTGATGACCTTTCCAATAATGCAAAGTTGAAAAATGTAGTCTCATTAAGAAAATTATTGCTCAATCTCCTTGTTATTTCGGCAGCGGACGACAAAAGTTTTGAATGAACATTTCTTGAATGAAAACGGGGGGGGGGGGGGGGGGGGGGGAGTCTGTGTAAACAATGTTCATACGCATATGTCAATATTTAATGGAAAAAAAAAGAACGAACTTTGTTTAAGTATGTATAGTTTTTCAAACTGACAATTTTTGTAGTTTTGACGAAATTTTGAAAAAGGAATCAAACATAGTTTGTATGATTTGTTCAAAGTCAGAGCTGAATATCATTTGTAGATCTGCGTTGTTCGTCCCATTACCAGCCATGCAAATCTGAAACTGAGCGCGCATGCGTCGTTACGCATGATGTATTTGGTTCCGGTCAAAACGATCACAGTAAGCGGATTGTATTGGGGTTTAATGCCATTTTAACAGCTTAAGTCATGTCACGGTGGTAAGTGCACCTACACGTGCGTTTCCTGGCTTTCTCACACTATTACTGACACAACTTTCTATCCAAGGCACAGACTACTTTTCTCACATGCATTAGAGGTTAGAGATGAAAATCGTCAGAAAGAAAGCTTGCCTCAGCTGGGTATTGAACTCGCAACCACCAGGTCACAAGTTAGATATGCTAACCACTCAGCTACGTGGCAAAAAAATGTAAGAATGGGGAAATGCTCATTAACAGCATTTTCTCCTTTTCAAACAATGTTTACTAACCCTTGTCAGATAATTTAAGCTCATTTGTATTTTCAATTTGTTGCTAGAAGATATTTTGAGTTTGGAACAGTCTAAAGTTTGTATTTTTGGAAAGGGTTAAAGAAATTTGTCATTTACAAACAACTAAAAAGGTATTGTGGGTCATTTTCCATGGACAATGAAATAGTTGCTTTTTTTTTTTTAATCATGAGTCAACAGAAAATTCAGTGTACAAAATATATTTTTTAAATTAAAGGGGCAAAAATATCAAAGCAGATGTCAAAATACATTTAAATTTAAATCATACCATTTAAAAGTATGGAAAATATTGTGCAGATGACAGTCTGTTATCGTGTGGTCGGGCCATATGTTAGTCGCTGGCAGAAAAAAGAATTTTAAAATCAGGCAAAAGGTAAACAAAAGACCAGCGACCTGACAGGTTTTAACCTAGTTTTGAAATGAATTTCTCTGTCAGCAACTAACACTTACACCAACCGTACAATGACAGATTGCTATCTTCACAATATTTTCCATACTTTTAAAAGGTATGATATAAATTCAATTGCAATTAAACACCCGCTTTGTTTATATTTGGCCTTTATTGTCACTTTAACCTGTAAATGTACCATGTACTTTACCTTCTCTGTTCCAGTAAAAACAGAAATGGAGCTGAACAATTAAATCAAACCATCCATATAGAGTGAAGTACGTTGTGTTGGACTTGTCCAAATCCAAAACATTATGCAGACTACATAGTTATAAGATGTGACTAAGATTGTGAAAGTTGTCTTTGATAGGGTAAAAAACATTGTGGGAAAAGGAGAAAATACTGGTAACCAGTATTTTCTCTTTTTTCCACAATGTTTTCAAAAGTCTTCTTTCTGGAAGTTATTAAAAGTCGGCAATGTGTTCTGAAGGCTTAACCTGCTAAATATGGAATCGAAACTTTCGAGCCTGTAGTAAAATCCCAAATTTTGCTATTTCAAAGGTATTTTTAGGGGAAATATATATCTCCTTATTGGACAGTGTAGATCCAAAATCAGACTCCATTTTCTGTGATCACTGTCTGTAAAAGGTCTTTTAGTCATGCTGAATAGCTTAAGGTTTAATTCAGAAATACATGTACATGTAACTCATGTTATACCTTATACCAAACAATCCCAAGTTTTAGAGACCCTACAAGATTGAAAGCATTTGAAAATACTGTGGGAAAAAAGTTATACTATCCATTTTCCTGTTTTGCACAATGTTTTCTATCCTCCCAGAGAAGACTCCCGTTGTTTAAGCTAAATTTTAAGTTGTTAGCTGCAAATGGTTTAAATATGGACAAGCCTTTAGAAATGTAATTTTCTGGTAGAACCTGTCCTTTGTAACTCTTTACAAAATGACCAAATTTTGGATTTGTCCAAATCCAAAGCATTTCCAACAGTGGAAATGGTCTTTGAGACGGTAGAAAACATTATAGGAAAAGGAGAAAGTGCTGCTTACTAGCATTTTCTCCTTTTCCCACAATGTTTTCAAAGCCTTCTCCATGAGGGTCATTAAAACAAGAGGGCCATGATGGCCCTGTATCGCTCCACTGGCTAATACGTAAAATCACTACATGCCAAACATTACAATACTTGGCCAATTGGTTTTGAACATAAGACCCCTGAAACAGGACTAAAATTGGTAGCCCTAGTTCATATGGTTAGTAACAAGAAGATTTCTAAAGATTTCACTATATAAGCCCATGTAAAACTTCTGACCCCTCAGGGTGAATCAAATTCCCCCCTAGGGCTATAATTTACGCACTCTTGGTGAAGGGCCTTTAGATATAGCTACATGCGAAATTTGGTAGCCCTACGCTTTATGAATAAGTACAGGGAGATTTCTTAAGTTTTCTCTACATAAACCCATGTAAAACTTGTGACCCCCGGGGCAGGGCCAATTTTGACCCCAGGGCTATAATTTAAGCACTCTTGGTAGAGACCCACTAGATAAAGCCACATGCAAAATTTGGTAGCCCTAGGCCTTACGGCTAGGTACAGGGAGATTTCTAAAGTTTTCCCTAAATAAGCCCATGTAAAACTTGTGACCCCCGGGGTGGGGTCAAATTTGACCCAAGGGCTATAATTTGGGCACTCTTGGTAGAGGCCCACTAGATAAAGCCACATGCAAAATTTGGTAGCCCTAGGCCCCATGGCTAGGTCAAAGAAGAATTTTAAAGTTCTCCCTATATAAGCCCATGTAAAACTTGTTAAATAAGCCCATGTAAAACTTGTTACCCCCGGGCAGGGCCTAATTTGACCCCAGGGCTATAATTTGAACAATCTTGGCAGAGGTCCACTAGATAAAGCTACATGCCAAATTTGGTAGCTCTAGGCCCTATGGCTAGGTAGAAGAGGAATTTTAAAGTTCTCCCTAAATAAGCCCATGTAAAACTTGTGACCCCCGGGGCGGGGCCAATTTTGACCCCAGGGCTATAAATTGAAGAAACTTGGTAGAGGTCCACTAGATAAAGCTACATGCCAAATTTGGTAGCCCTTGGCCTTACAGTTTCAGACAAGAAGATTTTCAAAGATTTTCAAAATTTTTCAGTTTTGTTGCCATGGCAACCAGAGTTTTTGAAGGAATTAAATTCTTTCAAGAAATTCTGAAGAGGACCATGGCAGGATCATTTCTGTGAAGTTTCATCAAAATTGGATGGGTAGTTTCAGAGAAGAAGACGTTTTAAAAAAAAGTTAACGCACGGACGCACGGACGCACGGACGGACGCACGGACGGACGAACGGACGGACTGACGGACGGACGGACGGACGGACGCACGACGGACAACAGGCCATGACATAAGCCCGCTGGCCTTCGGCCAGTGGAGCTAACAAGGGATTCTGTGCTAGAGGGTTAAATAAAATTTAAAGTACCAGTGTCTAATTCGAAATCACTTCTTTACTAGACAACAAAATTTCTAAAGACTTGTCCATATTTAAAGCATTTGCTGGTTTCCAGCATTTATCTCCTTCATGCGCGGATCCAGATATTTTTCTCAGGGGGGGTCCCACCGAAAACGCACTCGTCTTTTTATGATACTTTGATTTCCGGATTTCAGTGGATGTTAGCCGTTTACGAGAAAAGTCAACGTTTCCAGTTCTAACCACGAGGAGGTCTCCACATTTAGAACTTTTTTTAATTTATTTATTTATTTATTTTTATTTATTTATTTATTTATTATTATTTTTTTTTTTTTTTTTTTTTTTAATTTATTTATGTATTTTTTTTTTACTATTTATGTTAAACCTTTATTTCTTTCTTACATTTGTTGAAAAGAAATGTTGCTGCCGGTATACCTAATGCTGACCAAAGATCGACCGACCTACCAGTAACCTGACAGTGTATTGTCAGCCACTCGTATCTAAATCATACAAGATACATGATTTGAACATTCGCCTTTTATGTTTCACCGCAAACATTTGGCAGATTGTCTTTGTATCAATGCTTTTTGCATGGTTCAAATGCATTAGCGCTAAAGCGGACAATCTGCCCTCATTCATGGTATTTCGCATGTAGCTTTTAATGCGGCGAAGTCCAGAAAATGAGCGCTCAGCTTCACATGAACTGACAGGAAGTGTACAGCCTATATGCAGAAGAGTTTTGATATCTGGAAAAACATCTCTATCTATAATTGCGTACGTATCTAGAAGACTGTTTGGCTTAATTCCTTTTTCAATAAGTTTCCCACAGGCTTTCTTCCATTCAAATAAATGAGCATGTAGATCATTCGAGGAAGAGCTTTGCAAATCAGAATCCCAGAAGAGCAAATCAGAAGAAAGCTTGTCCATTTCTGACTCTGAGAGGCTCGACATTTTTTCGGGGATTAAACAGCCCAAAGTATATGCTACATGGTCGTCCTTCTGAAATCCGTCGCTCAGCTCCTGTGATAAATGAACTAAAAATGGAATAGCAACTGCCAGTTTGAAGTATTCTGATGGGGTGGAGCTACTGATGTTTGTTCTCTTTGTTTGTCTACTGCAAGTCCTTGGGATCTTTTCTTCTATTTGAAGCTCCCCGGCAATCCGTTTGCTATCTGTATACCATGCTTCAAACTCCTGGTCTACGTTAATTCTCATATCTTTCACTCTGTCGACCCGATCAGTAACTAGATTACGTGCTTCGTACACGTCCAAATCGCGTTTCTGCAGCTTTGTCGCAAGAGGTCTGACTGTCTCCAGAATAGCTCTAACGCAAATGAATGTTACAAGAAACTGGAATGACATCAGAGTAACCAACAAACCTTGTGCAGTTACTTTAGTCTGAGCATCCCATGACCAGCCATCCTCCGAGTTTTCGTCAAGTGAGGGATCTAGAATAAACTGAAGGCATTCAACAATCACCGCATACATATTGTAGAATACATCGTAACATGTATGCCGTTCTACCCATCGGGTTTTGCACAAACCTAAAATCTTTTTACGCTTTGAATCTTTGCTGTGGTGTTCTAGTACACGCTCAAAATAGCGTTGTCGTTTGGGTGACGAATCGAAGAAAATGAACGTGGAATTTATTCCATCTATCATGTCTTTGACCAGAGGAAGTTTACATGCATGTGCTATGCTCAAGTTGAGGACCTGGTTCTTGCAGTGGGTGTAAACAGCAAGTTTGTTTATAGACTTTATTCGCGCTTGACATCCCAATTTTTCTGATGACATCGCTGCAGCCCCGTCATATGCTTGACCCCTCATTTTATCTATTGCAATATTGTTTTCTGTCAAAATTTCAATGATTTTTCTTGAAATGGTTTCTCCAGTTGTACGCGCTAGGTGAACAAAGTCAAAAAACTCCTCCCGGATACATGGTTCAGTTTCGCTTTCATCTAAAAACCGTAAACATAAGACTAGGACCTCCTGATTGGAAAACTTATCTGTCACCTCATCTGCTATGATGGAGTAGAATCCCCTGCCTTTTAGGTCTGCTAACATTTGCTTTCTGATGTACTGTCTAATAATTTCAATCAGTTGATTTTGGATTGTCTTGCTGGTGTATGTCGCGTTCTTAGGTTATTTTTTAATATGTTCTGTCAGCTCTGTCATGACTTGCAAGTAACTTCAGAATGGCCAAGAAGTTTCCCTTGTTGGAAGATGTAGGGCCTACTCTTGGAATCATCCCTATGGCCCCTCAATGGCAAATTCTGCTTTCCACAGAGAATGATCGATTCTACGATCATTTTAAGCAGCCTAACGTTTTTATCATACATGCCTTTGTTCTGCGTATTGATCTTATATTGTACGGTGCTTTCCGGGCTCTTGAGGCTTGCCTTCAGTGTCTGATATGAAATACATGCATTCTTATGGTAATCAGAATGTTCATGCTTTTCTAAAGAGCCATCTTTCCCAACAGCCTTTTTGAAATTTGTGAATGGTTTCGAAACAAAGTTGTCATAACATCTAATGTCTGATTGGGGGAACAAAACGCAGACTTTGCAAAGACCGCCCTTTAAAATGCTACTGTACAACAGCCATTTATGCTTCTCTAACCAGCTTTTCTGAAAATACAGTTTCTTTTCCTTAGATTTGCCAGCAAACTGCTTTGTCTGGAATGGCAAATTCTGAAGAATTTCTGGATCGGGACTATTTTCTACAAGAGAAATCTTCTCCGTTTCGGAGAGAGACGAAAGTGGGATAGTCCCATTCACAATATCCCCCAAATCATATTTCGATGACCTATGGAAATCTGTGTCAGTTTGGTCGTCTCGGTCTTTGTCGCCAGATCTATCTGCAGTTCCTGGGTCTGAATTTTCAGGTTGCTCAGCCTTGTCATCGGTGTGTTCATGACTTTGAGGCTGGTTTGTTGTCATCGTGAGATTCATATTTGAAATAATCAGAAATTACTTCCTGCTTCTTCAAAGGGGGTTGCCCAGATGGTGCCTTTTCGGGCGAAGAGGGTTGCCCATGTGATGCCTTTTCGGGCGAAGAGGGATGCTCAGATGATGCCTTTTGGGGCGATTGTTTTGCGTCATCAATCAAATGACACGAAACAAAATGATTTGGGCGCCACATCTGTTTATTTGTATTTGAGGTATGCGTCAACATGATGTACATTGAAGGACCAGATTGGTCTTCAGAAAAGTCTAATGGACGTATTGCCTGGTTGTGCACTTGGCTATTGATGACGATATTTTGTACTTGTGGAAATATTGTCACTATTGGGCGATTAAAGGCATTTGCGGTGGCATATAGGTGAAACAGGGACGAGTACTGGCCCTTGTTTACTGATTTCATGATCTCATTCTTTAAAGATTTTGGGACATCATTTGGGACCCTAGCATCATCAGAGATCGAAGTTTCGAAAATATACTTGAAATCGGAAGGCTTAGTCGACATCTCTGTATATGTCTCACTGCTTGTGTATTTGATAAAGTTTGAAACCAACTCGTAAACGCACCGTACTCGACACTCAATGTGATGATTTTCTGTGCCAAAAACAGAATTTGACACGGACCTAAAAAAGCAGTTGCCATCTCCAACAACCGTCACAGGAGCAATGCTTTGCTTGATTTCAGTATCTTTAGGAAACAAGCATTTGGAGATTGCGTCCTCAGAGGAAGAAACTCTGTCCCGTGTAACAACTGTCTCCGGTAAAGTGCTTCCACGCATTAATGTTCCCCTCATTAGTACTTGTAACTTAAATGCAATCCACCCGCTTTTCGTGGCATTTGCAAATGCCTCTCGCACCGATTCCCACTTGGATGTTCTCGTCACATTTTCTGACTCCATATTGCTATTGCAATTCCAAGTGAAAGACGTTAAAAATTCTTGTAAGATCGCAAAAACCAAGATCATACATGTATATCAAAATCCAAACTTAGAAATGATGCAATACGGAATAAACATAAGCTTGCTCTACCACCTTTATGCTAACGTGAAGAAAAATTCAAATAATTTTTTGTCAAAGAGAAATCGACTCATGCTGTATTTACGAACGCATTCGTTTTAACTGACTTTTGCATACAAATGGCGGAAATCTCAATTGATGTTTCAATGACGTAATTTTGTAACGCTGTATTTTTGATACGATTTTAATTAAGACATGAGAAAACCTGGTCGGATCTTTGATTTGTGCTTTTGAATTATTACTGATACAGATATATTTATTTTGTAAAAGCCCTGTGATCGTTTTACAAGTGCATAGTATTGCTGCATATCCGCTATTATATTTACATGTACACAACCTCACACTCTAATTTTTCATAATTGTTGCCTTAAAGGTGGGTATTTAGATTTTTCACATCTCACCAAATTAAAAAATATATATATCAGTGTAATTTAAATGAAAAAACAAAACAAATCATCAATAATTGAGAATCATTAAATTACAAAAAAAAGTTTTTTTGATGGTGTTCCCTTAAAAGGCTACGTAGCCTCTTAAGGTTATTTTTAGATTTCGCGCCAGAAATCAAAAAAGCATTGTGGGAATGTAAAGTGACTGGCACGTGACTAATGACCCTTAAATTCCATAACATAACAAACATGAAATTATTTTCCATAATGTCTTCTTCGAACGCTATGTTTGAAGCTTCGTCTGTGTATTTCCGGTATGTAAATGAGCGAGTTGCTCATTTAAAAATAGACCGTGTTTCCCGTCGGTGTCGACCTGGGCCGTAGTAAATCTCTAATTTATCTTGTTGTCGGATGGTTTTCGGCTACTGGGGTTTTATGAATGAAAATTAAAAGGCTTTGGGAGTATAAGGATGATTTTTTTGGATTTTTGTAAAATTTTTGTCCCAGAATCTGAAGGGCCACCTTTAAGGACTATTAAGGATTAAACTAAATGCCCATTTTAATTCCAGACGACACTATCCACACATTTAATCAGAACTGTATTTTACATAAATGCTGTGCAATATCAAACCGGTCCCATTCACGAATCCGATAACCACATTTTTGCCAAAATTCTAGGGGGGGTCCGGACCCCTGGTCCCCCCCTTTGGATCCGCGTATGTCCCTAACTTTAGACATACCTCCAATTTCAGACTCTACATGAACTAGTTCAAATGAAATGAAGGAGAAATATTGTATACTGAAGGAATGTTTCTTGTAAACCCTTAGGCTGCTAAGCACGACTCACTGACCTTTTGCAGACAATGTAGATCAGGATCAGACTGCACAGAACTTTCAGCCTGATCTTTGATCTACATTGTCCGTTAAGGACAAATTTTTTTCTTTTAAAAATACCTTTCAGATTGCAAAATTTAGGTTTTTACTATCGACTTGAGAATTTCATTTCAGTTATTAAGCAGGATAAAGTTTAATTGTATCAGTTTTGGCATTCTTATACAGAAGATGGCCAAACAGAAAATGAGAGGAGTAATGAGTCTGTTAGTAAATTGAACCAAACAAATGTCCATACTTTTAGTAGTTCTGTTTTTTTTTACAGAGATAAGTTGCCTAGTAGACCAAACTTGATGTAATGATAATGGGTTTGAAATTGTAGAATTGAGCCCGGAAGAACAAAGTGACAGTGAAACAAGGTAAATCATCTCTGTGGTCATCAACTGATCACTGCTAACCCTAACCTCTCTACCACACAACAAAATTCTCGAGTTATCAAAGTCAAAACATTAGCAGATGTCTAATGAAAGATGGTTCAAATGATGGAACTTGCCCATCATAGAATAGAAGACATTGTAGGAAAAGGAGAAAATGTTGGTTACCAGCATTTTCTCCTTTTCCCACAGCGTTTTCAAAAGCCTTTTTTCCTCAGGGTGGATCAAATTCAGGATTGTGTGGTAAAGGGTTAAAGCACTGGACTGAGCCTAAGCTGTTTTTGCAGATAGTCTAGACCAAGATTAGAATGTGCAGTCTTAACTTGTATCTACGCTGTCCAGTTCTCTGTAACATATTGTGGTCAACACAACTTTGAAAAAAGCAATATTTCAGCTGTTTGTCCATACTGGAAAGGTCAATTTCTTAGATTCAGTGCTCAAATGATCAATTCTGTAAAGCCTTTGCATGGTAGCACAATTTTTTATTGGTATTATAAGACGGTGTAAATCAAGATCAGACAGCATGTGTAGTACAGTCTGATCTTAAAGATACACTATTAGATTCTATGTGCCGAGCACAGTAGTGCAGTCTGCAGCGTGCAGGACTTGAAACAAAGGGGTGGCTGGTTTAAGTTCCCAGCTTGGTGAATTTCTTTCCAAGGATTTATGATACTCATTGCAACAGGATTCATTTCTCTCTCATCACTGATCATTGTTAACAATGGTTATAAAGGAAAATAGCCAGTGGATTAGGATGAATATTGTGTGAATGACTGGTGAAAGAAACTCCATGAAAGCACTGACATGTGGAATGGCTGCTGCAATAACAATGAAAATGGCGTTATACACCATACAAACAAACAAACAATTCTGGTCTTTCTCTCCTTTCCCCTGATGGTTTTCTACTAATCAAAGACATATCATTTAAATTGAGCCAAATTCAATTATTGAAAATGCTGTCTCAAATGCTTTCAGTATGGGCAAGTCTAAAATTTTGTCGTAAAGAGTAAATTGCTTTGCATTTTATACGTAAAAGGCTTATTTTTTCATATGAGTAGAGCTTCACCCAAGGAACATCCCTGCCAAGTTTAATCAAGATTGGCCCAGTGGTTTAGGAGGAGAAGATGTTTAAAGAAATTGTGGACGATGGATGACGGACGATGGACATTGGGCGATCACAAAAGCTCACCTTGAGCACTATGTGCTCAGGTGAGCTAAAAATCCGACAGTGTAGACCTAAGATCTTGTCTGTTTAACCCCGTCTTAAATATTACAATTGTATTGCTGCAACCAGTGCACCTACTCATGCTTTCATGAGGCTTCTTTTACAAGTTTTTTGAACAACATTCTCTTCACACATTCACTTTCTACCTAAGAACGTTTATCAGCCAAATATAGCAATGGTCATATTGATTTTCTTCGTAAGGTAGATTCATGCACGGGTATGCCTGAGATATAACTCACAACACCAAAGAATTGTGTCAAAAAGTTTTTTTATGTCTTTTACTTAGCAAAGGTGTAACCAGGAGTTCAGAATCATTACGCACTCCGAATCAAAAATGCTATTTCACCCCTCGGCTGCTAAGCATGATGCAGAGCACTTTTGCAGACAGTGTAAATCAAAATCTGACTGCACAGAACATGCAGTCTGATCTTGGTCTACTCTGTCCAATACGTGGTGCATTTGATTTTCCATAGAAAAGAGATATGATGAAATTGCAATATTTCGCTTTTTTCTATTGGTTGGAAATTTTCTTTTTATTTTTCTGTGCAGTTTTAGGTTCAATTATGAAAATGGAGTTGTTCTATAAATTGATAAAAGAACGTTTTGCTTGTTCCCATTTTTTCTACAATCACACACTTGCTTAATGTGTGTAATGGACTGTGTGCCCTTGGTTGAAAAGGGAAAAAACATCATTATTCTGTCTCTTTTACCACCAGTTTTTCAACTTTCACATTGACCTGTAAGAATGATAGTTAGAAATATGTAATAACAGTCACCAGTTGTTCATGAATCAATGAATTTGATGATTTTAGCTAGTTGAAAAGACATATACATTGCAATTTGAAAATTGGAAATATCTCCAAATTTTGAATGAATGATACAACCAAGTGAAAATCAACCTCCTAAATGTGTTAAAACACAAATTGTTTTTGTTCCATGTAATGGCCAAGTCTGAACTCATCAACGATTCTTAATAACATTCTTCATTTAATCCTAAATAATTTTCTAGATTTTTGAGTAACATGCTTCCTGATTGGCTAAACCAAATGCTTTTAGCCAATCAGAAATTGTGTTACTTTCTAAATTGAGAATAAGACTATGATGCAATCTAGGATGGCTAATGAATACAAACTTATGATTTAAACTAAAGGCCCTTGAGGGCCTGAAATCGCTGTACTGGTAGTGATTTTGCTTTTTTGCTAGCATACATTATGAATTCATGACGCAAAAAGAAAAAAGACAAAAAACACAAAAAAAGGGGGGGTATGTTCTTAAAACTGGGCTTGGGCCCACCAAGACAGCATAAGTAGGCATGGTGAATTGAACAAACAGTGAAAAAGAAAAGAAGTGCAATTTCTGAAAAAATAATTGTTTGGAAACCAGCCAAATTTGATAGGGTTTCAGTACACCTTGTATTAAACAATCCTAGCAAATTTCAAAGAAATGCGACAAATAATGTGGACTTTGTTGAGTAAACAATACTAAGTTATCAAATGGCTGCTTTTCCTGAACAGATTATTAGATTTTCTTCACTTTTAATAGAGTTCATTCCTTTGATAGATCAAACAATCTTTGAAAGTTTCAAAAGAATTGGATCAAAACTGTGGACTTCATTGCCTAAAGAAGAAATGGAAATTTTCAACTTCAAATGGCTACTTTTCCCATACTGTTAGTTGGATTTTTTTTCAAAATCAATAGGGTTCAAGCTATTGATGAGATAAACAAACTGTGCAAGTTTCACAAAATTCTGGTAACAAATGGAGACTTTTCATGTAAACAATAAATGGAAATTTTTAACTTGAAATGGCTACTTTTTCCATACTGTTTGTTGGATTTTTTTTCAAAATCTATAAGGTTCAAGCTATTGATAAGATAAACAAACTGTGCAAGTTTCACGGAAATCTGACCACAAATGCAGACTTTATTGCGTAAACAAGAAATGGAAATTTTCAACTTCAAATGGCTACTTTTCCCATACTGTTTGTTGGATTTTTTTCAAAATCAATAGGGTTCAAGCTATTGACCAGATAAACAAACTGTGCAAGTTTCATGAAAATCTGAAAACAATTGCAGACTTTATCGTGTAAACAAGAAAAAGACTAACGGATGGACAGACTGACGGACGGATGGACGACAGAAACCATACCATGACACAAGCTCTGCTGGCTTTCAGCCAGTAGAGCTAAAAATTATGACTTAACTCTGTACCAAATGACAGAATTTTAGACTCGTCCAAATTAAAAACATCTGTAGACGCCAAATTAAACATGGATCAAACAATGGAATCTGTCCCAGAAAGAGTAGAAAACATTGCAAGAAAAGCAGAACATGCTGGTACTCAGGATTTCCTTCTTTTCTCAAGTCTTTAATAGCCCTTGTCTTCAAAGTTGTTTGGAAAAGGGTCACTGGCTTTAACTGAGTAATTACTGTATGTGGATATACATATGAAGCAATTTTATCTAAAGCTTTCTTTGCATTTTGTGAGATAAGTAAGCAAGTGTGTGCAATACATTTCAACAGGTATTTACCCTTTAACACACAATCCTGTTTTGACAGCACTGAAGTAAAAGTCTTTTGAAAACATTGTGAGAAAAGGAGAAAATACTGGTAACCAACATTTTTTCCTCATTCCACAGTGTTTTGTGCCCTATTTCAGAAACGATATATGAACTTGTTTTTGGTTGTATACAAAATTAATTTATTCTTTTCTAATTTTGAACATTTCACACTGTACAAAAAATATGGTACCTCATAGTTTATAACTAAACACAAACAACACATAAGCCACACAAAAAAGGCAAAACAAAAATAATACTGTAAAATACTAAAACAGTGTTCACACACAATAAAATGATACTGGTTACAATACATAGTCTTGTATATTGAGCAACAAAAAAAATTTAATACTACAACAAAAACAATCTCTATACAAACAGAAAAAAAGTTTCACACAAGAAAAACTTTATACAACAATAAGCCTTTTGCCAAATGATTACATATTTTACGGCCCTAGGGAATAAGGCTTTTAAAACATTGAAAGAGAAGGCAAGAACACTTATGAACATTTTTTCTTGTTCCTAGAAGGTTTTTTTTCCAACCAAAGACAAATCCTAACATTTGAGCTACATTTAACTCTTTACCAAACAACAAAATTTTGGTCTTGCTGAAATTCAAAGCCATTGCAGTCAGCAAATTAAATGTGGGATAAAATTGTGGCATTTTTCTTTTAAAGGATAATAAAAATCATTTCAGGAAAAGGAGAAAATGCTGGTAATCAGCATTTCATCCTTTTTCTACCATGTTTTCAAAATTATTCTGAGGTTGTTAAAACTCAGAAACACTTGATAAACCGTTAATTTGCAGTCTGTAGATTGTCCACAGTATGGACAAGCCTAAAATCTGGCTGTTTAGTAAAGAGTTGAATTTTGGTGCTAAGCACAACATTAGGTGCATTTTGAACAGTGTAGATTAAGATCAGATTGTGTATGCTGCTCTAAAATCTAAACTGTTTAGCTCTTTACCATATGACAAAATGTTAGAAATGTCCATATGGAAGGCAATTGCAAACAAAAAAATTAATGTGAATCAAATGATAAACTTTGATGAAAAAATGAATTTTCCTGTAATGGTAGAAGCCAAAACATTGTGATTTCTGAACATTCTTTTCTGGAACATTCTCATTGCGTCAAACAGTGTAAATCCAAGATCAGACTACATGTCCTTTGCTGCATTTAGGATCCTATGGGTCAATATTTTTCTCAGTAGTGTAACATTTCATTTTCTCTTATCAATTAAACAAACATATTCTGGCCTTTTTGTGGAATCTTTTCAATTCAGACAAAACAGAAAAATACATAGGGAAAAAAAATTGACACACAATCAAAATAAAAATACTGTAGCATGAAATTAGACAAGCAAAAACAATATTCAAATGAAGAAACGTTGCTATTTTGAGGAACTTTGGCCAGGAAAGAAAATGTTTGAACGAAATGAAAACTTTACTGAGATTTTTTTTGTATTCACTTCACTTATTTATGTAGCTTCCTTTTTTCTCTGAACAAGAAAAAAAGCAAGAGGCAAAACTCAAGAAAAGCCATGCATATGTGTACATGTTGCAAATTCCTTTTATAATCTTACATTCAGATGCCAAATGAAAACAAAACTAACATAACAAAAAACTCAAAATTTTATTGAAAATGAAGACTTTTTTCTGACACAAAGTCAGTTAATATGTATCAAATTTTAAACCATTACTGATATTTATTTATTCAGCTATAAAAAATTTCATCATAATGAGTGCTTTCATTTACTTTAAAACATACATTTCACAATGTTTATGTATGATGTTCAAGCTGTTGACCATTAGAAAGTTCTGTCACAGTGCAAAAGTGATTTTCTGAGAACTTTAAGTAGGAATTATATCTGCATGAACAACACTTATAGGCAGTGAGCTGCGGATAGTGTTATGCTATTGTCATGGCTTGAATCTTGGTTAAATTTTCCTGTGTATTAGACCTGTATAGATGAAATCCAGGTGGGGCCTATGGGGTAACAAGGAACACATGATCTTCAACCTGCACATCCTTGCCTCGAATTCTTTCCCTGGAAAAGAAGACAGACAAATACTGATGAGGTGTCTCACAAGGAGAAACAATTCTGTGGAGAACTAAAAAGTATCATATGGATCACATTGTTCTTCCTTTGATATTTCAGCCATTAGCCTTTACCAAGAAAAAAGTATCTTATCTTAAATACAGTCAAATCTGTGCTAGCTGCCACACACAAACAGCAAATGCAGCCAGTGGTCACCGTAATTCGCATGATTTAACTGTTTATGACACATACACAACAGCCGCATTTATCACACGCAACTGACTTTTACACAGTGTGTACATGCATACAAAAAGAAAACATAAATGTATGAAGTATTTTTATTTGTCAAACAAAATTTAAAATGTAACAAGAGGGCCATGATGGCCCTGAAGTCACTCACCTGAGCCTTTTGACCAAAAATGATCCATTTTAAATCTCTTTCGAGATATCATGACAAACATTCCAACAAGTTTTCATAATTAGTGAACTGAAAATTTGCAAATTTGGCCTCTAGCATGTAAACAAGCTTACTCTACACTCATCTAGGATGTCATCAAGGCAATTATTTTGACTGAGTTTCATGAATATTGAACTTAAATTGTGGCCTCTAGAGTATAACAAGGTTTTTCTAAGATTTAACCTTGTGACCTAGTTTTTCACCCGACCCAACCAATTTTCATTCATCAAAGATGTTATCAAGAAAAAGATTCTGACCAAGTTTCATAAGTATTGGGCTGAAAATGTGGCCTCTAGAGCAAACACAAGTTTTTTCAAATATAGTTCCCCATTGCCTAGTTATTGACCTGAGGTGACCCATTTTCAAATCCCTCCTAGATAATATCAAGATAAGCATTCTGGCAAAGTTTCATGAGTATCGGAGTGAAAATGTGGCCTCTAGACTGTACAAAAGGTTTTTCTAAGATTTGACCTAGTGACCTAGTTTTTGACCCGACATGACCCATTTTCGAACTCAACCGAGATATCATCAAGACAAACATTCTGACCAACTTTCAAGAGTATTGGACTAAAAAGTGGCCTCTAGAGCGTACACAATGTTTTTCTAAGATTTGACCTAGTGAACTAGTTTTTGACTTGACATGACCCATTTTCAAACTCGTCCTAGATATCATCAAGACAAACATTCTGACCAACTTTCAAGAGTATTGGACTGAAAATGTGACCTCCAGAGCATACACAAGGTTTTTCTAAGATTTAACCTAGTGACCTAGTTTTTGACCTGACATGACCCACTTTCAAACGCCCCTGAGATATCATCGAGACAAATATTCTGACCAATTTTCAAAAGTACTGGACTGAAAAGGTGGACTATAGAGCGTACACATAGTTTTTCAAAGATTTGTCCTAGTGACCTAGTTTTTGACCCGACATGACCCATTTTCAAACTTGTCTAATATAACATCAAGATAAACATTCTGACCAACTTTCAAGAGTACTGGGCCGAAAATGTGGCCTCTAGAGTGTACACAAAGTTTTTGTAAGATTTGACCTAGTGACCTAGTTTTTGACCCGACATGACCAATTTTCAAATTGTCCAAGATACCATCAAGACAAACATTCTGACCAACTTTCAAGAGTACTGGACTGAAAATGTGGACTATAGAGCTTACACATGGTTTTTCAAAGATTTTCCCTAGTGACCTAGTTTTTGACCCAACATGACCCATTTTTAAACTTGTCCAAGATATCATCAAGACAAACATTCTGACCAGCTTTCAAGGGTTTTGGACAAAAATGTGGCCTCTAAAGCATGCACAAGGTTTTTCTAAGATTTGCCCTAGTGACCTAGTTTTTGACCTGACATGACCCATTTTCAAACTCGTCTGAGATATCATCAAGACAAACATTCTGATCAACTTTCAACAGTTTTGGACTGAAAATGTGGCCTCTAAAGCATACACAAGGTTTTTCTAAGATTTGCCATAGTGACCTAGTTTTTGACCCGACATGACCAATTTTCGAACTCGTCCAAGATATCATCAAGACAAACATTCTGACCAGCTTTCCAGATTGCACTGAAAATATGGCCTCTAGAGCGTACACAAGGTTTTTCTAAGATTTGACCTAGTGACCTAGTTTTTGTTCCGACATGACCCATTTTCGAACTCGTCCGAGATATTATCAAGACAAACATTCTGACCAAGTTTCATGAGTATCGGACTGAAAATGTGGCCTCTAGAGCATACACAAGGTAAAAGTTGACGACGGACAACGCACGACGGATGACTCACGACGGACGCCAGACACAACACGATCACAAAACCTCACCATGAGGACTTTGTGCTCAGGTGAGCTATAAACTAGAGGTCCTTGAGGGCCTGAATTGCTCTACTGGTAGTGATTTTGCTTATTTTTTGGCATACATCATTAATTCATGACAAAAACAGAAAAAAGACAAACACACAAAAAAATGAGGGGAGGGGGTTGTTGCAACTGGGCTTGAATCCACTAAGACAGCGCAACAAGTATGCATGGCAAATTGAATAAACTGTTAAAATAATCAAATTATACTTTCTCAAAACCATCTTGTTTGGAATCCAGTTAAATTTGGTGAGGTTATAGTATTCACTGAATTAAACAATCCAGGCAAGTTTCAAAGAAATGGGTCCAATAAAGTGGACTTTTTGAGCAAACAGGGCTAGGTCATCAAGTAGCTGCTTTTTCTAAAAAGAATGATTGGATATTCTCATTTTCCATAGGATTTAATCCCTTGATGAAATAAATGATCTGTGATGATATAAATGATTATTTCAAAAGAACTGGATAAAAAATGCCGACTTAATTGGGTAAACAAAAATGTAAATTTTCAAATTTATGTGGCTACTTTTCCCTAAGTGTCCCACTTTTTGCAAAATCAATAGAATTCAAGCTTTTGATGATTTAAGAAACTGTGCAAGATCCATGAAAATCCAACCACCAATGCAGAGTTAATCGCATAAAGAAGAAATGTAAAATTTCAAATTTAAATGGCTACTTTTCCCTTACTAATTGTTTCAATTTTGTTTCAAAATCAATAGGCTTTAAGCCATTGATGATTAAAAGAAACTGTACAAGTTTTACAAAAATCCAACCAAGGTGACACAGATCAAACCCCAGTTGACAGCATTTGCAGACAACAAACTAATTATGTATCGAATGAAGCCTTTTGCTTTGTGAACATGGTGGCAAATGGGCACAAAAAATTACATATTTGAAGGAGAGAAAAACACACTTTCTGAATAACTATATATAGAGAAATGAAAAATAGAACAAATTCCCTGATTGCTCTTTTTCTACTTTTGTGTTATCAAATATCTGAAGGGCTTTGAAAGATTAAAGCCATTTCAATTAAAATGTGATACCAGTAAATTGAAACAATGGGCTGCATCAAAATAAGTATGTTGCATGTACCATATTACATTTCCCGTATATATAAAATAGAGAAAGTACTTCTGAACTCAATTTAGTTCTGGATCGATGGAATGTTTTTTCTCCACTATCTATGCACCCTGATTTCCTACAGAATGGAGGGAGGAAATCAAAGCTGATTCTTAATTCTTGTAGTATCCAGTAGATTAATTTTCAATTGTCAAAGGGAAGTAAAGAAATGTCTTTTTCAAACAAGCATGTGTACTCTTCACTGACACCATGAATGAGAAAATACATCAACTGTATGGGCCTCCAAATACGACAAGATATTATCCCTTCATGCTAATTTGACTGGACATTGGCCGAGGCATTTTGCCAATAGCAGTCAGAATGTGTGTCTTGGAAATTTTGCAATTGATTTGAACATAGCATAACAACTTAACTCAGACTCTGAGCTTCTCAAATTTGTAAGTTATAGAGACTATAACAAGAGTGCCATAGTGGCCCTATATTGCTCCACTGGCTCAAAGGTAAGTGAGCCATATCTGGCAGGAACAGTGACATTTATCCATTGAAAGTTTGTAATTCATAGAATCATTTCCTAGAGAAAATCAGCAAAGCCCATAACATTCATGTTTTCCATATCAAACAGGGCTAGCAAAATATGTGTAAATACATGTATGTATCTAACTCAAAAATTACTGATCTCTATTAATTCACCTAAAATATTTTTTCATCACAGTGAGTGCTTTCATTTACTTTAAAACAATACATTTTACAATGTTTATGTATGATGTTCAAGCTGTTGACCATTAGAAAGTTCTATCACCGTGCAATAGTGATAGTACAATCATGCAATAACGAAGGTTCATTCTTGCCAAATATTAATGTACTCCGACAAACATTATTGACATGAAATTATCAAAATATTGTTGCAAACAATTTTTCGCTGGTATGGATGGCTAAATCCTGGAACAAAAACAGTATCTGAAAACAGAGAGTACCACACACAGGTATCGACTCTCGACTGCACTTGCTTTTTGAAATAAATTGTTTTTCAGTAAAAAAATTCATTGTCAAAAAAGGGGCATTACTGTGTCAAAAATATTCAATGGTTACCTTCCTCTGTTGCATAGGCTTCCCTTTTAATGATTAACAACTAGTCTTAGTTTGAAGTAAATATTTTCAATAATGACAGATATATTATAAAATGTCAAAGTTTTTGCACCACAATGACAATGCAGACAATGAAACAGCTATAAAAATACTTTGATGTTTTCTTCAAAAACAGTCGAGCATAAAATAGCTGCATGTGACATCAAAGAAAACAAAAACCTTATCCTTTAACATCAAAGTCAACCATTACATTTTAATTATTATAATTTATCTACACAAGCTTTCGACGGTACAAAAGCCTTTCTCAAGTGTAATCCTGTGATACAGGATTACACTGAGGAAGGCGGTTTTACCATCGAAAGCTTGTGTACATAGATTATAATAATTAAAATTAATATTTCTCAAGAAGAGGATATCATGTTTTGTCAACCATTACAAGTGAAAACTGAACATTTTCTACATACAAATCTTTCAGGTATACAAATCAAACCATGTTGCAAAAATTGAACATATATCATACAACAATGCGAGTTATTTTCCCTTGACTATTATACAGCTTGATCATTAATTAAGAAAGGAAATGCTAAGACCACACTCATGAACTTTCTGAGTTGATCAAAATTTAATCATAAGCTCTGAAGGACATTCCTCCAAGGATTGTTTATGCCAATTTGTAGAGATTTCTAACCTGTGGGGTTGGGGGGGGGGATATTCCCTTCTCTGTTTTGTAACCATTGCAACCAGAGTGCCATATAGAATCTAATTTTTCAAAGGAAATCTGAACAGGACTTATACAGCATAGCCAAACACTTTCAGACAGGAAAACAAACTCCATTCCTATAATTTCAATAATTATTTAGCCAGATTATCTCATAAAAAGTTCGACAATGTAAGATCAAAGATCAGTCTATATATTCTGTGCAGCCTCATCTTCATTGTCACTTTCCACAATCTAAACTACAGCTGTCCTTGGCAAAAAATTATGTATACCAATAAACTTAACTCTTTACCCAGCAACAAAACTTTAAACTATTCCAAGTTCAAAGCATTTGCAGACAACGAAAAAATGATGGGATTTGAATAAAAAAGGTAAGAAAACATTGCGGGAAAAGAAGAAAATACTGGCTTCCAGCATCTCCTCCTTTTACCACCATGTTTTCAACCTCAGTGTCATTAAAACTCATAATTGTGTTGTAAAGTATTAATTCATACATGAACACTGCATGCAGAAGCCAACACATGTCTGCAATTGTTTGATTTGCAGTGAAAATTCTAAATTGAAAAAGGACAATTACCGTATCAAGAATATTTTGATGATTACATCGCCCTGTTGAATGAGTTCCCCTTTCAATTGCTAACAACTTGCCCAAGTTTAAAGAAAAATATATTTAGTAATAACAGATATATTACAAAATGTAAATGTTTTTGCACAAGGGTAACACACACAACAATGACGCAGACAACATCAGGGCTATGATGACAATAACTACAAGTGATCGTTTTCTTCCAAAACAGCCAAGCTAAAAAGGGAAGCTATAAATTTGTGAAGACTTACTTGAGGAATTTCTCCATGCCTGCTGACAGTTTTCCAGTTTTTGCTTTAAACAAGCTGTTACAGTGTTGAGCTTCCTCCCATTTCTGAACATCATACCTGCCAGGGCCTACAGGATTCTATAAATAGCAGCAAAAGTTAGATTTACTCTTTACCATATGACAAATTAGACTGGTTCAACTTGAAAGCATTTGCAGTTGACAAATTGAATATGGCTAAAATGATGGAATTTGCCCTTGAACTGGTAGAAAACACTGACGGAAAAGGAGAAACAAGACAGTGTATAGTTCAGACTGCATGTTTTGTGCAGTCTGATCTTGATCTACACTGGCCACAAAGGAAGAGCTTATAGATGTGAAAGGCAATATTACTCTTTATCACACAGTCCCTACTTTTAAAAACCCTTAGAAAGAATACTTTTCGAAAAAAGTTGGAAAAGGAGAAAATGTTGGTAACCAGGATTTCACCTTTTCCCACAATGTTTTCTACCCTATCAAGGACAAATTTTGTCTTTAGGGTAAAATTTAATCTGTTGTCTGCAAAAGCTTTTACTATGGACCAGTCTAAAATTTTCTTGTTTGGTATAGACTTAAAAGATAAAATAATTGGTCTGGTAAGAGGAAAAAAGTTAACCTTGAAGTGATATCAATTTTGGATACTTGTCTACCAGTGCTGGGCTGGGGCTCTGACCAGCCTAGCCCAAGGTAACTCCCACTTAAAATTGGTGCCTGTTTGAGGATTGAACCAGGACCTCTGGACTACAACTGAACACCTTTACCCCTGGGTAATACTGGACTCCAATTCAAATACAACTCTAAGGCGCCCCCCCCCCCCTTCACATTTAAAGGTCAAATGCTGGCCAAAAGTGTAAAAATACATTTAAATTACAGTTTACATCGTACTATTTAAGAGTATGGTTATTTTTGTGAAGATGACAACTGGTTATTCTATGTCGGTCCAAGTGTTACCTGCTGGCAGAAAAATAGATTTTAAAATTAGGTCAAAAAGTAAAAAAAAAGATAGGGCTACTTGGCAGCATTCGTATTCAAAAGTAATATAACAGTATCTAATGTAATGCCTACCCAGTAATTGTTCTATAAATTACCTAAACAGACTGACACCTGGTTATACATTCCACAATATAACACAATTTCATAGAACTTTCACACAAAAAGTTGTAAAAACTTACAAAGTTTCTAGTAAAGAAGCGCTGTGACAGTTTATCATTTCTCTGTGCAGTGGACAAGAATCCTGGAGCTTTCTTGGACTCTGGTTTGGACAACTGACCAGGGTCATACTGACCAGGACCTAGACTAGCCTGAAAAAAAACCACACATAATGTGCTTATGATTTTTATCAGCTTGCAGTTCAAATGTGCATATAGTTGGCTTTGCAAAAAGAATACTGTCACATTTTGCAGAATAAAAGGCAAATATCAATCCTGTGGGACATTAACCCTTTACCACATGATTCTCCCTTTTCACAACCAGTGTGAGGAAAAAGATCTTTGAAAACATTATTGGAAAACAAAAAATACTGGTAAGCAGCATTTTCTCCTTTTCTTACAATGCTTTCTATTCTTTGATAGAAAATTACAATTATTTCACCCAAATCTATTTCGTCTTTTGCCAATGCTTTCAACATGGACATGTAAATATTTAAAATAGCATTCTTTCCCAGGGTTGTTCAAATTCAGGGTTGTGTGGTAAAGGGTTCACTCCTTATCAAACAACAAACTTCAGACTTGTCCAGATTGAAACCAGATAACAAAATAATGTAGCTTAGATGACTGGATTTGTCTCTCAATGATTGAAAAATATTGTAGGAAAAGTACTTTCTCCTTTTCACACTAAGTTTTCAACAGCCTCATTCCCCAGTGTGGTTAAAACACAGGAATGTTTGATAAAGACATAACCCCTTCCCAAAAGACTGATTTTAGACTCTTCTAAATTAGAAACATTTGCGGACGATAAATTCAAAATTGGTGTTAATGAGCTGAAGTTCTGTGACTGGGCAGAAAACATTGTGGGAAAGGGAGAAAATGCGGGTTACCAGCATTTTTGTCCTTTTTCCCACAATGTTTTCAAAGGCCTTCTTGCTCAGAGGTCATTAAAACCCAGGACTGTGTGGTAAAGGGTTAAACTCAAAGATTCTTTCATCCAGACTTACTGATTCTTTTGGACACTGTGAGAGGGTACTACAGAACACACGATCAGTGGGCTTATCAGGGTATTGCTGTACTTTCCCGAACTTTCCTTGTCGATTGCGGTGAATTGTGTCCCAGTCATCAACAAAGGATTTTAGGCTACATTGCCGTGGTCCCAGATTTGCTAGTTTCTGAAATAAATCAACCAGTATTTTTTTTTTTCTTATGTACAAGTCACTTAGCCGTAGGCATTTTTTCTTGAAAAAGGTATACATATATCTAATCAAACTCAGGTTTCTCACGATATTTGAGACATATTCTGTGAAAAGGGGGCTTCATGCATATGCAAAAAGTATAAACCTGGGTAAGCCTGTGCTGTCCACCCAGGCCGACTTGTGTCAAAACTTTCTGCTTTTGGTAAATTTTCTGCATGTCAAAAGACTAGTGTACCTTATGATTCAGTTGGTTGTTATGCAAAGAGGATTTTAAGGATCCATAATACTGTGATGATTTGCTTAGTATAATGCATCACACAGATGCAGTAAAGCCCCTTTTGCCAGAGCATTGCTCATTTGTATCTCTGCTGTATCAAATTAGGTCACTTTCTGGTTCACAAACAAAGGTAGTCCACAGTTTCAAAAGCATACAGCCATAGAGCATTTATATTGTGATAATCATGCAATACCTTAACAGTGTTCTGCCGAGGCCGCGTATTTGCGATTTTCTTGCTAAAAAATTCAAAATGTCGCAGAAAAAATCGGTATAAGGCGATTCCTGTCGCATATCAAAAATCGCGGAATCAGCCGCGTAACTATTACAATTTAGTGTTTTTCATGGGCGCCGAAGGTGCGTATATGCAAAATGAAATTTGATTGGACGCAGACCGAAAACATCAACCAAGTATTGATCGTGTACTTTACTGTCATGACGTAGTATCTTCTGCAATCTCAGTCGGAAAATGATTTCGTCGCCACGGCGAAAAAAGCCAGGTATTATCCTAAGCTTCTATGGTCAGCCAAAGCATACCAACAATCAGAGCTCAAAGTCCGATAATGTTCTGATGCCAAGTACCCCTCCCACTCAATCAATATCGTCGGAAGACCTGTAGTAAAAATACCTGTACGACAGTTCTTAGGAGTTAAAAGAATATTCTTCGATGGAATATGATCGCGACCGTAACTTTATGAGTTGTAAAACGTGTTAAAAAAAACCAAAAGGAGCACGTTTACTGAAAAAAAAAAAGTAACTTCAGAACTACTACTCACATGTACGACATGCAGAGAACGTCTATCGTAGATCAGCCGTCATGGCAGAGTCTTTTCGGAGGGATTTTAAGAAAACTGTACTGTATGGTAGGGAAAGTCTCAATGAGCAATAATCAGCTGCGTTAGTTGCATTTAATTCCACATTTTGGCTTGTGAAAGAGAACATAGCAACTAAAAAGTATGGGTATGGGGGAACTAATTACAATTTCTTATTTTCAAACCATTTCAATGCGTAAAAAGTTTTATCCCCAAATTTTTAAAAATGTCTCAAACTTTTCTGGACATTTGTCTCTACTTTTTAAAATCCTTGGCAGAACACTGCCTTAACTATACAAACTATGTATTTTTTTGTAATTACATCACTATTCCTCTCACTCAATTTAATCCTTTGCCAAAAGAAAAAAAAATCTTAGAATTGTCCAAATTGTAAGCTGTCTATTAAAAGGTTAAAAACAGTATGTGAAATGGAAAAAATGTTGGTAACATACAGCATTTTCTCCTTTTCTCTCATTTTCAAAGCCTTCCCCTTTCAGAGTCGTTTAAATCTGGAACTGTATGGTAGAAGGTTAAACAAGACAGAATATGATACATAAAATCTCAATGCAACCCCTCCCCCCCCCCACACACACACACACGTGTGTGTGTGGGGTGGGTGTGTGTGTGGGTGTGTGTGAAACTTCGGTTGCTCGAACAGCCAGGGGACTTCATGACTTGTTCGAATTATCGGCAGTTCGACCGATCCGTACTCAAGGCAGAATACGAGAATTAGAACTGGGAAATTTTTCTTTAGCTTGATACCAAAAATACTACGTATATAGATCTATAGTATAAATAGTATCAGGCAAAAAAAAAGAGGAAACGTTCTCAATCGCCGTGAGCGAAGGGGTCACTTAACTTTTCATCTTTAGCTATCATGATGAAAATGAAAGGAAACACACATGTATTATCAAAATTAGCAACCTCATTTTCTACCTACCACATACATGTATATAAAATCCAATTTAAGAGCAAAACTAGACAAACAATTTATAAAACAAATTATTGTACAGACCGTTGTACACGACTCTCAAACATTTCTTTTTATCTGTTCTATTTATAGCTCATGGTCAACGTTTCACATACGGATTCAGATCGACATTGCGGAAAAAAATTCGTCGTTTTGAAAGCCGTATTCTACGTGGTTACGGCCTGCCAATCTACGATGTTTATTTTGTTTTTGTGATTCGGCACAATGTTAGATATCCCCCCGTTTCCGGGTCCTTCACTACGTTGCTCAGTTACACTCGGTCGTATCAGGGATCTTATATACAGTGTATTATACGATCCCTGGTCGTATATCTTGTGACATTTTGATGCCGAACCTCGGCCTACCTTAGCTTACATACCGATAAAAATGACACGTCTTACTTATTTTTATCAACAAGCGCGAGAAATAAAGAACAACCTGTTGCAAACATTTAATCACGACAGGATTATCTTTGATGAACAATTAAAGCAATTGTGTATGATTTACGGCGAGTGTCAAACATACGCACCGTATTAAAATGAATACCGACCTATCAAGACAGTTCCCCGACAAGCCAGTTCCCCGACACAACTTTTCGAGACAGTTCCCCGACACAACTTTTCGAGACAGTTCCCCGACACTTTTCTATCAAGCCAAATAACCTTTTTATGGATAATTATGATTGAAAAACATGAGATACTAGACATAATTGCGGATTTTCCACGATGTGATCGGAATTTTTGCACCTTGTGAAGAAGAATTTTATGTACATTGACGGTACTTATTCCCCATTGCTTGAATTCAAAATGATTCAAGATTGTCATGAAAATAAGGGAATTTGAAAAAAGACTGTTAGCCAGCGTGAAAGTTGATTTAAAAAAAGTTTCGAGATTATTTGGAGTTAATTCTTGAAATTCCTTTGATAGTTTGTAATTTAGTTATGTGTATTCCTTTATGTTATAGAAATACACTAGTGAGCGAGAGAGAGAGCGCGCGGATTTACCTGAGTGAAATTTATTTTTCTGTTTTACTGGTACAATCGGTCTATAATCCTAATTTCAAATACATGTATACAGTATCAACAATTTGGGAAAACGAAAGGCCGTCAAACTGTTCCCTCAAACAAAGATGAGTTATAGAAAATTATAGACATTTCACGAGGCCATAATAGAAAATTAAATACAATCTCACGTAGACCACATGTACTCGGCATATTACAGATACAAACACTTCAATGAGTCACAAAAGACCATTCATCCATAAAATTCGTCATCAACCATTTATTATCATGATAATTATCGTTTGATATCGAACAAAAGTGTCGGAGAATTGTCTTCAAAACTGTCGGGGAACTGTCTCCAAATCCGTCGGGGAACTGTCTCGATAATTTGTTTCGGGGAACTGTCTTGTCGGGGAATCGTCTTGTTTCCCAATTAACAGATATGAACGTAGACCTGTGTGAAAATCCACGGCTTGATTTTGACGAACCCTTTGTTCGACTTTCGATAGGTAAAAAGCACACAAATGTGAACGGCGGGACCGAAAAACGTGTTCGAAAATTCCAATTACGGGGTGTACGAGCTTTCCGAGGTCGAACAATGGATTTTGTATAGGGATTCTGCTGGGACCGAGATCGTTGTTCCAGTTTTCTGTGGTATTCGAAATGTCCAATGTTCGAGCGACCGAAGTTTTACTCTGTGTGTGTGTGTGGGGGGGGGGGGGGTGTGTGTGTGTAGTTTTATTTTCTATCCATCCAAATATGATTCGCAAGAATTTTCTGAATTTCAAACGAACGCAATTTCCGATTGGTCAAACCAGATGGTCTAGCTAGTGAGAAAGCGTGTTTCTTTCTAAATTTGGAATTATAGATCTAATGCAATCTAGAATGGATAGTTAAAAAGGACATTTTATGAAACGATAGTAGAAATACCTTCATCTGATTCTACAAAAACATCCGGCCAAAAAAGTTTTCGAAGAGTCCATATCCAATCTCGACTTTCTAGTTCAGTACTTCCGGACATGATAATTAATGGCTTGTGGCCAGAAATAACTTCGAACGGATGCGCGTGCGTCTTGGAACCGCACAAAGTTACGTCATTAATATCTTCCAAAGGGTATACATCCCTAAGACTTTGGTCTTTCTGATTGTATATATGCGTAGTTCCGGTGGTCCGTCATCGGTCACCACGAGTTCAACCGTGCTTAATTTCCAAGGCTGAAACAGAAAGAAACCGATTAACAGAAAAGTTCAAAAGACGATCAGATGCTGAAACGAATTAAACTTAAATGCAATGGTTTTATTTACTCCGTGGTTGATATGATGACATCCTATACCTCAGATACGCCAACGAATGTCAGATTCTTTTTATCACATAACGATATTTTACAAATCATAGACAAGAAGATGCAAAACCATCTATAGATGCACACGCGGTAATATAGGGTTAATTCGCGTTTTTGAGGTCGTTAACATTCGCAGCTCTAGGCCTGAAAAATGGTTTAACGCCCGAGTGCGAAGCACGAGGGTGTTAAAGTATTTTGAGGGCCTCTGCGAGTGTTAACGACCGAAAAAAGCGTGAATTAATGCTATTATTGCATAAAGGAAAATTCTTTTGGCAATAATTTGCATCAATAGCAAAAATATTTCCATAGAAATGCAAATAAGCGAACTTCAAATGTACTGGACATAAATGGGAAAAAACCGGAAGTCGGCAAAAAAGTTTTTGTTACGAACAGTGAAGGGCCGTTAGTCCTACATGTCAGTACATGATAGTACAAAGCCGGGCGTTAACGGCGCGTGAATTTACGGATTAATACACGTTTTCTCCCGTTAACGCCCGGTTTTTACCCGTTAATACATGCTTATAACGGCCTGGAAAGGCACATTTTATGCAATAATATAGGGTTAATTCACGTTTTTGAGGTCGTTAACATTCGCAGAGGCCTGAAAAATGGTTTAACGCCCGAGTGCGAAGCACGAGGGTGTTAAAGTATTTTGAGGGCCTCTGCGAATGTTAACGACCGAAAAAAACGTGAATTAATGCTATTATTTCATAAAGTAAAGGTATTTTAGCAATAATTTGCAAAGATAGCAAAAATATTTCCATAGAAATGCAAATAAGCGAACTTCAAATGTACTGTACCTAAATGGGTCAAAACCGGAAGTCGGCGAAGAAGTTTCTGTTACGAGCAGTGAAGGGCCGTTAGTCCTGTATGCCAGTTTTGATTCTCTCGGTGTAAATTCACTTTTAATGATTTTTAATACAAAGTAGACTTATATGGGATAAACTTGCACACGTTTGGACGATTACAACTAGGATGAATGAGTGGATATGAATTTCTGAACCTGAAAGACGTCAGAGGAATCGATCTACATCAAGCGAGGGAATTACCGATCACGTTAAAAAGTGGGTGGGATGTAGTTGGTTTAGAGTACATTTCACGAGTGATTTTTTGTTCAGATCTCGATTAAACTGAGATCCTGTGCAAAATTATGTTTGTGGTGTACTAATATCATCAAAGAGAAGCCATGAAAAGGATCTAATATGGTACAAGTTCCTACAGTTTGATGATCGGAGTCTAGGGAAAATCTGGCAAGGACAAACGTTGTTTACAAGGTAGGCCCGAATCGAGGATATTGATAGTACAAAGCCGGGCGTTAACGGCGCGTGAATTTACTGATTAATACACGTTTGCTCCCATTAACGCCCGATTTTTACCCGTTAATACATGCTTATAACGGCCCGAAAAGGCACATTTTATGCAATAATATCCATAAACCCATTCACTTCAATGAAATTTGCGTACAAAATGACGTCAAAAATGACGTCACACAATAGTGATATTAAACGTGTATGAGATAAGAAAATTCGTAATGGGTATATTACACTGAAAACAAGGGAGGTTATGTGATAAAAATAAAATATGAGTATGTGTAAGTGATATGAGCCATGCTCTGGCAAAAGGGGGCTTAATGCATCTCCGTAATCCATCATACCAAGCAAGCCATCACATACTTATGGATCCATAACAGCCACTTTTTTTTTAACAGCCGACTTAATCATGGGGTAGACTGGTCCTAGGAAATACATAAAATTGACCAATAGCGAAAAGTTTCGGCCCAGGTCAGCCTGCGCGGTCTTTTCGCAAATGTATTAAGCCCCCTTTTCACAGAACATGGCTCATATGTAATATATAAAATTAATGTGTATGTTTAAAGTATATACTATATGTATATCAATAACAAACTGGCTTGAAGACATGTTTCAGACTGGTCCATTACGAAAGCATTTGCAGACTACAATTAACTTGGGGCTCTTTTCCTTTTTCTACACCGTCTTAAAAATCTTCTTTCTCGGGGTCGTAGACTTGCACCCGAGATAGTGTGGTACATAGATAATGACATCAATAACGAAGTGATTGCTGTTGACGATATCTCTTATGATAATAAGCAAAATGACGATGAAATGACAAGGCCCCTGCTCTTCTTCAATATAAACGTAGTAATATTGTGCTCAAGATTCAAAGGGAGGACTATACAATTGAGCCGTACCATGGCAAAAGGGGGCTTAATGTATCTCCGTTATGCATGATACTAAGCAAGTAATCGCATAATTATGGATCCACAAAGTCCATTTTGTCTACCGACCGACCAAAACTTGACTTAAACTGGTCCTTGGACAAGAAAATTTACCAATAGTAAGGAGTTTGGTCCGCGCAGGCTTACCTGGGTCGATAGTTTTTGTAGATGAATTAAGCCCCCTTTTAACAGGTTCGAATAATTTTTCACATGGCTCAATTAATTTTTAAAGCTAACAAAGAAATTAATCGATTTTCATCTTAAAACTATATGGCTTGTAACAAGCGAAAAGGGGCATTCGGACATTTGCGTAAAGTGTCGTCTCGGATCAGCCTGCGCAGTCCGTGCAGGCTAATCTGAGACGACACTTTACGACTACATTGAGATTTTGTCTTACAGTAGCCTAGACTTGTGTGAAACAGAAAATTACATAAAAACGGAAAGTGTCGTTTCGGATTAGCCTGCGCGGAGTGCGCAGGCTGATCCGAAACGACACTTTACGCAAATGTCCGAATGCCCCTTTTCGAGTGTTGCAGGCCATATACAAAAGGTGTTATATGTATATGAGCCATACTGTGTAAAAAAGGGGTTAATAATGCGAAGGCTGACTTGTGTCGAAGCTTTATGCTTTTGTTCAATGTTTTGTTCAATGTTTCAATGTCAAAGGACCATCCTACTTCAAAGTTCAGTTGCTTGTTAGACAAAATGGCGTTTAAAGATCCATAATTATGTGATGACTTGTTTGGTATAATGCATCACGGAAATGCATTAAAGGCCCATTTCACATACCATGGCGCATATCTATAACTGAAATGAGGTATCAGCTCATGAACAAATAGGCCTAAGACTCCTGGTAATTATGAACTTACTTGGAAACGCAGTCCACGTAGAAATGCATTTGATGGGGTTTGATATCTAAGGTTCCGGTCTTCAGTACATCTTGTCCGACCATTGCTTCATCGAGGTTTTAGTGACTGTATACCACGATTGGTTTTACTCGAACTAAAGGGTAAACATTGAAATATTCTTGACACAAACAGTTTTTAACAGTTCGGTTGCTACGCCCGACTCTGTGAGCTTTTGCGGAGAGTGTAGATCCAAGACCAGACTGCACATTACGTTCAGATTCCAGCTCTTTTCGAGTCATGGCGAAAGTCATAGAGCCAGGACTCACTAATCTCTCACCGGTGAACATTTTTCAACCATATTTATGAAGGAAAGCAGCCAGTGGCTTGGAAGACAGTGTTATATAAAGTAGGCCTACTCGTAAAAGAACCTCCTGGAGCGTATTGATAGGCTCACTGGCCGTCGTGATATGACTATATGAAAATTGTAAATATCGTTAAAAAGAAACAGATTCAATCCTTGAAAGAGGTCTTTAAGGAAACATCTTTACAGCCAGAGAGAAAACAAACGCTGTTTAAACTTGATAGTATGTAGAATCTATTCAGCTGTGTTAACATAAGTAAAAAATCGATAAAGGTGTATGGGATAAAGAAATTCATAGGATTTGTCGTCGACTTAAAACCGGAAACTGCCACGTTGATGTCCTTGATAGTCTCCAGAGAATGAAATGCATTTTCTATAAGTCGTAATCTGTGCAACCTTGCAACCCCAGGGGCAACATTTGGCAGGACGATCCAAGAATGATTGTCGTTTCATAAAGTAAAGATGAAATTGGTTAAAAAGAACTGGATGAAAACGAGTAAAGATGTAACTTTAATGGAAAAAGCGCTCTTGTCTATTTTCATGTTTCGCTTGAATAATAATATCGACCGATATTTATGCTATGTTCGATGTCGATGTCGGGACATGTTTGGCTTTTCAGTGTTTTCATCTGCCACTCAATGATCTCTGTCTCTTTACCACACGATCTCGACTTTTAACGACCTTGAAAGACATGCCTTTGAAAACATGGTGGGAAAAGAAGAAAATGCTGGTAACCAGCATTTTCTTCTTTTCCCATAATGTTTTGTACCCTTTAAGAGACATGTCTCATAATTTAAGCGTCGTTCAACTTGTCATCTACAAGTACCCTTCAATGCAGACGAGTCCCAAATTTTGTCGTCTAGATACTAAACTATTTTTTGTTGGATGATGTACATCAATATCAGTCTGCACATTGTACACTGTTTTCGTATATTTGAGATTTTTTTTTCAAAATCAATCTTTAATTCTTCATCAGACGACAAAACTAGACAGACAGACAGACAGAGAAAACGTGACACGGATAGGTCTCTAAATAAATCGGTCAAGGATGTCATAATAGACACATGTACATGTAGATCGATATATATTGATTTCATACCCAATCTAAATCCTTTCCTTTGCTCAGCTTTCACTCTTGGACCTATCTTTCATGTCTAAATTGTTCAGATGGTTAGTTTTCGAATTCAGACTTGATCGTGAATGCCTTTCTGGTCTTTCATTTTACCTATTCGTTTGATATTAACCCTTTCGGCTCCATGGGCGAAAAGAGGGGTGGCTTTTGCGTACTGCATAGATCAAGATCAGACTGCACAGAGCGTGCAGTCTGATCTTGGATCTATACCATCCCTTTGTACGATTAAAATTGAAATCGCCCTGAGTTAAAGTGGACAGTTTTTTCAGTCGTCGAAGTAGATCGAGTGTATGTCGTTTGTGCTGAAATAGCTGAGTATTAATTAACTCTTTAAACTCCAGACGTGCCTCTTTTCAGAGTTCTAAAAATAGATTTCCATTGCTTTTGAAAACGACTTTAATAGTTATAGTATCAAAACAGGGTAGCGAACTGTGTATATCCAAGACCAGACTGCACGTTCCGTGCAGTCTGATCTTGATCTACACCGTCCGCAAAAGCTAGTCAAGTCGTCAATTGCAGCAAAGGAGCTAACCCTAAAGTTGCTCACTTACTGTCAAATTTTTCGGTAAAATGAAAATTACGATATTTCAAGACTGTTTTTGCCAAACATTCGAACAAACTAACAGACAGTGAAGATCAAGATCAGATAACACTATTTGTGCAGTTTGATCTCAACTGCACTGCCTTAAAAAAGGACCAAAAATATGCTCAGGTCTCTAACTCTAACCTCTATACCAGACATTTTTTTTACTTTTCCAATTGGAAAGCATTTGCAGACGACAAATAAGATACGGTTCAAATGACGGAGTCTGTCTGTGAAAGGGAAAGACATTGTGGGAAAAGAAGAAAATACTGGTTAACAGCATTTTGTCTATTTCCTATTAAGTTTTCAAACCCAACTTCTTCAGGTTTGTTAATGGTCCGGATTTTGCGGTATAGGGTTAAACCTTGAGCAAACAAACCTAAACTTTTACAACCCTGTTCAAGGAGGCTTCAACTTAGATTGGTTGGATAATTTTCCTGCAGTTTTTCTACCCTTTTATATACAAATCCTATAATTTGAGCTATACATGATTAATGTTTTGTCGTCTATAAATCATTCATTACGGACGAGTATGACTGTCGTCTGCTTGAGAGTTAATCTCTGTGATAGAACTTAAGGGTGTGGCATATAACTACAGGTAAACAAACGACAGTATTGGGAGAAATTTAGTCGTGTCCATACTTTATGATACGTTAAACATGGTATAGTTGGATAAAATTTCAATTCCTACATGTAAGAATATTTTTATTTCATATGTTTATAAAACATCATATTTCTGTCTGTCTGTCTAGTTTTGTCGTCTGATGAAGAATTAAAGATTGATTTTGAAAAAAAAAAAAATCTCAAATATACGAAAACAGTGTACAATGTGCAGACTGGTATTGATGTACATCATCCAACAAAAAATAGTATACTATCTAGACGACAAAATTTGGGACTCGTCTGCACTGAAGGCACTTGCAGATGACAAGTTAAACGAGGCTTAAAGGGCAAATCAACAAGTTTCAGATATGGTTAATTTTCAAATCTACAGTTATCAAATGGTAACCTGGTAATGTTGTAATTAGAAAAAAAAAATAGTAAAAGTACTTTTTTTCAATTCATATTTCTGCTTATTAATTTTTATTGCATCGCTTATCTCCCTTACTTATTGTTGGGTCCTTTGATTTGTGACGTCATAGGAGAGCTTGTTTCAATATGGACGTTGTTTACAATAGTGAACTGAGCTATATTGAAGACGAAGAAATAGACGATTCTGGGCCGGTAAGGCCGTACATGTACGAGCCAATTTTTAAAGAAACTTATTAAGTTTCTGATGATGAGGATAAAAGTAACTTTTCGCCCACTAATGACGAAAATGACGATGTTGTGCCGGACTTTTCAACGTTTTGAGTATCGCGCGCTATTGAAATACGTCTATTACGGGGCGAACATCGCTTACAGAAATATTATTCTATACATGATAAAATTAAGTGTATGGCATAAACTTTGTTTCACGTGAAGCATTTTCAGTAGATTAACGGGCGGAATTAAACAATAAAAAAAAAAAAGGACGGTTTCAAGACAGTGCCACGACAAGACAGTTCCCCGACACTTTTGAAGACATTTCCCCGACACTTTAGTTTCATGTCAAATAACCTTTTTCTTGACTTTTACGATTGATAATCGTGAGATGTTAGTTCTAACTATTTGTTGATGGGTCCTTGTTGATATTTGTACCTTGTAAAGAATTCTGTAAACATTGACGGGTAGGTCTACAAGTTTATTCTCTCATGGGTAAAGGGTTACACAATAAATCACGATTTTCATGAGAATAAGAGTATTTTGAAAAGCTGTTAACCAGCATGAAATTTGATAAAAGAATATGTTCCGAGATTATTAAGAGTTAATTCTTAAAATTATTTTGAAAACTATTTTAGTTGTATTTCTTACCATACAGAAATACATGAACATCAGAGAGAGGAAGAGGGGATCTACCTGTGTGAAATACTTTTTTGCTGTTTACCTTGTACACATGATCCATTCAATGCAAAAATTTATCATACATGTATAGCTGTTGAATGTTCCATATAGAGCTTCTCTGTGAAAGTCTTAAACTCTGAATTGTAAGCCGTGGGAAAGATTAGTATAAATTTGTTCAGTTCTTGTTTGTCTTATGCAAATTGTTTCAATTTGGGTAAATCTCAAATTGGTCTACTAGGGACTGAGCGGTTAATACTGACATTCCGGTCAAACTGCAGTATAGACGACTTCAGATTCATTGTAAAAACATAGAAAGAGCTGGTAACTATCAATTGGTCCTTTATCCACAATATTTTCTATTTTTAATTCTTTACCAAACGACAAAATATTAAACAGGTCCAAATTGAAATGACTTGCAGACGACAAAATAAAGTTAAATATTTCAAGAATTGAAATTTCTTTCCAGCAGAGTAGAAAACATTGTGGTAATAGGAGAAAATGCTGGCTACCAGCATTATCTCCTTTTCCTACAATGTTTTTAAAAGGCTTCTGTCTCAGGGTCGTAAAAACTAGGGATTGATTGGTAAAGGGTTAAATATAAATTCCACACATTGGGCAGGAGTTCTGGTTTAGTTCCCAGGAAGCAGTATCCGAAGAGATTAGTACGAGTTGTATGAACTTGTTTCTCAAGGTATGTAAAATACATGTTTAAATTGTTACCAAACGTCAAATTTGTTGACTCAACCGAATTGAAAGTATTTGGAGTCAACAAATTAAATTTTACTCACATGTTTGGACTTGTCTTTGATGGGGTAGAAAACATTGTAGAAAAAAAGGAGAAAATACCGGTTACCAGCATTTTCGCCTTTACCTACAATGTTTTCAAAAGGCTTTTCTTTCTTCACCAAGGTCGTTAAAACAAAGGATTGTTTGGTAAAGGGTTAAACTAAGTTAAACTAAATTCCAATAAACAATCACATTTTATCGGTCATATTTAAATGCTGTGGATTTGAAATATTCTATTTTTTTTATCATTTGGGTTAGGGTTAGGCTAAATCCTTACACAGATGGCAAAACATGGGTTTACTGTCACAAACAAACATTACAGTGTAAAGGGGTGAGATATGCAAATGTTATGTAATCATTTCCTGTATTGTTTCAACTGGTCGGTGATCGATTAACATTTATGACCACGACTAGGGGTAGCCAGATGCTGACTTCACCCAGGGATCCTATATATACATGTATATACGATCCCTGCTTCACCCTTTACCATACATACCCTAGATCTAGTTTCCAATACCCAAAGAAAGAGTGTTCGAAAAACAGTGTGGGAAGAAAATGATGTTTGCTGTTCAAAGAATGATTACTATCCCTTGAAAGTTTACATCATTGAACAATGTCGACTTTGTTATTTGCAAAATTTATGTTATGAATTTGGATGAATCTATAATTTTGTTAAATGTTGAAATCATTTGGAAAAGGGAGAAAACGGCAGCAATTTCTCCTTTGTTCGGAATGAAGCGATAATGTAAAAAAGGGTAAAATAGTACGAATTCATGTATTCCAATTTCAATAAAAAAAGAAATTACCTACTTCATGTTGGATTTTCTTTTTGGAAATTGCCGTTGCGGAATGTCTGTCTTTCAGAGTTTCGGTTTAAGGCCTATCTCCTTTCGACTCGGAGTTTCGAATAATGTCGGCACAGCGTCAGGTTATAACCGCAGCCTAAAATTCCTGTAACCAACTTCTTTTGCGAGTTTTGGACTTATTAAGAACTGACTGTCATCGAAGTATTTCAGACACAATTTCGAATGAACCGATGGCAAAAAATCCGTCGCTACTGTCCGGCCCCGGTTTAAACGTTGAATCCATAGTTTCCTCCTTTTTAATTCCTTCGGAAATTTGAAGATACTAATTCTATGAGTTCCCGAATCGACGTTGCAGCCATAGGCTGCACAATTTACCATTTTTTCGGCTCAATTCTCAGTTAATACTCAGATATCTGCAGACAATCATCCGCGTTCCTACTTTATGTCTACTGATGGTATACACAGACTGACTCGACAATGACGTCACACATGCACGGGAGATAAGCGAATCAGGGGAAGTAAGCCATGTACCATTTTTAGGGCCGTATATCAGCGTGACAATTCGGACGTGGTTTATGGCATGTTACGGGGTGGTATTTATGAAAAATGGCGGACACATGTTTAACTGACATCATTTGCAGCTGATTAAAGGAAAAAAACAGTCTGGTCAAAATATTTTAGGATTTGCCCTTTAAATCATGAGACATAACTGTTAAAGGGTACAAAAAAGGTTACCAGCATTTTCTTCTTTTCTCACCATGTTTTCAAATTCATTTCTGTCAAGATCGTTAAAAGTCGAGATCGTGTGGTAAAGAGACAGAGATCATTGAGTGGCAGATGAAAATAGTGAAAAGCCAAACATGTCCCGACATCGAACATAGCATAAATATCGGTAATTATTATATTCTGTTACTAATAATAGTAACATTTTCTACCGAAAATGGTGTAATATCAGTGTCACGCGAGGGCAGATATGGCGGGGCAACGGGCTGATACCTAATATATTCTATTTCATGTGTCTATTTTTAGAAATGTTATGGGTAAAGAAATGTAATTTAAGCTGGGGGAATTATTTCCCCGTCACAGTGAATATTTTCCTCCTGCCGAAAATCTGGAACTACTTTTTTTAAGTTTTTTAAGTTCTTAAGTTTTAAAACTGGCATTCGTTGACAAAATAATCAGAGGAAATATAATATATTATTTATTTCATCAGCTTGTGGTTAATATGGGGAAATATTTGCCTCAAAAGGGAAAGGTCCGCGAAAATAACTCGTGCCTTACGGCACTCGTTATTGTCACATACCTTTCCCTTTTTCGGCAAATATATAGAGTTTATTTCATCAGCTTGTGGTTAATATGGGGAAATATTTGATAGTGATGATGAATGATGCATGATTACGTCATGAACGTAACGTTTACCCGCGGAAAAAAAGAATTAATACAAGAATTTCTCTGTTTTAAGTGTTTAAACATGTAAGAAAACGAAGTAATCGAGCAAATGATCAATGAATGTAATGAACAGGTTATTGCACGGCTGATGAGTGCCGGAGAGTGATATCGGCCCGCCACCTCGAAATCTGCCCTCGGGCTAAAGCCCTCGGGGCAGATATTAAGGTGGCGGGCCGATAACACTCTCCGGCCTTCATCAGCCGTGTAATAACCTCTATATATTCTTATTCAAGCGAAACATGAAAATAGACAAGAGCGCTTTTTCCATTAAAGTTACATCTTTACCCGTTTTCATCCAGTTCTTTTTAACCAATTTCATCTTTACTTTATGAAACGATAATCATTCTTGTATCATCCTGCCAAATGTTGCCCCTGGGGGTTGCAAGGTTGCACAGATTACGACTTACAGAAAATGCATTTCATTCTCTGGAGACTATCAAGGACATCAACGTGGCAGTTTCCGGTTTTAAATCGACAACAAATCCTATGAGTTTCTTTATCCCATACACCTCATATCGATCTTTTACCTATGTTAACACAGCTGAATAGATTCTACATACTATCAAGTTTAAACAGCGTTTGTTTTCTCTCTGGCTGTAAAGATGTATTTTTAAAGACCTCTTTCAACGATTGACTGTGTTCCTTTTTAACGATATTTACAATTTTCATATAGTCATATCACGACGGCCAGTGAACCTATCAATGCGCTCCAGGAGGTTCTTTTACGAGTAGGCCTACTTTATACAACACTATTTTCCAAGCCACTGGCTGCTTTCCTTCATAAATATGGTTGAAAAATGTTCACCGGTGAGAGATTAGTGAGTCCTGGCTCTATGACTTTCGCCATGATTCGAAAAGAGCTGGAATCTGAACGTAATGTGCAGTCTTGGTTCTACACTCTCCACAAAAGCTCACAGAGTCGGGCATAGCAACCGAACTGTTAAAAACTGTTTGAGTCAAGAATATTTCAATGTTTACCTTTTAGTTCGAGTAAAACCAATCGTGGTATACAGTCACTAAAACCTCGATGAAGCAATGGTCGGACAAGATGTACTGAAGACCGGAACCTTAGATATCAAACCCCCTTCAAATGCATTTCTACGTGGACTGCGTTTCCAAGTAAGTTCATAATTACCAGGAGTCTTATTTGTTCATGAGCTGATAGCTCATTTCAGTTATAGATATGAGCCATGCTCTGTGAAATGGGGCTTTAATGCATTTCCGTGATGCATTATACCAAACAAAGTCATCTTATAATTATGGATCTTTAAAATCTATTTTGTCTAACAAGCAACTGAACTTTGAAGTAGGATGGTCCTTTGACATTGAAACCTTGAACAAAACATTGAACAAAAGCGTAAAGCTTCGACAAAAGTCAGCCTTCGCATTTGCATTTGCATTAAACCCCTTTTTCACAGAGCATGGCTCGTAAAACTTTTTTTATATGGCTTGCAACACGCGAAAAGGGGCATTCGGACATTTGCGTAAAGTGTCGTTTCGGATCAGCCTGCGCACTCCGCGCAGGCTAATCCGAAACGACACTGTCCGTTTTTATGTAATTTTCTGTTTCACACAAGTCTACTGTAGGACAAAATCTTAATGTAGTCGTAAAGTGTCGTCTCAGATTAGCCTGCGCGGACTGCGCAGGCTGATCCGAGACGACACTTTATGCAAATGTCCGAATGCCCCTTTTCGTTTGTTACAATCCATATAGTTTTAAGATGAAAATCGATTAATTTCTTTGTTAGCTTTAAAAATTAATTGAGCCATGTGAAAAATTATTCGAGCCTGTTAAAAGGGGGCTTAATTCATCTACAAAAACTATCGACCCAGGTTAGCCTGCGCGGACCAAACTCCTTACTATTGGTAAATTTTCTACATGTCCAAGGACCAGTTTACGTCAAGTTTTGGTCGGTTGTTAGACAAAATGAACTTTGTGAATTCATAATTGTGTGATGACTTGCTTCATAACGGAGATACATTAAGCCCCCTTTTGCCAGAGCACGGCTTAATTATAAAGTCCTCCCTTTGTAATTTGAGCACACTTTTACTAAATGCATCATGAAAAAGAGCAGGAGCTTTGTCATTTCATCGTCATTTTGATTATCATCATCAGAGATATCGTCAACAGCAATCACTTCGTTTTTGACTCATTATCTCGGTTTTCGAGTATATGTGCTTATCCATGTACCACACTATCCCGGGTGCAAGTCTAGGACCCTGAGAAAGAAGATTTTTAAAACATGGTACGAAAAGAAAAAAACTCTGCAAATGCTTTCGTAATCATGGGTGGGAAAACTTCATATTCGGAGCCAATGGCTCTGACGAGAAAATGTGTTGGTCTTCCGTTTCTGAAAATGTCGGCTGAAAAAAAACAACCAAAAAACAGGCAAGCTTGTCATTATTTGTAATCACGTGTTCTCGTGTCTTTGAAATTCCAAAAAAGAAGAATGTCATGCAATGCCCTGGTCTTTCAACGTGTTTTCTACACTAAGGAAAGGTGTAACAAGTGTACGATGTTGTCTGAATCATTTGTGGCGTGAATTGACTGTAGCAGAAATATAAGTGACGGACCTAAATTCGGTCTATTATTGCCATTTAATTGGCAAATAAAAGAGAGTCTTGCTGTCCCAAAAGCTTGAATTGATGTCTTGAAATGTTACATCCACTGCCGGTAAAGAATTGAAAAGAAATAGCACAAAAATGATAAAAATAAAGAAGGGCTCCGATTATGTGGACCGGCTCTGAATATGATTGATGAGGGCGTCCTTTCAAAAATTTAGTTTTCTGTAATTTTTTTGGTTTAGGATGTCATCATATCAACCATGGAGTAAATAAAACCATTGCACTTAAGTTTAATTCGTTTCAGCATCTGATCGTCTTTTGAACTTTTCTTTTAATCGGTTTCTTTCTGTTTCAGCCTTGGAAATTAAGCACGGTTGAACTCGTGGTGACCGATGACGGACCACCGGAACTACGCATATACAATCAGAAAGACCAAAGTCTTAGGGATGTATACCCTTTGGAAGATGTTAATGATGTAACTTTGTGTGGTTCCAAGACGCATGCGCATGCGTTCGAAGTTATTTCCGGCAACAAGCCATTAATTATCATGTCCGGGAGTACTGAACTAGAAAGTCGTGATTGGATATGGACTCTTCGAAAACTTTTTTGGCCGGATGTTCTTGTAGAACCAGATGAAGGTATTTCTACTATAGTTTCATAAAATGTCCTTTTTAACTATCCATTCTAGATTGCATTCTAATTCCAAATTTAGAAAGAAACAGGCTTTCTCACTTGCTAAACCGTCTGGTTTGGCCAATCAGAAATTGCAGAAATTGCGTTGCTTTGAAATTTAGAAAATTCTTGCGAATCATATTTTAGACGGATAAAAGAGAAAAAAAAATTTTTTTTTAATCAAAACACTTATACACACACATGTACATACTGTACATGCCTACGTTTGTGTAATACTAGTATTTTCTCTAATTTGAAAATTAATTGAATCACGAAAAGTTAATAACATGATTTGGCAAATTATGTGCTAAATAACCATCTCGGTCATTTTTTTTTTATGATGCATATATTATATTTTGTGAAGCAACACGTTGACAAAAGGTTTGTTGAAGGGCAAAACCCATTGACGCAAACAGTGATAATCTATAAATACGCGTAAGGACATGCTTAATTTTTATGGGTAAAAATACACCACATTGTTATCGTTAACACGGGGAATAATATAAGTCTTATTGGAGACTATGTATTGTACGATTCTTAGATTTAGAATGCAAATGTTTCTGGTAATGTTGTTCGAAAGAGCTACTTCGCGTACAGGCAAATAAGTTACCGGAAGCACGTTCTTCACTTAAATATACCCTAAAATAGTAAACTTTGACAAATAGAGTATGATTGTACACTTGATATTGAAACATTAAAGGTCGGTAAAATCGCAGCCAAAAATTCACTCGAAATTTCTATGAACGAAGACCTCAAATGATTTTTGTATGTGAATATGAATAGTCTTCTTTAACAAACAATTCAGCAGCATTTATACGGTGAGCATTCAGAGCCACTGCTACCCTATGTTGTCCGACAGCATGTATGTTTTTTAGGCAATATCTCCATTATATCGACCCATTTTAACTTCTGCATGTCTGATAAAACTAGATCTTACCGTGTCCGTAAATATTTCTCACTTTTTCTGTACTTCTTTTTTGAATCAGAAGTCTCGAACAAGCTACAGCTACTGCCTAACGAGGACTCTGACAAGTTGAAATTGCCCGGTGGTGTTTACGACATTCGAGTATCTGTTGTTTGCATAAGTTTACGCCTTCTATACAAATGTAGTACAGAAGACAGTAGAATGACGCCTGTCGAGCCGTTTTCTGGCCAAGAGAGTAGGGAATCGATGTCAATACCGCTCACCACAATTGCGCAGTTCAGAATAGAAAAGGAGAGGAAAACGACCTGTCTTGTTCTAGAAACAACGGCGTAAGTTTGTAATTTATTGCTCTACATGTAGGCCTATATAGTAATGTGAAAACATATAAAAACGACATTCGAACATACCGGGACAAAATACATAATTGTACTGGAAAATCATACAGACAAACAGTGAAGTATCTATTGATTTCCCACATTCACTATTAGAACTGCCATGTAATTTTTTGTCATTTTTATTCGCGTTTTCGTTGTCACACAAACAAACGATCTGGATTAACAGAGTTTTCATGTGAGCCAACTTTAGAGTTTCCAATATATATTTCAAAAGTCACATCCCTATGGTTAACCCAGGTTCCTCTGGCATTATGAATTCTGAATTTCACTTTAAGTCAATTTTTCCAACAAAAAGGTACACAGTCAACTTATAGTGACCGTGAATGAATATGCCTTACATTCTGATTGTAGGTCTACTTCGTTGTAGGTTTAGAATATCCACTTTTTTTCCTTGCAGGCAAAATGAGCACGGCCACGTGACTCTACAGTTCAAGAAGGCCGGAGAGGACAGTTGTGATATCGAGGCTGTGATGGATATTCTAAAAAGTGCAATATTTCGAGCAACAAACAATTTACATGACTGCATTTCTAGTACAAAATGGCGATTAGCATAAGTTCGTTTTTTTCCCTGACTTTGGTATAGATCTACTTATTTGTAACTTTGGTATAGATCTACTTTCATCTACTTTTTCTTATCAACTTTAGTATGTATACTTTTGTTTACTTCTTTATCGGATGAATGAATAAGCGTTGTTTTGCTTCCAACAGTGTTTCAATAAAATTATTTTTTTCTTCTACAGCGTGGAAAAAAATCGTTTTATACGCAAGGCTGTTTTAAGGTGTAATTGAATTGGGTATCTGTTCTTGTAATATTTGACTCGGTCCGTCATCTTCCTTCGGCCTCTCGTGTGGTCGTCAATCCCTAAGGTCCTAAGTTTAGTTTAAACATATTTATTTTACATCAAATGAGACACAAGTTCTTACAACTTATACTAATCTCTCTCGAATCTGCTTCCTGGGAACTACACCGTACTCGCGTCGAATGTGTGGACCAATGAAAAATCCTAAAGTTGACACCCGCTCCCCGGGTATCGAACTCGGGACCTTAAGGTTACGAGGCCGACCCTCTACCTCACAACCACGGACACCACACACCTAAGGTTCTTCACAGAATATGCCGAGAAAAGTCGCTTAGAAGATTACCGGCACGTGTGAAACTACATGTAGTATGCCGAAAACATATTATAAGTCGAGGCAGAATTTCCAGAAGGAAAAGTATTAGTTAACATTATAGTAATGTGTAAAATCTGATTAGCCTTGAAACAAGGGATAACAAAATTGATTTTAAAGAGGGAGAGCAGTGTGCATAATATCCATGATTTATGCTTAGCACAGGTCAGAACCTCGTCTTAAGAAAGTAAAGCATTCTCGAACTTTAACCCTTTGACTGATAGGCGCCACTCAGTGTACTCTTGCAAACAATAAAAATCCAGATAAGTTGCATAAATAGAACTTGCAGTTTTATTTTTACTCTTATCCTGCTGCATAAGTGAAATGAATTTTTTAAGCCAATCGTAAAACCCCAAATTTTGCTATTTCAAAAGTATTTTTTGGGGGAAAATAAGCCCATATCGGAAAGTGTAGATCAAAGATCAGACACGTTTTGTCCAGTCTGATCTTGATCTACACTGTCCGCAAAAGGTCAGTGACTCGCGCTTAGCAGCCTAAGGGTTAAATCTATATTGTAGAATACTGTGAGATTTATACCGGTGATAAAAACTTTCTAATTTGACTTTTGGTCGGAAATTTGGCAGGATACTTCAAAGGGAAGTAATTATAGAAAGTGCCAGTATGGTTCGCTGTACTTACCTCCCTGTTAAGACGTTAAAGTTTATTTCACCACCACCGTCTGACTTCAAATATCTATTTTTGTTTTGGACAGAATAGTAGCAAACAGTGCAGATCAAGATCAAACTGGGGAGAGAGAGAGGGAGAGGGAGTGAGAGATAGATTCGTATTATTTCTCGAATTTAGTAACTTGTAAACTATTGTCTAAAATGTGTAAAGAAAATTTAAGTCAATAACTTGTTATACGAGTATATCTATTGATTAAAAGGAAAGTACATGTAACGTCATTAGATTTTGTCAGTATGTGGTTTTACATGCGACCAAGAAAACTGATTCTTTTTTTTGAAAATAGATGCATTTAAAATAAACTATTACTGACTTGATGGTGTTTGGTACAGATTTTTTTTCTGTCGTAAATTATGGATGGTAAATCTTAGATTTGAAAATACGTGTAAATAAAATGAACATATTTCATTACGGCAAAAGATCCGGACACACGTTAAGACTCCAACCCTGTGTTGTCCAGAATGTCTCACAGAAATGTCGGACAGTGCTGATCAAAGATCAGACTATGCGTTCCGTACAGTCTGATCTTGACTTTCATTGTCCACAAACTCATAGAAAGCAGCTCACAGCAGTCAAATCCATTAACAAACAGTCCCGTGTTTTAATGACTTTGAAGACGAATGCTTTTGAAAACATGGGAAAACGAGAAAATGCTGGTAAGCAGCATTTGCTCCTTTCCCCACAATGTTTATCACCCATTCATAGACAAATCCCATCATTTTAGTCAAATCTGAATTGTCTGCAAATGCTTTCAATTCGGACAAGACTAAAATTTTGCCGTATGGTAAAGAGCTAAGTGTTTAAAAAACTCGCATATTTTTAAAAAAAACTCGCACCTTTCTGTCACACAGTAAATTTATTCGATATTTTTTTCTATGATTTTGAAATAAAATTCCCCTGCATGTGAAATCTCTTGATCATGGTTAACTCTTTACCAAACCACAAAAATGTAATCTTGTCCAAATTGAAGCATTTCACGACGAAAATTTAAATGTGACTTAAATGATGGAATTTGTCTTTTGATTGGCTAAAAACAAACATTGTTGGGAAAGAAGAAAACGCCGGTTACCACCCACCCTGCACCCACAATATTTTAAAAAGGCATTTTTTCTAAAGGTAGTTAAAAATCGGGATAGGGTGGTAAAGGGTTAACAAAACTGCCTGCCCCACATTAGTATCTCAGTCTGGTGTTAATGGTGTTATAGGCCTCTTTCAACTTTATTTCCGTTTTACTGCGGTGGCCAGTGCAACTATCAGGCTATTATGCACCCAGCATGGTTCATCCGATTTTTTTTTTTTTTTTTATTTGAACGTTACTTTGTCAAAAATCACTCTCATTTTTGACAAAGTAAAGTCCGAATACATATAAGGAAAAAATTATCGGACTGGGACCCAGGCCATCATGCACCTATCATGCCATTTCCTAAGCTGTTTTAAAAGTACTTGGCACAATATTTACTTCAAACTCCTGGCTGCATACCCATATAACCACCGTCGAAACAATGATCAGCGGTGAGAAAGGAATTTATTTTGACCGGCCGACCGACCGACTGGATGATTAGCCTTGCTGGCTAAGGCTGGGTGGCTGACCGAATGACTAATTGATTCGATGAATGGTGCTATAGGTCGCTTTCTGAAACAGGGATGTTTTATAGAGAAAATGCTCTCACACAAGTTGATTTCTCTCAGAAACGCAGTCCGCATACTGGCATCCACAGCACAAGATTGCTGCATGATAATTCAATGCGCCGGCACACACATCTGCCATGGTACACAAGTTTTTGAAAGAATCTGGGCTTGATAATTTAGAAAATCCTCCAAACAACCCTCACCTGTCACCTTGTGACTTTTGGTTGTTCCAAGGTATAAAAGAAATGCCAGAAGGACGCCGGTTCAAATCTCACAGCTGTATTGGAAGTGTGGTTAACCATTGTCAACATATACCTAAAGAAGGGTATTTTAGGGCATTTTGGAAGTCGGAAGATTGTTGTAAAAGGTGTGTGGAGGAAAATGGGGCATACCTTGAAGCGCTCATATAAACACATTTTTAATATCGGAAAAATAATTGGAAAATTCACCTCACACTGCGAACATAAAAAATGGCTCTCCTATAGATTTCTTTGCAATCAGAAAGAAACATATGGTTTAATAAGAATAGGTGCAATTTTTGCTGTTTGAATACAAGAATGCCATTTTGCAACTGGTAATTCTGTCTATTTTCATTGCATTAGCGATGACGTCATCGTACAGACTTGAATATGAACCCTCAAAATCCACGCATGATATTGATCATGTGGCATTCCCACAACTCTTTGGCATGAAATCTAAGAATACCTAAGAGGCTACGTAGCCATTAAGGAAATGCGGAAATACCACGAAAAACATTTTATTTTCTTAGTTATGCCTTTCTTTTTTGCTGATGACTTCACTTAATTCAGTGATAGATCATTTATAACCCATAGAGTGCAGAATAAACCTAAGGGGCATTTTCAGTCAACAAATAAGACCCAAATATAAGCAACATGGGCAGACAATGGAAATCAAAGATATGACATTTTGTGCAGTCTGATCAGTCTGATTTTAATCTACACTGGCCGCAAAGGCCCTAAAAGGATTAACTGTACAGATTTAACAAATCCGAATAGCTCCCTTAAACTACCTATTCCACCTATTCTACCCTAGCTAATCTTCCTTCCTACACTAGAGCTCTACTCTGTCTATCCCACCCTCCCTAATCAACCTATTCTCGCCTAGCTAAACTACCTATCCTACACTAGCTACCCCCCCTTTCCTAACCCAACTAATCTACCTTCCTACACAAGCTACTCTACCTATCCTATCCTAGCTAGGCCACCTATCCTACACTGGCTAAGCTATTAACCTACCCTAGCTAGTCTACCTGTCCTACCCCATATAGTCTACCTTCTTACTCTAGCTACTCTACCTATATTACCCTAGCTAATCTATCTTCCTACTCTAGCTACTCTTCCCATCCTATCCTACTCTACTTACCCTTCACTAGTTCATCTACCTTCCTACACTAACTATTCTACTTATTCTATTCTAGCAAATCTACATATCCTACCCTAGCAAATGTAGTTTCCGTCACAAACTACTCTACATATTCTACCAAAGCTCATTTACCTTTCCTGCACGAGCTTCTCTATCCATCCTACCCTAGCAAATCTCTCTATTCTACACTTGCTAATCCACCTACCCTACACCAGCAACTCTACCTATCCTTCCCTAGCAAATCTATCCTATCCCAACCTTGCTTTTTTGCCTAATATACCTACTTGACTTAGCTACGCTGCGTATCCCATCCTAACTCATCTATCTTCTTTCACAAGCTACTCTACATTTTTTATGCTTTTTCTATCTTCCCACACTATCTCTACTCTACCTATAACTACTCTACCTTCCTATATTAGCCACTCCATACTCTACACCATCTTATCTACCTTCCTATACTGGCTACTTTGCCTATTCTATCCTAGCTAATCTACTTATCATATCCCAGGAAATCTACCTATCCTACCCTAGATAATCTACCTTCCTACTCTTGCTACTCTACCTTACATACCCTAGCTAATCTACCTATCCTACACTAGCTCCTTCATCTATGCTACCCAAGCTAATCTACCTTTTCTACGCGAGCTTCTCTATCTAGCCTTTCCTACCCCAGCTAATCCACCTATCCTACACTATCTTCTTTCCTTCCCTAGATAATCTACCTTTCTACGATAGCAACTCCACCTATCCTACCCTAGATAATCTACCCAATCTATACTTACTTCTCTACCTATCCTTCCCTAGATAACCTACCTTCCTACAATAGCTACTCCACCTAACATACTCTCACTAATATACCTATCCTACACTAGCTTCACCACATAGCCTACCCTAGCTAATGTACCTTCCTAATTTAGCTACTCTACCTATCCTACACTTACTTCTCCACCTACCCTATACCAATAACTACATTATCTCACATTGGCTTCTTTACTTCTTATACCTAATTCACCTAGCCACTCCACCTATCCCATCCTGACTAATATATCTCCCTTTACAAGCTACTCCATCTATTTTTTTTTTATGCTTTATCTATATTCATACACTAGCTACTCTACCCTTTCTATTATAGCTACTCTACCTTTCTATACTAGATACTCAAACTACCCTACACTAGCTTATCTACCTTCCTACACTCGCTTCTCTACCCATCGTTTCCTAGCTACTCTACCTTCCTACACTAGCTACTCTATCTAGCCGTCACTAGTTTATCTACCTTCCAAAACAAGCTACTCTACCTATCGTATTGAAACTAATCTACCTATCCTTCACAAGCTTCTCTACCTATCTTGACCCAGCTAACGTACTTTCCTACTGCAGCTACTCTACCTAGTCTACCGAAGCTTATGTACCGTTCTTGCACGAGCTTCTCTATCTATCCTAACCTAGCTAATCTACCTTTCATACACTTGCTACTCTACCTACCCCACACAAGCACCTCTTCCTATCCTTCACCAGCAAATCTATTCTATCCAACATTTGCCTCTCCACCTTCTATACCTACCCAACCTAGCCAATCCACCTTTCCCATCCCAGCAAATCTATCTTCCTTCACAAGCTACTCTACCTTTCATTTATGCTTTCTCTATATTCCTACGCTATCTTCTCTACCAATCATATCCTAGCTACTCTACCTTCCTATACTAGCTACTCTACCTAGCCTTCACAAGCAAAACTACCTTCCAACACTAGCTACTTTATCTAGTGTTAGCAGCTTATCTACCTTCCTACATTAGCTACTCTATCTATCCTGTCCTAGCTTACCTACCAACCCTACCCTAGATAATCTACCTTTCTACACTTGCTTTTCTTCCTAACCTACCCTCGCTAATCTACCTATCTTACACTAGCTACTCTACCTATCCTACCCTAGCTTATCTATATTTCTACACAAGCTTCTCTACCTATCCTGTCAAAGCTGATATACCTATCCTACCCCAGCTGATCTACCTTACAATAGCTACTCCGTCTAACCTTCCTTTTAATCTACCTATCCTACACTAGCTTCTCTGTCTATCCTACCCTAGCTAATGTACCAATTTTTCCCTAGCTACTCTACCTACTCTACCAAAGCTTAGCTTACTTTCCCCCACGAGCTATTCTTTCTATCCTACCCTAGCTAATCTACCTTACCTACACTATCCACTCCACCTATCCTTCCCTAGCAAATCTATCTTTCTTCACAATCTACTCTACCTTTAATTGTTGCTGTATCTATCTTCCTACAATAGCTACTCTACCTATCCTTTCCTAGCTACACAACCCTTACTATATCAGCTACATTACCAAGCGTTCACTAGTTTATCTACCTTACTACACTGGCTACTTTGCCCATCCTACCCTAGCTTATCTACCTTTCCTACCCTTATTCACTTTCCCACATTGGCTACTTTACCTTACCCTCCCTAGCTTATCTACCTGTCCTTCGCTAGCTTCTATCCTACAATTGCGAATCTACTACACACCAATAGCTACTCCACCTAACCTACCCTAGCTTCTCAACCTGTCCTATAATAGCCAATCTATCTTACAACAATAACTACTATTAACCTACCCTAGCTAATCTACCTATCCTACCCTAGCTAATGTACCATAGTAATTTACGTACTCTACCTATCCTACCCTACGTTATCTACCTTTCCTAGACTTGCCTCTCAAACTACCCTACACCAGCAACTCTACCTATTCTTCCCTAGTAAATCTGTCCTATCCCACACTTACTTCTTAACGTACTTTACCTACCCAACCCAGCCACTCGATCTTTCCCGTCGTAACTAATCTATCTTCCTATACAAGCTACTGTCCCTTTCTTTTATGCTTTCTCTATCTTCCTAGACTAGCTATTCTACCCATCCTGTCCTAGCTACTCTACATTCCTATACAAGCTACTCTACCTACCCTACAATAGCTTATCTACCTTCCTACACTAGCTACTCCTTCCTTTACTAGCTACTGAACATAGCCTTTACTAGCTTATCTACCTTCCTAAACAAGGTACTCTTCCTATCTTTTCCTAACTAATATAATTTTTTACTCTAGCTTCTCTACACTAGCTTATATACCGTCCTACAATAGCTTTTCTACCTATCCTACCCTAGCTAATCAACCTATGCTACACTTGCTTCTCTTCCTATCCGACCCTAGCTTATCTTACTTCCTACAATAGCTATTCCAACTTACCTACCCTAGCTTATCTACTTATCGTATAATAGCTTCTCCTACTATCGTACCCAAGCTAATGACCCATCCTAGACAAACTTCTCTACCTGTTTTACCCTAGCTGATCGACTTTTCCTGCTCGAGCTTTTCTATATATCTTACTCTAGCTAATCTACCTATCTTACAATTGCTACTGAACCTACCCTTCACTGGCAACTCTACCTATTCTTGCCTAGCAAATCTGCTATCCAGCACTTGTTTCTTTACCTACTCTATCTTCCTAACCTAGGAACTCCATCTATCCCATTCTTACTAACCTATCTTCCTTCACAAGTTACTCTACCTTTCTTTTATGCTTTGTCTACCTTCCTACACTAGCTACTCTATGCATCCTATCCTAGCTACTCTACCTTCCTATACAAGCTACTGTACCTATCCTATACTAGCTTATATACCTTCCTACACTAGCAACTTTACCCATCCTATGCTAGCTACTCTCCCTTCCTATACGAGCTACTCTACCTACCCTACACTAGCTTATCTACTTTCCTACACTAGTTTTTCTACCCGTCCTGTCCTAGCTAATCTACCACCCTATGCAAGCTACTCTACCTAGCTTTCACTAGCTTATCTACCTTCCTATACTAGCTATTCTCCATATCCTATTCTAGTTATTCTTCTTATTCTATTCTTGATAAAATACCTTCCTTCACTTACTACTCTACTTAACCTACCGCAGCTAATTTTCTTATCCTTTAATAGTTACTCTACCTTTCCTACCCTTGCTTTTGCACCATCCTACACTAGCTACTCTTCCTATTCCACCCAAGTTAATCTACCTGTTCTGCACGAGATTCTCTATCTATCCTACCCTAGCTAATCTACCTATCCTACACTAACTTTCTACTTATCTTACCCTAGCTATTTTACCTTTCTATAATAGTTACTCCACCCAACCTACTCTAACCAATCTATACTCAGTTCCATAAATAAGTGTGCACTTAATTTTCTTTTATTTCTCGTCCATGTTTTACTGAAGACCAACAAATTTGGTATCATACTTTAGTTCCGAGTCTGTAGAAAATGCCATGCTAATCAGATTTTGACTAACAGAAAGTTTAAGTTAGGTTTTTGCAGTTTAAATGAAGGTGGTACTAAAACCAAAGTTGCAAAAGTACTCAAAGACTAAGCTAATATTAAAGTTAGGTTTTTCTTAAAGTTCTTGTAATTTTTCAATCAATATCTTGTATGGTCACCTCTGCTGTCGATACAGGCAATTATTCGACGTCGCATAGACCTTACATAACGTAAAATCATTGCATCAGGAATGTTATTCCATTCCTGAACGAGAGCGGTGGCCAAAACCTAACTTTAATGTTACCTTAGTCTTTGAGTACTTTTGCAACTTTGATTTTAGTACCACCTTCATTTAAACTGCAAAAACCTAACTTATGGAACTGAGTATATCTATCCTACGCTAGCGCCTCTTCCTATTCTTTCCAAGCTAATGTACCTTCCTAATTAAGCTTCTCTTCTTATTCTTCAAAAGCTTATCTACCTTTGTTGGACATGCATCTTCATCTATCCTACCCTCGCTAATCTACATATTCTACATTTGTTACTCCACCTATCCTACACCAGCAACTCTACCTATCCTTCCAAAGCAAATCTATACTGTTCCACACTTGCTTCTTTACTTACTATTCTCCTAACCTAGCCACTCCACCTATCCCATCCTAACCAGTCTATCTCCCTTCACAAGCTACTATGCCTATCCTTCATGCTTTCTCTATCTTCCTACATTAGCTACTCTTCCCATCCCATTCTAGCTACTCTACCTTCCTATACTAGCTATTCTATTTACCCTAAACAAGCTTATCAAACTTTCTACACTAGCTTTTCTACCTATCATATACTAGCTAATCCACCTATCCAACCCTAGATAATCTACCTTGCTACAATTACTAGTCTACGATACCTAACCTAGCAAATCAACCTATCTTACACTAGCTACTCTACTTAACCTACCCTAGCTAATGTACCTTCCTTCACTAGCTACTTTATATTCTACCCAAACTTATGTAAGTTTTCTGCACGAGCTTCTCTGTCTGTTCTAGCCTAGCTTATATACCTAATCTACACTTGGTACTAAACCTACCCTATGCCAACAACTCTACCTATCCTTCTGTAGCAAATCTATCCATCCCATACTTGCTTTTTTACCTACAAAACCTATCTAACCTAGCCGCTCCACCTATTCCATCCTAACTCATCAATTTTCCTTCTCAACCTTCGCTACCTTTCTTTTATGCTTTCTCCAACTTCTTACACAAACCTACCCTTGCAATCTACCTATTCTTCACTAGCTTCTCTACATATTTTACCCTGGAAATGTACCTGCCTAATTTAGCTACACTACCAATTTTCCCAAGGTAATCTCCTTTTTCCTGCAGGAGCTTCTCTATCTATCCTACTCAAGCTAATCTACCTATCCAACACTTGTTTCTCCATCTACCCTTCACAAGAAACTCTACCATTCTTTCCCAAGCAAAACCATCCTATCTTACACTTGCTTCTTTACTTACTTAACCTGTCTAACCTAGCCACTCAACCTATCCTATCTTCATTAATATATCTCCCTTCACAAACTATTCTACCTTTCTTTTTTTGCTTTATCTTTTAACACTAGCTTCTCTACCTATGCTATCCTAGCAACTCTACTTTCTTATTTTAACAATCTCCCTACCCTGCACCAGCTTATTTCGTGCCAGGCTAATCTACCCATCTTATCCTAGCTATAATATCGTCTGTATTAGTTACTCTACCTACCCTTCACTAGCTTACCTACATGTACCTTACTACACCAGTTATTCTACCTATACTGTCATAGATAATCTAACTATTCAACCCTAGCTAATCTACCTATCCAGCCCTAGATAATCAACTTTCCTTCATTTGCTACTCTACCTAAGCTACATCTTGCTAAACTTCCTGTTCTACACTAGCTACACTACCTATCCTACCTTAGCTCTCATATCTATCCTATAATTCCTACTCCAGCTACCCTACACCAGCAACTCTACTTATCCTTCCCTAGCAAATCTATTATATCCCATACTTGCTTCTTTATCTACTTTTCCTATCTAACCAAGCCACATTACATATCCCATCCTAACTTATCTATCTTCCTTCACAAGCTACTCTTCCTTGCTTTTATGCTTTGCCTTTCCTACCCTAGATATTCTACCTTCCTTCCCTTGCTACTCTACCTAACTTAACCTTGCTACTCTTCCTATTCTTCACTAGCTTATCATTCTTCCTACACTTGCTACTCTACCTGTCCTAACCTAGCTAATCTACCTTCCTAAAATAACTAATCCACTTAACAAACCGTAGCAAATGTCCCACTCCTGCACTAGCTTCTCTACCTATTCTACCAAAGCTTATCTAACTTTCCTGTACGAGCTTCTCTATCTATCCTACCCTAGCTTATCTTCGTATGCTACACTTGCTATTCCACCTACCCTACACCAGCAACTCTACTTATCCTTCTCTTGCAAATATTTCTTAACCCACATTTGGTTCTTTACCTTCTTTACCTACCTTACCTAGTCACTCCACATATCCCATCCTAACTAATCTATCTTCCTTCAAAAGCTACTCTACCCTTCTTTCATTCTTTCTCTATCTTCCTACACTAGCTTCTCTATCCATCCAATTCTAGTTTCTCATCCTTTCTATACGAGCTACTCATCTTACCCTAAACTACGTTATCTACCTTCATGCTTTGACTAATCTACCCATTCTATCCTACTTCCTCTACCGCCCTATATCATTCCCTCTTCCTATTAACCTTTGCTTATCTACCTTCCTACACTAGCTACTCGACAAACCTACCCAAGCTAATCTTCCTATCCTTCACTAGCTACTCTACCTATCATACGCTAGCTACTGTGCCTTCCTACACTAGGTTCTGTACCTAATCTACTCAAGCTAATCTAACTTTTCTGCAGAAGCTTCTCAATTTATCCTACCCTAGCTAATCTACCTATACTATCCTAGCTTCTTTATCTATTCTACCTTAGCTGATATATCTTCCTTCAATTGCTACTAAACATTACCTACTCTAGCAAATCTACCTATCCTACACTAGCTTCTCTACCTATCCTACCCTCGCTAATCTTCCTATCCTTACCTACTTTTTCTTCCCATCCTACCCAAGATAATCTACTTTCACTACTTTCTTCTCTACCTTAACCTTCCTAGCTAATCTACCTATCCTATACAAGCATCTATACCTATCATAGCCGAGCCCTGTTAGCTTAGTTGGTAGCGTGCAGGACTTGAGAACAGGGCGTCGTGGGTTCGATCCCTGGCTTGGCCAATTTCTTTCCGAGGATTGATTTCTTTCCGAGGATTGATGATAGTCATTGCCACAGAATTCCTTCCTCTCCCAACATTGACCATGGAAAAGCAGCTAAAGCGTGGTAAAAGAGACTTCAGGAAAGCATGGATAGATGCACTGGTCGCCACAATATAAATGAAATAATGTTGAAAAGGGCGTTAAACATCATACAATCAATCAATCAATCTACCTATCACACCATTGCTAATCTACCTTCCTACAATAGCTACTCCACCATACTTACCCTAGCTAATCTACCTGTCCTACACTAGCTTCTCTACATATTCTACTAAAGCTTATCTACCTTTTCTAGACTATCTTCTCTTTCTATCCTTCCCTAGCTAATCTACCAATTCTACACTTGCTACTTCACCTACTCTACACCAGCAACTCGACTCATCCTTCCGTAACAAATCTATTTTACCCTAAACTTGCTTCTTTACCTGTTTTACTTACCATACCTACTGAAACTTTTTTTTAATTCTTTCTCTATTTTCCTAAAATAGCTACTCTATTCATCATACTCAAGCTACTCTACCTTCTAATAATCTACCTTCCCTAGACTAGGTTATCTGCCTTCCTACACTGACAACGCTTCTTATCCTATCCTAGCTACTATACCTCCCTATATCAGTTACTCTACGTAGCCTTCACTAGCTTATCTACCTTCCTACACTAGCTACTCTATCTATCCTATCCAATCTAATCTACCTATTCTACCCTAGCTAATCTACCTGTCTTACACTAGATATTCTACCTTCTTACACTTGCTACTCTACCTTATCTAACCTAGATAATCTTCCTATCCTACACTAGCTTCTATACCTATCCTACCCTATCTAATCTAGGTACTCCACCTAACCTACCCTAGCTAATCAACAATCCAACACTAGCGTCTCTACCTATCCTTCTCCAGCTAATGTACCTTGTTACACTAGCTTCTATACCTTTTCTGCCCCCAGCTGATCAAACGTTTTTTCACAAACTGCTCTATCTAGCCTACCCTAGCTTATTTACGTATCTTACACTTGCTACTCCATTTACCTTTCACCAAACACTCTACCTATCATTCCTTAGTAAATCTTCCCTATCCCACACTTACTTTTTTATTACTATACCTACATAACCCAGCCACTTGGCCTATCCCATCTAAGCAAATCTATCTTCCTTCACAAGGTACTCTATCTTTCTATTATGCTCTCTCTATCTTCCTACACCAGCTATTTTACCCATCCTATCTTAGCTTCTCTATCTTCCTATACCAGCTTCTCTAACTAGCCTTCACTAGCTTTTCTACATTCCTAAACTCGCTACTCTACCTATCCTATCCTAGCAAATATTCCTATTTTAACTGAGCTAATCTATGTTTCCTACCCTAGATATCTACTCTCCCACACGTGCTTCTCAACCTTACTCTCCCAAGCTATTCTACTTATCCTACACTAGATTCTCCACCTATCCCACCCTTGCTTATCTACTTTCCTACAATAGCCACTCCACCTTACTACCCTAGCAAATCTACCTACTCCACACTAGCTTCCATACCTAATGCCTATCCTACTAACTAAATTTACCTTCCTACACTAGCTGCTCTACCTTTTCTACCAAAGCTAATCTACCTTTCCTGAACGAGCTTCTCTATCTTTCCTACCGTAGCTAATCTACCAATCCCTATTTTGCTACTCCATCTACTCTACATCAGCAACTGTACTTGTCCTTCCCTAGCAAATCTTTCCTAGCCAACACTTCCTTATTTACATCCTTATCCAACCTAACCGAGCAACTCCAATTATCAAATCCTTACTGATCTATCTTCCTTCACAAGCTACTCAACTTTTCTTTTATGCTTTCTCTATTTTCCTACAATAGCTACTCTATTCATCATACTCTAGCTACTCTTCCTACTAATATTAAATACTCTACCTTCCCCAGACTAGGCTATCTACCTTCCTACACTAACAATTCTACTCATCCTATTCTAGCTACTATATCTCCTGATACCAGCCATTCTACCTAGCCTTCAATAGCTTATCTACCTTCCTACACTAGCTACTCTATGTTTCCTATCCTAGGTAATATACCTATTTTACCCTAGCTAATCTATGTTTCCTATCCTAGATACCTACTCTCCTACACTTGATTCACCACTTTACCTTCCCAAGCTAATCTACCTCTCCTACACTAGATTCTCCACCTATCCTACTCTTGCCTATCTACCTTCCTACAATAGTTACTCAACCTAACCTACCCTAGCTAATCTACCTATCCTACACTAGCTTCCATACCTTTCGTACCCTTTTTAATTTACCTTCCTACACTAGCTACTCTACCTATTCTACCAAAGTTAAATCTACCTTTCCTGAAAGAGCTTCTCTATCTATCCTACCGTAGCTAATCTACCAATCCTTAGCTTGTCCATCTACTCTACACCAGCAACTTTCCTTGTCCTTCCCTAGCAAATCTATCCTTGCCAACACTTCCCTACTAATCTATCTTCTTTCACAAGCTACTCTACATATCTATTATGTTTTCTCCATCATCTTACACTAGCTACTCTTCCTATGTACGAGCTTCTGTATCTTTCCTACCCTAGCTAATCTACCTATCTCACGCTAGCTCTCTACTTATCCTACCCTAGCTTATATACCTCCCTCCAATAGCTACTCGACCTAGCCTACCTAGCTAATCTACCTATCCTACACTAGCATCTCTTCCTATCCTAACCTATCTAATGAACCTAGCTACTATACCTTCTCTACCCAAGCTTAACTACCTATCCTATCCGAAATAACGACTCTTCTTTTCTTTTATGCTTTCTCTTTCTTCCTTCACCAACTACTCTACCCATCCTATCCTAGCTACTCTACCTTCCTATACTAGGTATTATACCTACCCTGCAATAGCTAATCTTCCCATCCTATCCTAGTTACTCTACTTTCCCATACTTGTTACTCTACGTAGCCTTAACCACCTTATCTACCTTCATACACAAACTTATCTACCTGTCCTATCCTAGCTTATCTACCTATCCTACTCTATCTAATCTACCTATCCTACACTAGAAAACGTATCTTCCAACATTTGCTGCTCTTTTTAAACTACTCTTGCTATTCTATCCTACACTAGCCACTCTACCTATCCTATCCTAGCTAGTGTACCTTCCATCACTAGCTTATCTTCCTATCCTAGATAATCTATTGACTTACACTTGCTACTCTTCCCTACCCTCCCAAGCTAATCTACCTATCATACACTAGCTTCTTTTCCTACTATACGTACCTAATCTAGCCACTCCACCTATCCCATCCTAACATTTCTATCTTCCTTCGAAGTCTACTCTTTTTTCTTTTCTGCTTTTTTTTTATCTTCCTAAACAAGCTACTCTACCCATCCCATTCTAGCTACTCTACCTCCCTAATCTAGATACCCCTCACTGGCTTATCTACCTTCTTCCCTTGGTATTCTACATATCATATCCTTGCTATGCTACCTGTTCTACCCTTGCTAATCTACCTTCCTACTACATCTACTCCACCTAACCTACCCTAGCTAATCTACCTATTCTACACTAGCTTTTCTAGGTAATCTACCTTTCCTGCACGATCTTCTCTATCTAGCCTACCCTAGCTAATCTTCCAAACCTACACTTGCTACTTCACCTACCCGACACCAGCGACTCTAATTAATCTTCCGTAGCAAATCTTTTCTGTGTCATACTTGCTTCTTTAACTACTTTACGTACCTAACCTAGCAACTCCACATATTCCATCCCAACTAATCTATTTTCATTCTCAAGCTACTTTACTTTTCTGTAATGCTTTCTTTATCTAGTTGGCTACTCTACCCATCCTATTCTAGCTATTCTATCTCCCTATATCAGCTAGTCTACCTAGCCTTTACTAGTTTATCTACCTTTCCTTCACTAGTTGATCTACCTATCCTACCCTAGTAAATCTACCTATCCTACCGTAGAAAATCTACCTTCCTTCACTTCCTACTATACCTTAACTACCTCAGCTAATCTTCCTATCCTACCCTACCTATCCTGTGCTAACTAATGTATCCTCCTTCACTAGCTTCTCTGCCTAATCTACCCAAGCTTATCTGCCAATCCTGCACTAGCTTGGCAAGCAAATATATTCTATCCCACTCTTGCATCTTTACCTACACCTACCTAATCTAGACTCCACCTAACCCATCCTAACTCACTTATCTCTCTTCACAAGTTACTCTTCCTTTCTTCTATACTATTACTATTTCTCTTTCTATACTTCCCTATCTAGTCTACGTCCCTACAATAGCTTTACCCTTGCTAATCAATCTATCCTACATTAGTTTCTCTACCTATCATACCCTAGCTAATGTGACTTCTTAATTTAGCACTTTTCTACCTGCCTTTTCTTTCCAAGCTTATCTACCTTTCCTGCACGAGCTTCTCCTTCTGTCCTTCCCTACCAAATCTATCCTATCCCACACTTGCTTCTTTTCCTTCTTTACAAACCTTACCTAGCCACTCCATCCCATCCTTACTTATCTATCGTCCTTCACAAACTACTAGACCTTTCTTTTAGGCTTTCTCTGTCTTCTTACACTAGCTACTCAACCCATCCTATTCTATCTACTCTATCTTCCTATAGCTACACTACCTTCTCATACTAGCTATTCTACCTCGCCTTCACTAGCTTACCAACCTTCCTACAATAGCTACTCTACCTATCCTATCATAGCTAATCTACATATCCTATCCTAGAAAATTTTCCTATTCTACCCAGATAATCTACCTTCCTTCACTTGCTTTTCTACCTTACCTACCCTAGCAATCTACCTATCCTACACTAGCTTATGTACCTTCACACTACCTACTCTACCCACTATACCCAAGCTAAACTATCTATTCTGCACGAGCTTCTCCATCTATCCTACCCTAGCTAATCTACCTATCCTTTATTAGGTAGGTTAGTAGCTAATCTACCTATCCTTCATTAGCTTCTCTACCTGTCCTACCCTAGGTAATCTATCTTTCTATACTAGCTACTATACCCATCCTATTCTAGCTCCCTACATCAGTAACTCTACCTATCCTACCTTAGCTTATCTACCTATGATACACTAGTTTCTCTACCCGTTCTACCCTGGCTAATCTACCTATTCAGTACAAGCTGATCTACCTAACTACCCTAGATAATCTTTCTTCTTACAATAGCTTCTCCACCTAACCAACCCTAGCTAATCTTCCTATCTTATACTAGCTTCTTTTCCTATCCTACCCAAGCTAAAGTACTTTCCTACACTACTTACTCTATTAATTCTACATAAGCATATCTACCGTTTTTTCACCAGTTTCTTTATCTATCCTTCCCTAGCTTATCTTCCTATCCTACCCTAGCTAATCTACCCACCCTTCACTCACTACTACACTTACTCTACTTTTCTTTCCCTAGCAAATCTATTCTATCCCACATTTGTTGCCTCACCCAATTAACTTACTTAACCTTGCCACTACTTTTATCTCATCCTAACTTATCAATCTTCCTTCACATGCTACTCTACCTTTTTTAATGATTCTTCTACATTCCTATAATAGCCTCTACCCATCATATTCTAGTTACTCTACCTTCCAATACTAGCTAATCTACCTACCCTTCACTAGCTTAACTACATTCCTACACTGGCTAATCTTACCGTCCTATCCTAGCTACTCTACCTCCCTATATCTGCTACTCTACCTAGCCTTCACTAGCTTATCTCCCTTCCTAATTTAGCGACTCTACCTTTCCTAACCTAGCTTATCTACCTATCCTACACTTGCCTCTCTACTTACCCTACAATAGCAACTCTACTTATCCTTCCCTAGCAAATCAATCCAATCCCACTATTGCTTCTTTACCTGCCTTACCTACCTAACCTAGTTACTCAACCCATCCCATCCGAACTATTTTATCTTCTTTCACAAGCTACTCTACCTCTTTTATGCTTTCTCTATCTTCCTGCACTAGCTAATCAACCGATCCCATCCTAGCTACTCTACATTCCTATACTAGCTACTCCATCTTCCCTACACTAGCTTATCTACATTCCTACACTAGCTACTCTACCCTCTACCTCCCTTTACTAGCTTATCTACTTTCTTACACAAGCTACTCTACTTATCCTATCCTAGCTAATCTACCTATCTTTCCTGAGCTAATGTATCTTCCTACCTTCAAAATCTATCTTCCTACACTTGCTACTCTACCAATCCTATCCTAGCTACTCTACATTCCTATACTAGCTACTCCACCTTCCCTACACTAGCTTATCTACATTCTTACACTAGCTACTCTACCTCCCTATACTAGCTACTGAACCTAGCCTTTACTAGCTTATCTACTTTCTTACACAAGCTACTCTACCTATCGTATCCTTGCTAATCTACCTATCTTTCGTGAGCTAATGTACCTTCCTACCTAGATAATCTATCTTCCTACACTTGCTACTCTACCTAAGCTATCGTAGCTAATTTCCTATCCTACACTAGCTACTCTACTGTATCTTTCCAACCCTAGCTTATGTAACTTCCTACACTAAGTCATCTACCTATCCTACCCTAGCTAATGAACCTTCCTTGATTACCTACTCTAAATATTCTACCTAGGCTAATCGACCTTACCTGCACGAGCTTCCCTTTATTATCCTACCCAAGCTATCTACCTATCCTGCACTTGCTTTTCCACCCAACCTTCATTAGCAACCTACCTATCCCTGCCTGGCAATTAATCCTATCGCACAGTTGCTTCTTTACCTACTTTATCTCCCTAACCTAGCAAATCAAACTATCCCAGTCTTACTAATCTTTCTTTCTTCACAAGCTACTCTACCTTTCTTTAATGCATTCTCTATCTTCCTAAACTAGCTACTCTACGCATCCTATCCTAGCTACTCTACCTTCCTACACTAGCTAATCTACCCATGCTATGCTTACTACTCTCTCTTCCTATACGAGCTACTCTACCTACCCTAAATCAGCTTATTTAGCTTTCTACACTAGCTACTCTACCCGTCTTATCCTAGCTACTGTATCTCCCTGTACTAGCTTCTCTACCTAGTTTTCACTAGCTTATCTACCTACACAAGATACTATCCATATCCTGTCCTAGCTAATCTACCTATCCTACCCTAGCTAGTCTACCCATTCTACCCTAAATAATCTGCGTTCCTACACTTGCTTCTCTATCTAACCTAACCTAACCTAGCTAATCTTCCAATCCTTTTTAGCTACTCTATCTTTCCCACCCTAGCTAAAAGACCTTTCTACACTAGCTATTCTACCAAAGCTAATCTACTTTTTGTGCACGAGCTTCTTTATCCATCATACCATAGCTTATCTACCTATCCTACACTAATTTTCCACCTTCCCTATCCTAGTTTTTCTACATTCCTACAATGACAACTCTATGTAACCTACCTTAACTAATCTACCTATCCTTCACTAGCTACTTTACCTATCCTACCCTAGCTTATCTATATTTCTACACCAGCTACTGTACCTATCCTGTCCATGCTAATCTACCTTCCTAACATAACTATTCCAACTAACCTATCCTAGCTTATGTTCCTATTCTTTACAAGGTTTTCTATCTTTTCTATCAAAGCTTGTCTAACATTCCTGTACGAGCATCTGTATCTCTCCTATCCTAGCTAATCTGTCTATTCTACTCTTTCAACTCCACCTATCCTTCCCTAGCAAATCTATCTTACTCCACAAGCTACTCTACTTTTCTTTTGTGCTTTCTCTATCTTCTTACACTAGCCACTCTACCCATCCTATCCCAGATACTCTACGTTCCTTAACTTGCTACTCTACATGGCCTTCACTAGTTTATCTTCCTTCCTAAATACTCTTCCAATCCTACTCTAGCTAATCTATCTATCCTACCCTAGCTAATCTTCTTATCCTACACTAGTTTCTCTACCTGTCCTACCCTAGCTAATCAACCTATTCTACACTAGTTTCTCTACCCGTCCTTCCCTAGCTAATCTACCTATCCTATACCAGATAATCTACATATCCTACCCTAGATAATCTACTTTCCTACAATAGCTTCTCCACCTTACCTACCCTTGCTAATCTACCTATCCTATACTAGCTTCTTTTCTATCCCACCCTAGCTAATGTACCTTCCTACAGTAGCAACTCTACTTATTCTACATCAGCTTATCTACCGTTTCTGCACGAGCTTCTATATCTTTCCTATCCTAGCCAATCTACCGATCTTACCCAGCTAATCTACCTGTCCTACACTTGCTATTTCGCCTACCCTACAAAAGCAACTTTACCTAAATTTCCCCAACAAATCTATTCTAATCCACTTGCTGCTTTATCCAGTTAACTGACCTAACCTTGCCACTCCGCTTATCTCATCCTAACTTATCTATCTACCTTCACAAGCTACTCTACCTTTCTTTTATGTTTCTTTTATATTCATATAATAGCTTCTGCACATCATAGTCCAGCTGCTCTACCTTCCAATACTAGATAAGCTACCTACCCTTCACTAGCTCAACTAAATTCCTACACTGGCTAATCTTATCATCCTATCCTATGTTCTACCTCCCTATATCAGCTACTCTACCTAGCCTTCACTAGCTTACCTACCTTCCTACACTAGCTAATCTACCTCCCTGTACTAGCTACGAAACAAACCCTTTACTAGCTTATCTACTTTCCTACACAAGCTACTCTACTTATCCTATCTTAGCTTTTCTACCTATCCTACCATAGATAATTTTCCTATCCTACCCTACATAATCTACCTTTCTACATTTGCTATTCTACGTAACCTACAAGCTATACTCTACCTTATTAAACTAGATACTCTACCCTCCCTACTTTATCTTATCTACCTTCCTACACTAGCTACTCTACCAATTCCTTCCTACACAAGCTACTCTCCATATCCTATCTTAGCTTATCGACCTATCCTACCCTAGCTAATCTACCTATTCTACTCTACATAATCTATGTTCCTACACTTGCTACTCTACCTAAACTACCCTAGCTAATCTTCCTATCCTAAACTAGCTACTATACCTGTCTTATACCTACCCTTGCAAATGTACCTTCCAAACTAGCTACTCTACATATTCTACCTAAGCTAATCTACCTTTTCTGCACAAGCTTCTCTATATATCCTACCATAGATTATCTACCTGTCCTACACAAACTTTCTACCTCGCCTACCCCAGCTAATCTACTTTCCTACAATAGCCACTCCACCTTGCCTACCCTGTCTAATCTTCGTATCCTTCACTAGCTACTCTACCTATCCTACCCTAGCTTATCTATCTTCCTACACTTACTACTCTACCTATCTTGTCCAAGCTAATCTACCTATCCTTCCCTTGCTTATCTACCAACCTTAAATAACTACTCCACCTAACCTACCCTAGCTAATGTTCCTATCATACAACAGCTTTTCTACCTATTCTACCAAAGCTTTTGTAACTTTTCTTCACAGGCTTCTCTTTCTATCCTACCCTAGCTAATCTACCCATCCTACACTTTCAACTCCGCCTATTCTATCCTAACAAATCTATTTTCCTTCACAAGCTGCTCTACCTTTCTTTTAGGCTTTCTCTATCTTCCTACACTAGTTACTCTACCCATCTTATCCTAGCTACTCTACGTTCCTTTACATGCTACTCTACTTATCCTTTGTTAGTTTGTCTTCCTTCCTAAACTAATCTACCTGTCCTACCCTAGCTTCTCTACTAATCCTTCCCTAGCTACTTTACCTTCCTTATTTAGCTACTCTATCTATTCTATCCAGACTCATCATCTACCTTTCCTGCACAAGATTCTCTATCTATCTTACCCTAGCTAATTTAACAATCCAACAACACTTGCCCCTCCCCCAACCCTACACCAGCAACTCTACTTTTCCTTAATTCGTAAATCTACCTATCCCACACTTGATTCTTTACCTACTATACCTACCTACACTAGCCTCTCCATATATCCAATGCTAACTAATCCATCTTCCTTCACAAGCTATCCTACCTTTCTTCTATGCTTTCTCCATCTTCTTACACTTGCTATTCTACCCACCCTGTTGTAGCTACTATTTCTTACCATACTACCTGCTCTTTCTACCCTTCACTAGCTTATTTACCTTCCTACACTAGCTATTCTACCCATCTTATCCTACTTAATCTACCTATCTTACCCTAGATTATCTACCTTCTTACACTTGCTTTTCCACCTAACCTACCGTAGCTAATCTACTAATTCTGCACTTGCTACTTTACCTATTCTACTGTACTTAATGTACCTATCCTACCCTTGCTAATCTTCATTCCTGCACTTGGTATTCTACCTAACCTATCCTTGCAATCTACCTATCCTTCACTACCTATTCTGCTTTTCCTACCCTAGCCAATGTAACTTTCTACTCTAGCTAATCCATGGATTCTACCCAATTTCTACCCCTATCCTACACTGGCTTCTATACCTGTCCTACCCTAGCTAATCTACCTTCCTACAATAGCTTCTCCACCTACCTGACCCTACCTAATCTACCTTTCCTACACTAGCTTTTCCACTTATCCTACCCTACCGAATGTACCTTCCTAAGTTAGCTACTCTACCTATTCTACCTAAGCTTATCTATCTTTCCTACAAGACCTTATCTATCTATCCTACCCTAGCTAATCTACCTATCCTACCCTATCAAATCTATCCTATGTCACACTTGCTTCTTTTCCTACTTCAACTACAAACCCTAGTTACTCAACCTATTCCATCCTAACTTATCTATCAACCTTGACTAGCTTTTCTACCTCACTTTTATGTTTTCTCTTATCTTCCTACACTAACTACTCTATCCATCCTATCCTAACTTCTCTACCTTTCTATACTAACTCCTCTACCTACCCTACACTAGCTCATCTAACTTCCTACAATAGCTACTCTGCCCATCCTATGATAGCTACTCTCTCTCCTTTTACGAGCTACTCTACCCTTCCTACCCTCCCTTATACACCTTGCTATACTAGCTTCTTTACCTATCCTATCCTTGGTACTCTATCTTCCTATACTAGCTACTCTACTTAGCCATCACTAGCATATCTATCTTCCTACACTAGCTACTCTACCTACCCTATCCTTATCTACCTATCCTACACAAGCTTCTCTACCTAACTTACCCTAGCTTATGTACTTTCCTACTGTGGCTACTCTACCTATTCTACTCAAGCTTATCTACCTTTCCTACGTCAGCTTCTCTATTCTACCCTAGCTAATCTACCTATCCTACACTTGCTTCTCCACCTACCCCACACCAGCAACTCTACCTATCCTTCCCTGTCAAATACTACTCTACTCACCTACTTCATTCCATAACCTAGCCACTCCACCTATTCCATCTCAGCAAATCTATCTTCCTTCACAAGCTACTCTACTTTACTTTTATCCTTTCCATATATTTCTACACTATCAACTGTACCCATACTATCCTAGCTACTCTACGTTCCTATTCTAGCTACTACCTACCCGACACTAGGTTATCTACATTCCTACACTAGCAACTCTACCCATCCTATCCTAGTTACTCTATCTTTCTAAACGAGCTACTCTACCTTCCCTACACTAGTTTATCTACCTTCCTACACTAGCTACCCTACCTACTATTCACTAGCTTATTTACGTTCCTTCACTAGCTACTTTACCTATCATGTCCTAGCTAGTCTACCTATCCTTCCCTAGATAATCTACCTTACTTCACTTGCTTTTCTACCTAACCTGCCCTAGCTAATTGAGATATCTTACACGAGCTTCTCGACCTATCCTAACCTAGCTTTTTTGTCTTACTAAACATGCTACACTACCTATCCTGTCCAAGCCTGTCTACCTATTTCAGCGTAGCTGATTTACTTTCCAACAATAGCTACTCCACCTAACGTACCTTAGCTAATCTACATGTACCTATCCTTCACTACCTTCTCTGTCTCTCCTACCCTAGCTTATGTACCTATCCTTCACAAGCTTTTCTACCTACTCTACCAAAGCTTTTCTTACTTTCCTGCACGTGCTTCCCTATCTATCCTACCCTAGCTTAACTACCTATCCTATACTAGCCACTCCACGTACCCTTCCCTAGCAAATCTGTCGTCTTTTTAAAGCTACTCTACCTTACTTTAATGCTTTCTCTATCTTCCTACAATAGCTACTCTCCCCATCCTTTCTTAGCTATTCTACCTTACTATACTAGTTACTCTACCAAGCGTTCACAAGTTTTAGTACCCTCCTACGCTAGCAACCCTAACCATCTTATCCTAGCTAATCTACCTATCCCACCCTAGATAATCTACTTTCCTACACTAGCTACTCTAACTTTCCCTTCCTAGCTAAACTACCAATTATCATTAGCTAATCTGCGTTCCTACAACAGCTACTCAACCTAACATACCTATCTAATCACCCTATTCTACACTAGCTTCTCTATCCTAACTAAGCTAATGTAGCTTCTTTTATTTAGCCACTCTTCTTATTCTACCCCAGCTAATCTCCCTTTCGTACAAGAGCTTATCCATCTATCTTACCCCAGCTAATCTACCTATCCCACATTTGCTACTCCACCTACCCTACACTAGCAACTCTACCTTTCCTTCCCGAGCAAATTTATCTTATCTCACACTTGCTTCTTTACCTTCTATACCTACATTACGTAGCCACCCCACTTATTCCATCTTAACAAAATATATCCCCCTTCAAAAGCTACCCTACCTTTCTTTATGCTTTATCTTCTTACACTAGCTACTCTACATTCCTATACTAGCTACTCTACCTACCCTGCCAAGCTTATCTTATTTCCTGCACTGGCCAATCTACCCATCTTATCCTAGCTACTCTACCATCTATATCAGCTACTCTGCCTTCCCTTCACTAGCTTATCTACCTTCCTACACTAGTCATTCTACCTATACTATCCTAGTTAATGTACCTATCCAACCCTAGATAATCAACCTTCCTTCACTTGCTACTTTACTTAACCTACCCTAGCCTAGCTTATCTACCTTCCTACACCAGGTACTCTACCTATCCTATCCTACACTAGCTTATCTATCTTATCCCAGCTAATCCACCTATGCTATCCTAGCTAATCTACCTTGATACAATACCTACTCCACCTTACGTACCTTGTCTAATCTACCCATACTACCCTAACTAATGTTCCTTCCTAATTTAGCTACTATTCCTATTCCTACCAAGCTAATCTAATTTTCCTGCACTAGCTTCTCCATCTATCCTACCCTAGCTAATCCACCTATCCTTGGTACTCAACCTACTTTACACCAGCAACTCTACCTATCCTTCCCATGAAAATCTATCCTATCCAACACTATATTCTTTACTTACTATACATTCCAAACCTAGCCACTCCACCTATCCCATCCTAATTAATCTATCTTCCTACACTATTTACTCTACCTTTCTTTTATACTTTCCTTTTCTTCGTACACTAGCTACTCTACCCATCTTATACTAACTTCTATTACAAGATACTCTCCCTACACCTCACCAGATTATCTGCCTTCCGCAAAAACTACTTTACCTATCCTATCCTAGCTAATCTACCTATCCTTCCCTAGCTAATCTACTTTCCTACAATAGCTACTCCACTTATCCTACACTGGTTCTTCTACCTATCCTACTCTAGCAAATGTACCCTTTTATACATGCTTCTCTACCTTTTCTACCCAAGCTTATCTAACTATCCTGGACGAATCTCTCTATCTATCCTACCCTAGCTAATCTATTTATCCTACACTTGCTCCTCGACCTACCCTACACCAGCAACTCCTATCCTTCCCTAGCAAATCTATCTTATCCCACACTTGCTTCTTTACCTACTCTACCTTCCAAACCTAGCAACTCCACCTATCCCATCCTAGCAAAAATATCTTTCTTTTACAAGCTACGTTCTACCTTTCTTTTATGCTTTCTCTATATTCCTACACCACCTACTCAAATTATTCTATCCTAGCTACTCTTCCTTCCTATAATAGCTTCTCGACCTACCTTTCACTAGCTAATCTACCTTCCTACACTTGCTACTCTACCTATCCTATCATATCTTCCTATCCTAACCTACCTATTATACTTATCTACTTTTCTACTCTACCTATCCTAGCTTATCTTCTTATCCTTACCTACCTATTCTACCTGTTCTACCCAAGATAATCTACTTTCTACACTTGCTTACCCTAACTAGCTGAACTACCTATCCTATACAAGCCTGTCTACCTATCATACCATTGTAAATCTACCTTCGTATAATAGCTACACCACCATACCTACCCTACCTAATCTACCTATCCTACACTAGCTTCTCTACCTATTCAACTAAAGCTTATCTACCTTTCCTAAATGAGCTTCTCTTTCTATCCTTCCCTAGCTAATCTGCTAATTCTACACGTGCTACTTCACCTACTCTACACTAGCAACTCGACTTATCCTTCCGTAACAAATCTATCATACCCTACTGTTGCTTCTTTACCTACTTTACCTACCATACCTATCCACTTCACCTTTCCCATCCTAACTTATCTATTTTCCTTACAAGCTACTCAACCTTTCTTTTATGCTTTTTCTATTTTTCTAAAAAAAAAATCACTCTACCAATAATACTCTAGCTACTCTACTTTCCAATACTAGATACTCTACCTTCCCTAGACTAGTTTATCTACCTTCCTACACTGGCTTATCCTATCCTAGTTACAATGCCTCCCTATATCAGTTACTCTTCCTAGCCTTCACTGGCTTATCATTCTTTCCTACAATTGTTACTCTATCTATCCAAGCTTAGCTAATCTACCTATTCTACCCTAGCTAATCTACCTATCCTACCCTAGATAATTTATCTTCTTACACTTGCTACTCTACCTTCCTACCCTAGCTAATCTTCCTATCCTGCCCTAGCTTCTCTACCTATCCTACCCTAGCTAATGTACTTACCTATACTAGCTACTCCACTAAATCTATCCAAGCTAACCTACTTTTCTGGGCGAGCTTCTCTATCTATTCTACTTAGCTAATCTACCTATCCTACCCTCGCTAATCTACCTATCCTACCCTTGCTACTTTACCTACCCAACACCAGCAAATTTAATTATCCTTCCTTAATAAATCTATTCTATCCTACACTTGCTTCTTAACATACTTTACCGACCCACTCCACCTGTCCTATTCTAACCTATCTATCTTCCTTCACAAGCCACTCTACCTTTCTTTTATGCCTTTTCTATCTACCTATAATAATAACCACTCTACCTTTCCTATATTAGCTACACTACCTACCGTACACTAGCTTATCTACCTTCCTTTCCTGGCTAATTTACCAATCCTATCCTAGCTACTATATCTCCCTATATCAGCTACTCAACCTACTATTCACTAGCTTATCTACCTTCCTACACCACCTACACAAACTTTCCTATCCTATTTATCTATCCTACACTTGCTACTCTTCCTGAACTACCCTAGCTAATCTACCTATGGTACACTAGCTACGCTATCTATCCTACTCTAGGTAATGTACCTTCCTACACTAGCTACTCTACCTATTCTACCCAAGCTTATCTACTCTCTCTGTGTGAGCTTCTCTACCTATCTTATCCTAGCTTATCTACCTATCCCACGCTAGCTTATCCCAAACTAATCTGGCTTACTACAATAGCTATTCCACCTAACCTAGCCCAGCTAAACCAATCGAACACAAGGGTCGCTACCTATCCTTCTCTAGCTAATTTACTAGCTTTTTTACCTATTCTAATCCAAGCTAATCTACTTTTCTGGACGAGCTTTTCTATCTGTTCTATCCTAGCTAATCTACCCATCCTATCCTCGCTAATCTACCTACCCTACACTTGCCACTCCACCTACCATACACCAGCGAATCTACTTGTCCTTCCCTAGTAAATCTATCCTAGCCAACACTTCCTTCTTTACGTACTTTACCTACCTAACCTAGCAACTCCACCTATCCAATCCTTACTGATCTATCTTCCTTCACAAGCTACTCTACTTTTATATCATGTTTTCTCCGGCTTCCTACACAAGCTATTCTAGCTTTCTGCACGAGCATCTGTATCTCTCCTACCCTAGCTAATCTACCTATCTTACACTTGGTTCTCTACTAATTCCACCCTTGCTGAACTACGTATCCAATATAAGCCAATCTACCTATCTACCCTTAATAATCTACCTTCCTACAATAGATTCCCCACCTAATCATCTCTTCCTATCCTACCCTAGCTAATAAACCTAGCTACTCTACCTATTCTACCCAAGGTAATCTACCTATCCTATACTTATTAATCTATCTTCCTTCACAAACGACTCTACCTTTCTTATTGCTTTCGCTTTCTTCCTTCACTAGCTACTCAATCCATCCTATCCTAGCTACTCTACCTCTCTATACTAGCTATTCTATTTACCCTACTCTAGCTTAGCTTATTTACCTTCCTCCGATAGCTAATCTACCCATCCTTTCCTAGCTACTCTACTATCCCATATTTTCCTACTCTACCTAGCCTTCATTAGCTTATCTTCCTTCCTACGCTTACTATTCTACCTATCTTTTCCTGGTTTATCTACCTTTCCTACCCTATCTTATCTACCTATCCTACCCTAGATAACCTATCTTCCTGCATTTGTTACTTTACCTAAACTACTCTAGTAATCTACCTATGCTATCCTAGCTACTCTACCTATCCTACTGTAGCTAATGTACCTTCCTACATTAGCTACTCTTCCTATTCTACCCAAACTTATCTACCTTTTCTGCACGAGCTTTTCTATTTATCCTACCCTTGCTAATCTACCTACAATTCACAAGCTTCTCTACCTATCCATCTCGGGTACTTATTCTACCCAAGTAAATCAACCTTTCCTGCACGAGCCTCTCCATCTATCCTTCCCTAGTTAATTTCCTATCCTATACTTTCTATTCAACCTATCCTAACCAGCAACTCTACTGATCCTTGCATAGCAAATCTATCCTATCCTACACTTGCTGCTTTACCTTTTTTACTTATCTAATCTAGCCACTTCACCTATCTAATTCCGACAAGTCTACCCTTTACAAGCTACTTTGCCCTTCTATAATGCTTTCTCTACCTTCCTACACTAGCTACTCTACCCATCTTATTCTAGCTACTCTACCTTCCTATATTAGCTAATGTACCTACCTTACACTACCATATCTACCTTTCTAGCTTCTGTACCTATCGTATTCTTCTTTCCTACAATTGCTACTCCACGTAACCTTCCCTAGCTCATCCATCTCTCCTACCCAAGCTGATCCACCTATTCTACAATAACTTCTCTATCTGTCCTACCCTAGCTTTTCTAATTATCCTACCCTACCTACCTTTACTAGCTACTCTAAATACCATATACTAGCTTATCTACCTTCCTAGACTAGCTATTCTACCACTCCTGTCCTATCTACATTGCCTTTCTACACGAGGTACTTTACCTATGCTATCCTAGCTAATCTACCTATCCTACCCTTGATGATCTACCTTCTTACACTTGCTACTCTACCTGACCTACCCTTGCTAATCTGCTAATCCCAAACTAGCTACCCTACCTGTATTATCCTGGCTATTTATCTTCCTACACCAGCTACCGCTGTCGCTTATCTACCTATCCTACAATAGCTTCTCCATCTACACTACCATAGATAATGTTCCTTCCTACACTACCTACTCTACCTATTTTACCCAAGGCAATCAACCTTTTCTGCTTGACCTTCTCTACCTATCCTACCCTAGCTAATCTATCTATCCAACCATCTTCGTACACTAGCTACTCTAACCATACTATTCTTGATACTCTACCTTCTTATGCTAGATACTCTATATTCCCCTCACTAGCTTATCTACCTTCTAACACTAGCTTCTCTACCTATGCTATCCTAGCTATTCTACCTCTCCTATGCTAGCTAATCTACCTTCCTACAAAAGGTATTCAACCTAACCTACCCTACCCTAATTCCCTAGCTAATCAACCTATCCTACACTAGCTTCTCGACCTTTTCTATCCAAGCTTATCTAACTTTTTTGCATGACCCTCTCTATTTATCCTATCCTAGGTAAACTAAATATCCTACTTGCTAGTCCAAGTACTCTACACCAGCAAATTAACCAATCTTTCCGTAGCAAATCTATCCTATCCCACATATGCTTCTTTACCTACTATAGCTACCTAACCTAACCACTCCACTTATCCCATCCTAGCAAAAATCTATCTTCCTTTACAAGATACTCTACCTTTTTTATGCTTTCTCTATTTTTCTACACTTGTTACTGTACCTATCCTTTCCTAGCAACTCTACCGTCTTATACTAGCTACTCTACATAGCTTTCACTAGCTTTTCTACCTTCCTAAACTAGCTACTCTACCAATCCTACCCGAGCGATTCTACCTCTTCCCTACTTAATCTACCTTCCTACAAGAACTACTCCACCTCACCTTCCTTATATAATCTTACTATCCTACCCTAACCAATATACATTCCTAAACCAGTTAGTCAACCTGTTCTACCCCAAGGTAATCTACCTTTCCTGCACGAGTTTCTCTATCTATCCTACCCTAGCAAATCTACAAATTTTCTCTTGGTACTCAACCTACTCTACACCAGCAACTTATCTAATACTTATTTCTTTACCTACTAGACCAACCTAACCTTGCCACTCCATCTATCCGATCCTAACTAAACTATCTTCATTCACAGGCTACTCTACCTTTCTATTATGCTTTTTCTATTTCTACCCTAGCTATTCTACCACCCTCTTCTAGCTACTCTACCTTCCAATAATAGCTACACTACGTACCCTTCACTAGCTTATCTACCGTATTTTCCGGACAATAGGCCGCTGCACTGTATAGTCCGCACCCTTCCATTTTAACCATTTAAGAAATAAAAAGTATTGTATAGGCCGCACCGGCACATAAGCCCTGGCCGATACGCTTGGTTACTGTACAATATCATCCCTCTTTAGATACATATACATGTATTTGTACCGGTACATATGTTATACATGTTTAAAATACGAAACAAATTTATCCGTTGTTGTTGCATTTTTTCATTCCATTGGAGTAATTTCCCCTGCTGCAGATCAGATCACTCAGAACACTAGAGACATTTATCATTTGTTCGTCCATTGTCGAATAATTTAAGGAATTTCGAAATTGTCAAATTGTTACTTCGATTGAGGGTACACACCAAACAATGCCTTTAATTACATTCGCAGTTAACCGCTGATTAGTATATACAATAGAATCATCAAACAATAAGTGTGAAAATCTAGGTTGGTCACGAATTTTAACACATTCACAAGTTTGCAAGCGGATTAATTTATCTACTTACAAAACAAAGGTATATTTGTGAACCAAAGTGGCACCCACATGGGGAACCGTAAACCGGTTTCCCCCCCTTTTTTTTCCAGTTTTACAGATCTCACTAACAGATTTAGAAAAATGAAATTAACGTATAAGCCGCTTCGTCTTATAGGCCGCACCCTTGAAAATTTCCATTTTTTTTTTTTTTTTAAACAGATAGGCCGCGGCCTATTGTCCGGAAAATGCGGTACCTTCCTTAACTAGCTATTCTATCAATCCTATCCTAGCTACTCTACCTCCCTATATCAGCTACTCTACTTAGCCTTTATTAGCTTATCTACCTTCGTAAACTCGCTAATGTATCCTATCATAGCCAATCTACCTATCCTACCCTAGCATCTCTAGCTATCTTTCCTACCTTCCTACACTTGCTACTCTACCTAACCTACCCCAAATAATATTTCTGTCGTACACTAGCTACTCTACATGTCTGCTTATCTATTTTTTCTGTAAGAGCTTTTCTATCTATTCTACCCTACCCAGTACCTTCCTAGAGTAGCTATTCCACCTAATCTACTATTGCTTATATAGTTATCCTATACTAGCGTCTCTATCTATGCTTCCCTTCTTAATGTACCGTCATAATTTAGCTTCTCTACCTATTCTACCCAAACATATCTACCATTCCTGCATGAGCTTCCCTATCCTATCCTAGCTTATCTATCCTCTGATTGCTACTTCACCTAACCTACACCAGCAGCTCTACCCATCCCCTCATAGAAAATCTATCCTGTAAAACATTTGCTTCTTTACCTACTTTAACTACCTAACCTAGCCAATCCACAGATCCCGTCCTTACTTATCTGTCTTCCTTCACAAGCTACTCTTTCCTTCCTATATGAGCAACAATACCTTCCTATACTAGCTACTGTACCTACCCCTCATTAGCTTATCTACTTTTCTACACTAGCTACTATACCTATCCTATCCTAGCTAATCAACCTATCCTATCCTAGCTAAACTTCCTATTGTACCCTAGCTAATTTACATATCCTTCCTTATATCATCTAATAATCCTACCCTTGCTACTCTACCTATCCTACCCTACCTAATCTACGTTCCAAAAATAGCTACTCCACCTATACTGCCCTAGCTTATCTACGTTCCTACGATAGCTTCTCCTCCTTCTACAATAGCTTCTCTTCCTATCCTACCCTAGCTAATGTACCTTCTTACTACAATAGCTACTGCACCCAACCTGCTCTAGCTAATCAATCAGTCTAAACTAGTATCTCTACCCATCTTTCCTTAGCTAATGTACCTTCTTGATTTAGCACTGTGCCTTTTCTACCGAAGCTTATCTACCTTTCCTGCACGAGCTTCTCTGTCTATCCTACCTTAGCTAATTTACCTAACCTATACTTTCTACTTAACCTTACCTACACCAGCAACTCTACTTATCCTTCCCTACCAAATCTATCCTATCCCACACTTGTTTCTTTTCCTTCATTTCCTACCTAAACTAACCACTCCATTTATTCCATCTAAGCAAATCTGTCTACCTTTATAAGGTATTTTACCTTTCTTTTATGCTTTTTTTATCTTCCTACACTAGCTACTCTACCCATCCTATCCTAGCTACACTACCTTCTCATATTTGCTATTCTACCTAACCTGTACTTGCGTATCTACATTCCTACCTATCCTATCTTAGCTAATCTACATATCTACATATCCTACATAGATAATCTTATTCTACCCTATATAATCTACCTTCCTACACTTGCTATTCTACCGTAGCTACCCTAGCAATCTACCTTTTCAACACTAGATACTCTGCCTATCCTTCCCTAGCTTATATACCTTACTACACTATCCACTCAACCTACTATACCCAAGATAATTTATCTTTCTGCAAGAACTTCTCCATCTGTACTACCCTAGCTAATCTACCTATCCTTATTAGCTTCTGTACCTGTCCTGACCTAGCTAATCGATCTTCCTACACTAGCTATTCTACCCTAGCTAATCTACCTATTCTACACTAGTTTCTTTACGTGTCCTACCCTAGCGAGCTAATCTACTTTTCCTTCCCTAGATAATCTACCTTCCTACAATAGCTTCTTCACCTTACCTGTTCTAGCTAATGTACCTTCTTAATTTAGCTTCTCTACCTATTCTACCCAATATCATCTACCTACCCTACAGCAGCAAATCTACCTATCCTTTTCTAGCAAATCTATCCTATCCCACACTTGCTTCTTTACCTACTATACCTACCTAACTTAGCCACTCTACCTATCCCATCTTAGCAAATGTATCTTCCCACACGTTACTCTACTCATCCTTTCCTAGCTACTCTACCTAGTCTTCACTGGTAAGCTTTTTAACCTTCCTACACTAGCTACTCTACCCGTCCTAATCTTCCTATTCTACCCAAAGTAATCTACAAATCATACCCTAAATAATCTACTTTCCTACACTTCCTTCTCTATCTTACCCTCCTTAGCTAATCTACCTATCCTACATAGCTTCTCTACCTATCCAACCCTAGCTAATCTACCTTCTAATAGAAGCTTCTCAACCTAACCTACCCTAGCTTATCTACCAATCCTATCCTACATTTTCTACCTATTTTACCCTAGCTAATTTACCTTCCTATTTTAGCCACTCTACCTATTCTACCCAAGGTAATCTACATTTCATACAGGAGCTTCTTTATCTATCCTACCCTAACTAATCTATTCTACACTTGCTACTACACCTTCCCTACACCAGCAACTCTACTAGCAAATCTATCCTATCCCACACTTGCTGCTTTACCTACTTTAACTACCTAACCTATCCACTCCACTTTTCCCACTCATACTAATCTATCTTCCTTCACAAGCTACTCTAGCTTTCTATTATGCTTTCTTTATCTTCCTACACAAGCTTCTCTACCATCCTATTCTAGCTACTCTAATTTCCTATACTAGCTACTCTACCTACCCTTAACTAGCTTTTTTACCCTCCTACACAAGCTACTCTACCCATCCTAAAAACTACAAATTCCTATCCTAGCTACACTACCAAACCTTCACTGGCTTATCTACCCTCCTACACTAGCTTTATTACTTATCTTATCCTAGCTTATCTACGTCTCTACAATAGCTACTCCACCTAACCTACCCTAGTTAATATTCCTATCCTTCCTTAGATAATCTACTTTCCTACACTTGCTACTCTACCTATCCTACCCTAGCTAATCTACCTATCCTACACTAGCATTTCTACCTATCCTACCCTAACTCATCTACGTCTCTACAATAGCTACTGCACCTAAACTACCCTATTTAATATATCTATCCGAAACTAGCTTTTCTACCTATCCTTCCCAAACTAATTTACTTTCTTACACTAGCTTTCCTTTCTATCCTTACCTAGCTAATCTACCTTCCTACAATAGGTTGTTTTCCTATCCTTCCCTAGTTAATTTACCTATCCTACAATACCTTCTCTTCCTATCCTTCCCTAGCTAATCTATCTTCCAACAATAGCTACTCCACCTGCCCTAGTTTATGTAAGTATCCTAGACTAGTTTCTCTACCTATCCCGCCCTAGTTAATGTAACTTCTTAATTTAGCACCATGCCTATTCTACCCATGCTTATCTACTTTTCCTGCAAGTGCTTCTCTTTCTATCCTACTCTTGCTTATCTAGCTATCCTACTCTTGCTACTCCACCTACCCTTCACAAGCAACTCTACTCATCCTTTCCCAGCAAATCTATCCTATCCCACACTTGTTTTTCTTATCGGCCTTACCTACCTAACCTAGCCACTCCACTTATCCCATCTTAACTTATCTCTACCTTAGCTACTCTGCCCGTCCTATTCTAGCTACTATACCTTCCTATACGAGCTACTCCACTTACCCTATACTACGTTATCTCTTCCTACTCTAGCAAAGCTACCCATCCAAAGTATTATTTCTCCCTATATCACCCTCTCTACCTAGTATCCTAAGCTTATCTACCTTCCTACACTAGCTACTCTACCTATCCTATCCTAGCTAATGTACCTATCCTACCCTGGACATTCTACCTATCCATCCCTAGATAATCTATCCTCCTACACTTGCTACTCTCCCTCACCTACCATAGTTAATCTTCCTATCCTAAACTAGCTACTCTACCTTTTCTTACGCTAGCTAATGTACTGTATAAGTGGAAATTTTTGCGACATGGACATTTTTGCGACATGGACATTTTTGCGATTTCTCAATTTGTAAAATTTGCAAACTTTTCTGGTCGCATAGTTTAAAACAAGTATACCAACAAATAACAGGTGTCTTGAATTCACAAAAATTTCCGTACGCAAAATGTCCGTAATCAGTAATTCCCAAATATTTTGCCATGCGTATATATTGTCCAGGTATACAGTACTTTCTTACACCAGCTTCTCTACCTTATCTACAGAAGCTAATCTACCTATTCTGCACGAGCTTCTCTATCCTATCCTAGCTGATCAACCTATCCTTCACCAGCTTCTTTACCTATCCTACCCTAGCTAATATACCTTCCTTCAATAGCAACTCCACTAGCCCACCTTAGCAAATCTTCCTATCCTACTCTAGCTTCTCTACCTATTTTCTACCCTAGCAAAAGTACCTTCCTTCAATAGTTACTCTACCTACCCTACCCAGGGTAATCTACCTTTCCTGCACTAGCTTCTCCATCTATCCTACCCTACCTAGTACACCCATCCTACACTTGGTACTCCACCTACTCTACACCAGCAACTCTATCCATCCTTCCCTGGTAAATCTATTCGATCGTACTTCATTACTAACTATACCTACCTTACCTTGCCACTCCACCTATCCCATCCCAACAAATCTATCTTCTTTCACAAGTTACTTTACATTTCTTTAATACCTTATCTTTCTACATCAGCTACCATAGCCATCCAATTTAGCTACCCTACCTTCCTATACAAATTACTCTGCCTACTCCTGACTAGTTACACTACATTCCTTCAATAATTACTCCACCTAACCTACCCTACCTTATCTACATATCCTACACTGGCTTCTCCACCTTTCCTTCCCTACCTACTGTACCATCATATACTAGCTTTTCTACCTAATCTACCTAAGCTTATCAAACTTTCCTGCAAAAACCTCTCTATCTATCTTACCCTAGCTAATCTTTACTCACTCAACCTATCCTATTTTTAGCAAATCTATCTTCCTTCATAAGCTACTCTACCTTTCTTTTACACTTTATCTATGTTCCTACAGTAGCTACACTACTCATCTTATCCTAGCTATTCTACCTTCCTATATTATCTTCTCTTCCCAGCCTTAACTAGCTTATTTACCTTCCTACACATGCTACTCTATCTATCCTAGCTAATCTACCTATCCTACAAAAGTTTCTCTACCTATACTACCTTTGCCTATCTACCTTCCTACAATAGCTACTCCATCTAACCTACTCTAGCTTATCTACCTAACCTACATTACTTCTCTACCTATTCTTCCCTGGCTAATGCTCCTTCTTAATTTAGCACTCAGCCTATTCTACCCAAGCTTATCTAATTTTCCTGCACGTGCTTCTCTATCTATACCCTTATTAATCTAGCTATCATACACTTGCAACTCTACCTACCATACACAAACAACTCTACTTATCTTTTCCTAGCAAATCTATCCTATCCCACACTCGTTTCTTTACCTTCCTCACATACCTTACTTTATCTATCCCATCTTAACTTCTCTACCTTTCTACACTAGCTACTCTACCCTTCCTATTCCAGCTACTCTACCTTCCTATACGAACAACTCTACTTAACCAACACTACGCTATCTACTTTCCTGCTCTAGCTAAGCTACCCATCCTAGCTACTCTTTCTCCCTATATCACCCTCCCTACCAAGTATCCTAAACTTATCTACCTTCCCACACTAGCTACTCTACCTATCCTATCTTAGGTAATGTACCTATCCTAGCCTGGCTACTCTACATATCCTTCGCCAGATAATCTACCTTCCTACACTTGCTACTCTACCTAACCTTTCCTAGTTAATCTTCCTATCCTACACTAGCTACTCTACCTATCCCACGCTAGCTAACATACCTTTCGACACCAGCTTCTCTACCTAATCTACCAAAGCTAATCGACCTATTCTGCACGAGCTTCTCTATCAACCCTATCCTAACTGATCAACCTATCCTACATTAGCTTCTTTACCTATTTTACCCTGGCTTAAATACTTTCCTTCAATAGCTACTCATTTAGTCTACCCTAGCAAATCTACATATCCTACTCTAGCTTCTCTACCTATCCTTCCCTAGCAAATGTACCTTCCTTCACTTTATACTCTACTTATTATATCCAAGCTAATCTACTTCTCCTGCACTAGCTTCTCCATCCATCCTACCCTACCTAGTCCACCTATCCTACACTTGGTTCTTTATCTACTCTACACCAGCAACTCTTTCTACCCTTCCCTGGTAAATCTATCCTATCCCACGCTTGTTTCTTTGCTTCCTTCATTACTGACTAAACCTTCCTTACCTAGCCACTTTACCTATCCAATCCCAACTAATCTATCTTCCTTCACAAGTTACTCTACCTCTTAATACTTCCTCTATGTTTCTTCACTAGTTACAAGATATTCTACCTACCCCTCACTAGCTACTGGATCCTATCCCACACTTGCTCCTTAACCTACTACACCTACCTACCTTAGCCACTCCACCTATTCCATCCTAGCAAATCTAATATCCTTCACAAGCTACTCTACCTTTCTTTTATGCTTTCTCTGTCTTTCAACAGTACTAATCCTATTCTAACTACTCTAATTTTCTATACTAGCTTCTCTACCTAGCTTTCACTAGCTTATCTACTTTCCTAAACTTGCTACTCTATCATCCTAGCTAATCTACGTTTCCTATCGTAGATAATCGACTTTCCTACATTTGCTTCACCTTACCCTCCCTAGATTATAAACCTATCCTAGACTTGCTTCTTCAACTACACCACACCAGCAACTCAACTTATCCTTCCCTAGCAAATGTGTTTTATCCCACACTTGCTTCTTTACCTACTTTACCTACCTAATCTAGCCACTCCACCTAACCCATCCTTGCTATTCCACACTAGCTCTTTTACCTACTATACCTACCTAACCCAGCCACTTTTCTACCTATGCTACCTAGCTTATCTACCTATCCTACACTAGCTTTTCTTCCTATCCTAGTCTAGCTAATGTACCTTCCTAATTAAGCACTTATTCTATCCAGGCTATTCTACCTTTTCAACAGAAGCTTCTCTATCTATCCTACCCTAGCTTATCTACCTATCCTACACTTGCTTCCCTGCCTTTCTTACCCTAGCTAATCTACCCATCCAACACTAGCTTCTCTACCAATCTTACACTAGATAATGAACCTCCTTAGACTAGCTATTCTAATTATTCGACCCAATCTAATCAAGCCAGCTTCTCTACCTACCCTCACTAGCTCATCTACCTTCCGCCACTTGTTACTCAACTATCCTATCCTAGCTAATCTACCTATCCTACACTAGCTAATTTACCTTCCCACAATAGCTACTCCACCTAAACTACCCTAGTTTATCTACCTATCCTACCCTAGCAAATGTACCTTCCTTTACTACTTTCTCTACCTTTTCTAGCCAAGCTTGTATAACTTTCATGAACGAGCTTTTTTCTTCTTCCTACCATAGCTAATCTACTCATCCTACACTTTCTTCTCCACTTACCCTACACCAGCAACTCTACTTATCCTTCACTAGCAAATCTATTTATCCCACACTTGCTTCTTTATCTACTATACCTTCCTAACCCAGCCACTCCTCCTATCCCATCCTAACAAATTTATCTTCCTTTACAAGCTACTACATTTCCTTTATGCTTTGTCTATCTTCCTACACTAGCTACTTTACCCATCCCATCCTAGCTACTCTACCTATCCCATACTAGCTATTCTACCTTGCCTTAGCTAGCTTATCTACCTTCCTACACTTGCTACTCTACCCATCCAGTCCTTGCTTCTCTATCTTCCTACATTAGCTAAATTACCCATCCTATACTAGCTACTCTACCTCCCAATATCAACTACTCTATCTAGCCTTCACAAGCTTATCTACCTTCCTACACTAGTTTTTCTATCTATACTATCCTAGCTAATCTACCTATCCAACCCTAGCTGATCTACTATCCTACCCTAGATAATCTACTTTCATACACTTGCTACTCTATCCCACCTACCCTAGCTAATCTTCCTATTCGACACAAACTGCTTTACCTATGTTTCACTAGCTTATCTCCCTTCCTACACTAGCTACTCCACCTATTCTACCCAAGCTAGTCTACCTTTTTTTCTGCATGAGTTTCTCTATCTTTCCTACCCTAGCTATTTTACCTTTCTAAAATGGCTACTCCACCTATCCTACACTAGCTCATCTTACTATCCTATACTAGTTTCTCTACGTATCCTAGCCTATGTACCTTCGTAATTTAGCACTTAACCTATTCTATCCAAACCTATCTACCTTTTCTGCAAGAGCTTCTCTATCTTTCCTACCCTAGCAACTCTACCTATCCTACATTTGCTACTTCACCTTCACCCTACACCAGCAACTACCTATCTTTCCGCAGCAAATCTTTTCTAGCCCACTCTTGCTTCTTTATCTACTTTACCTAGCAAACCTAGCCAATCCACCTATCACATCTAAGCAAATCTATCTTCCTTTCTATCATGCTTTATCTTCCAACACTAGTGAATCACCCTTTTCTGCAAGAGCTTCTGTATCTATCCTACCCTAGCTTGTCTACCTATCCTACACTAGTTTCTTTACCTGTCTTACCCCTAGGTAATCTACGGTCATACAATAGCTTCTCCACCTAGCCTACCCTAGCTTCTCTACCTATCCTCCCCTAGGTAATCTACCTATTCTACACTGGCTTCTAACCTGCCCTACCCTAGTAAATGTACCTTTTCTACACGAGCTTCTCTATCTATCCTTCCCTTGCTAATCTATCTATCCTACATTAGCTAATCTACCTATCCTACATTAGCTACTCTACCTATCCTTCCGTAGCTAAGCTAACTTCCTACAATAACAACTACATCTAACCTTTTCTAGCTACTCTACCTATCCTAGCCTAGCTAATGTTCCTTCCTTATTTAGCCAATATATTTATTCTACCCAAGCTTTTCTTCCTTTCTTGCACGAGCTTCTCTATCTATCCTTCCCTAGCAAATCTATCCTATCCTACACTTGCTTCTGTACCTACCTAACATTGCTATTCCACCTTACCTATCCTAGCAAATCTATCTTCCTTTACAAGCCAATTTACCTTTCTATTTTCCTTCTTCTATCTTCCTACACTAGCTACTCTATCAATCGTGTCCTAGCTACTCTACTTTCCTATACTAGTTACTCTACCTACGCTACACTAACTTATCTACCTTCCTACACCAGCTACTCTACCCATCCTATATCAGTTAATCTACCTGTCCTACCCTAGCTAATCTATCTTCCTACTAACTACTCCACCTACCCTACACTAGCTTATCTACCTTCCTACACTAGCTGCTCTTCCCATCCTATCCTAGCTATTCTACCATCCTATACTAGCTACTCTACCTATCCTATCCTTGCTAGTCTTCCTATCCTACCATAGATAATCCACTTTCCTACACTTGCTACTCTATCTAACCTATCCTAGCTAATCCACCTATCCTACACTAGCTACTCCAGCTATCCTACCCTTGCTTATGTACCTTCCTACACTAGCTTTTCTACCTTTTCTACTCAAGCTAATCTATCTTTTCTGCACTAGTTTCTCTATCTATCCTACCCTAGCTAATCTACCTATCCTACCCCAGGAAATGTCTCTTCCTTCACTAGCTACTTTATCTATTCTACCCAAGCCAATCTACCTTTCCTGCACAAGCTTCTATATCTATCCTACCCTAGCTAATCTACCTATCCTACACTTGCTACTTCACCTAGCCTCTACCAGCAACTCTACCTATCCTTCCTAGCAAATCTATCCTATCCCATATTTGTTTCTTTACCTACTTTACCTACCTAATCTAGCCTCTCCACCAATCCCATCCTAACTTATCTATCTTCCTTCGCAAGTCACTCTTTTTTTTATGCTATTAAGTGGTTAAAGAAATTTAATAATGATCTGTAACCTTGTAAAATCACTGGTGAGTTTTATAGTTCAATAATGAATTTTATAATTTTTTCTAGCTGGAACTTTCTCTATCCCTTTTCCTATTGGTTTTTCCCTTACTAAACATAATTAACTCCATTTGAAAAAAGATATCTCTGCTTCCTTTAGTTCTTCCAAAAAAATGGTTGATTCTCATGAAATTTAATTTTTGATGATGATTTTTTCAAGGAATTCACCATGAATGAAATGGAAAAACATGGTAATTTCAATCCAGTAAAACCAATCAGGACCTTTAAGTCTGTTGATGTACAAGATGTCAAAAATGAGAATGTGGCAACTAAAAGGAAAAGTAGTCGTGACATTAGACTTATCCATGTTTTTTTTTTTTTTTTTTCGTCACAAAAAAATGAAACATGGTATGCAGAACTTATTCCCTCTGAGCAGCTAAACAGTCTCCTATGTGAATTTTTGCAAGCAATTACCAAGAAAGATGACTCAGAAATTGAACTAACAACAATATTTGGATTTGTCTCCTCTCTAGCAAGATTCCTAACTCAAATAAAGAGCAATATGAATAGATATATTTTGAAAGATACCGAATCTGCCAAGACAGGGGAGGTACTTAAATAAAAAATGAAACAACTTAAAGGATTGGGATTAGGAAATAAGCCTAAATCAGCCAATACATTGACTGATCTGCATTTAAGTACAATGTATGAGTGTGGGACATTAGGTGACAAGAAATCTTGAGCCTTATTCCATTCATTGTGGCTAATATGCACAATCTATTTCAGCCTACAAACTGGAAAAGAGATTTATGCTTTGAGATTGTGTGATATTTGCCTTGAGCTTGAGCTGGAAGGTGGAGAAAAATATAGTTCTGAAAACTAAGTGACAAACCAAGACCAGAACTAGAATTAATTCCAAGAACATAAGGAATGGAATAAGTATGGGTTAAATAACTTTATGAAATATAAATAACTTTATGAAATAAACAATATGTCAGTGCACAAAAGTCACAACTCTGTCCTCAATATTTTTGGAGTTATTGTCCGTTATTAATTACCCGCCACAAAGGCCAACGTCTTGTCATGGGTCTTATGTTTGAAGCCTGGCTTTCTTGTTTGCAGCTTTCATGTTTGTGGACTTTGTGCTCTGTACAAAAACCAAATATGTAAAATAAGACAGGGTAAAAATAATAGGGACAAGAGTTATGAATCTTGAGCACTGCACTTGTCCTTACATGATCTATTTGTTTATACAGTTTGAAATCATTAGCGTTTATAGTCTGGGAACTATACTCCAAACAAAAATCTAATTTGTTCAGTAACTAATGGCAATTCCTCCAAAAATAGTGAAGACACAGTTATGGTTCTTGTGCACTGCACTTGTCCTCAATGTGATCAATCTGCAAATGAAGTTAAAAGTCAATAGCTTTTATACTTTGGAATTATGCTCTGGAAGAATATCTAATTTGTAAAATAACAAAGGGATATAACTCCAAAACTGGTGAAGACAGTTATGGTTCTTGTGCACTGTACATGTCCTCAATGTGATCTATTTGCAATGAAGGTTGAAGACAATAGCTTTTAGGTTTGTGAAGTTATGCTCTGGACAAAAAATCCAATTTGTGAAATAACAATTGGCAATAACCCCAAATATTATGACGACAAGTTATCAGGAGAGATGACCACTTTTCTGAGAACTTAAAGTACTATCCCATATTTCATTTTTTCAGTATATAAAAGCATTGGTTGGATAAGAGAAAGCCCTAGCTGGTTAAGCATATTTCATTTTTTTCATAATTCCTAGAAAACATTTTAGGGGAATTTAAGTTTACAAGGGGGAAAAATGTGAATTTGGTTGCAATTCAATCAACATTTTCTGTCAATTCTTTCAATAACGTTCTTTGGACCATTGAAATATCAAGAAAATGGTTCATAGCCAACTTTCAGGGACATGCCTTATCAGCAGTCTCGCATATTAACATATCAATAAAAATAATAGTTATCATTCGTAAAGGTTCGGCACTTTCCAGAGTGTGGTGAACTTAAACCGTACAGAATCTAGAATCGATAGCCCGCAGCTATAAAAGATAAGAGAAACGCAACATTACGTAACAGAGTAAGAGTAGCCCTGCTTCAAATTTACAATTCATGCAAAGACTGTATATCTGACTTTTTTTTCAGATTTCAACCTTAATCCTTTGTCTCCAAAAGGACACTGCAGCCCTTGTAGATCAGTATCAGACAGCACAGAATGTTCACCCTTATCAGACTGCACAGAATCTTGGATTTACGCACTCCATCAGATACAGCGAGATTTTTCTTTGGAAAGAACACTGAAAATGCTATATTTTGGTTTTGTTGGCTTGTAATTATTTCATTCTTCAGTTTAAGGGTAAAGTTTTGATTCTCCGAGACATTAACTGATCCTCACTGTTTGGCTCTTAACTGATTTGTGCGACTAAGTGCACTTTTTGCAAAAAATGTAGACCAGTAATGAACTGCAGAAAAAAGCAGTCTGATCATGAGACTTAATCCATCCAAATCTACTTTTGCTGACAATGCAGAATAATAACATGCTGCACAAAATAAAGCAGTCTGATCTTAGACCACATCAATTCTATAGTTAAATTATTTTTTTTTTGTTAGAAAAAACCTTGATATCACAATATCATTCGGTGGTTGAATGCAGCAGAAAATTTGCTGTTTTTGGAGTACCAGTTTAACCCTTTGTCAAACACTCCCATTTTTAACGGCCTTCATAGAAAAGGCTTTTGAATACATTGTCGGAAAAGGAGACAATGCTGATAATTGCAAACAATGTTTTCTATTCTTTCAAAGAAAGAAATTACCATTTGAGTTACATTTGATATGTTGTCTGCAAATGCTTTCAATTTGATTGAGTAAAAATTGTTGTCATTTGACATGAAAATTTGATTATGTGGCAGTCAAATACCCTAGCAATTATAATCCCATAGTTTTACAATCCTGAGGAGGAAGGCTTGTGATTGGCAATTACTTATTTTCTCACAATGTTTTCTACCCTTTCATCAGCAAGTTTCATTATGTGCCACATTTGTTGTCTGCAAATACTTTCAACTTGGAAAAAACAGAGCATTTTGTCCTGTGCTAAACAGTAAATGGGTATACATGTATTGTGATGGGGTAATCAAGTCAGAATTTTAAAACTTTATTGTGTGTATGTGTGTGTGCGGTTTGATCGTTTTGCTTTGTACGTTTTCCACCTCCTATTATTAAGCAATAGAAAGGTTAGAAGGAGAAAAGAAAAATCATTCATAGCACATACATCAGTCTCGAATACTGCTTGGAACCATTAGAGTGTAATGTAAATGGTTTTATACACATGAAAAGTAACAGGTTAAGCATATAAGAAAGTATTCATTTAAAGTTGGTTTTGATCTAAGAAAAAAGAGAAAATGTTTTGTTTCGAATACTCCATAGACTGTGTGGCACTGGTTTCTGTTTAATAACACTTTTGCTCAATGAACAGTCACTTTTGCTCACAACGTCTACTATCAATAGTTCTATAAAATGTTTTCTTTTGAGCGAGTCTAAAAGGTGCATACCAAGGAAAAGATGAATACGACATACACCCAAATGATTCAACTAAGGTCCATATATGTATTGAACAATATTTTGATACATAAAAGTGGGTACAAACTATTATAATCACTCAAGTTTAAACACTCCCTATGCATCGCTTTACAGAGCATGATGTTCCTTTCACTGTGTCCTAAATGAGAAAAAAATGAGACAAAACAGTTATCTAGGAGCAAACTATTCATCATCAAATAAGCCATGCAAGTAAAACGCCCTTATCGTTCATTATGAAAGTGTCCTACCCGATCAACGCAAACTGAATGGAGGCGATACTGTAGGGCCGTCTTCAGACATGGTAGAAGATAAAAAGTATTTCTTCCTCCAAAAAAGTTATGTATGACGCAGACAGTGTCAATTCGAATAACCATACGTGGATTTCACTAGCAGGCTATTAAAACCAAGATAGACTTTTTGCAAAGTGTATTTTCTTTTATACAGTTCTAAATACTAGTATTTATTTTAATTCTAAACCTGCAGCCCTAGCCATGTAATAGACTGAGATGTTTTGTGACTAGCTTTGAATTCAGAATATTCTAGAACAGAGTTAGCCTATTCATAATATAGTGAAATATTCATCATTTGTAATGCTAGGTTGTTCAAACAACGCAAACCCTTGAAACTATCAAATAAATTATTCTTATGCAGCAGCTGACTTTTTGAGTCACTGGTGTAGGGGAAGTGGCACAGAACATGTGATCTGAATTTAGTTCTAGACTGTCCAATGAGATATTCTACTTCAAGAATCACTTTGAAATGGCAACATTTGGGTTTATACCATCGGCTTGAAATTTTCATTTCACTTATTCAGCAGGACTTAGTTAAGGGTTACCATTTCCTCCTGATGCAGATACGTAAAAGGAATGTACATGTAATTCGCCTTTTCTAATGTATTTTTCAAACTAGATCTATCGACTTTTGCGAAAGATATCTGTACCTACATGTATGTATTTTTCTGGCTAGAAAAAACTGAAAGTGTTTAAGCTTAAATAAAGTGTATATAATAAGTATTGGTACTCAGGAATTCAGGAGATTAGCTTGTACTATTCCCTTTTCCCCTCATATTCATAGCCTTTGTCAATTTTAATCTATAAGCAAAGTCATATTTTTTGCGGTTCATGCTTTTTGCAGGTTGGTTCGGTTTAGGAAGAATTACGCATCACTCTACAGGCGAATTCTTACACAATTTAAATAAGTGATTAAAAAAGGGGTAACATTTGAAAGAAGGGAGAAACTGTTTGATTGATGTAGAAAACACTATTTGGAAAAAAGGGGAAAACTTGTCAAAAATTAGTTAATGCGCCCATTTCCATAATTTTTCCTAAACAATTAACTGCAGGGTCGTTAGAAGTCATATTTGTACAGTAACAGGTTAAATTTGTTAATCAAATCTCAACCAAATGACAAAATTTCAGACTTGTGCAAATAGAAATCATTGTCTTTAGACAAATGAAAAGTGACTCTAATGATGGAATTTGTCTTAATAGAATCAAAGAACTGTGAGAAAATGAGAAAATGTTGGTTATCAGCATTCAAATCTTTTCCTACAATGTTTTCAAAAGCCTTCTACATAATATGACAGGTCAAGAGCCGGTTTGAAAATAGCAAGGAAACATGAATATGTGAGCTGTCGCCATAAAATACTTTTGATATGGCATTAATTACCACACCTTTGAATCTAATAGCTGAAGAGTGGAAAAAAATAGCATACGCATGTTTTCTAATTTCAAATCTTTATCGTAATAATTTTAAATCCACAGAAATAATCTCACGAATATTAGAAGTCTGGTCTTATATCAGATCTATTAGATATAAAACAAAATAAAACAACCCAGGTATAAACATCAGTTCAAAATTGTGCAAAAAAAATGTAATTTTCCTCTATATTCTTTATAAACCATACCTACAATTTTAAAGTTAAAAAAGGACCAAAGTTTATTTTTTGAAATTTATAAAACTAAGTTCATTTGAAAGAGCATCAACTGAATTTTCTTACCTCACTTGAGATAATTTTCAATTCTGAAAATTCATGAAGTTATAAAGCGTTTAAGTACCAGGGCCCTTCATAATTCTATATAAAAAAATACAGGTAAAATAGGCAGATACTGATTTTTTCGTGTCCACAAAAGTTGGCCATGACTTACAAAATCTGGGGATCTGATTCAATAAACACTCTCCTGGGACCAAACCAATGAGCAAGGTCATGATCAAACAGCCAGAATTAAACAAAAGAACAAGGCCACCCAAATGCAGGAATCAGAACCAAACACCATGAAACGTAAATCAAGCTACATGTACATGTATTTGGAAAGAATAAAATTTCTGAAAAAAGAGTAACAATTACCGATACCAGTTGATACAAGAAATTACCAAGTGATACACGAGAGAAAGAAGTGTTGATATGTGGAGATAATTAAAGAGAGAGAGAGAGAGAGAGATCTGTGGACAAAAAATCAAAATAAATAAAACAAAGATTAATGTCCCTTGCCGAGTGATTCAAGAGAGAGACAAATAAGGAGAAGAAGAAGAAGAGAGAGATCGAGAGATCTACTGACAGCAACCATTATAATACATAAAAAAATTTACTAAGCCGAACGAGAGAGAGAGAGAGGATTACAGAGAAGTCCAGGGAGAGAGATGCAGCCGCATTATCGGAACATAAAAATACATTTTATTAATGAATGACTCCTGACACAATTTATCAAAATGCATATTTTTAATTTGTTTGAAATCGATTTCAAACAAAGTAAAAATCTCACAGCTGTAAGCTACCTATAACAGGCATAGCAGGTGTGAACAAAAACCTATTAGTGTGAAATTTGCTTTAAAAACAATGAGTGTAATCAAATACTACTTGATCTTAGAAAACCATTACACAATGAAAATACTAAAGCAAAAAACAAACTCATTTCTTTTTTCAAAGACAACTTTAACTGCTATATTTATAAATTTGAATATGAGGATGATTTCTCCAAAATTTAATACAGGGACAATTTCTTCAGAGAATTTGTCTCCAGGCAGTTTGGGGACAATTTCTCCAGGGCACAATTTCTCCAGCATACCTTCCAAGGTAAGGTAACAGAACGAAACCTGTGACAACAAGAGCCATGTTGACATGGCCATCCCCCGCCGAATGCTTGCTCAATAGAAGATGTGTGTCTTCTTGTAGGTTGGTTTAAAGGGTAAAACAGCTAGATTTAAGAATTATTTTCGGGCAATGATAAATACAAAGTACAATGTAAAATTTCAATACGGTACACTTTTCTTATATAGCTGTCAAGTGTAAACACATATGAAATCAGAAAAAAAAAATCTGAAAAACAACACAGATCAATAAATAAAGTATTATGGAAGGAAGAGTTATCACTCTTGTGTACTGCACTTCTCCTCAGAGACAACTATCCAGCTGTGAAGTTTATACAGCTGAGTTATGCTCCAAAAAAACCTTGGGACTGAAAATTTAATAAAGGGACATAACTCTAAAATCATGGTACTGCACTTCTCCTCAATAAAATCTGCCTAACTCTGAAGTCTCACATTGACACCTTTCATAATTTTTGAGTAATACTAAAAAAATGAAAAATAATAAAGGGTAGTAACTCCTAAATTATGGTACTGAAAGTTATAGTTCTTGTATCTTGCACTTCTCATCAATGTCATCAATCAGCAAGTGAAGTTTTATGTTTATATCTCACATAGTTTTTTAGTTATGCTCTGGACAAAATTAAGGTCAGAAAAAAATAACAAAGATCAATAACTCCTTAACTATGCAACCAAGAGTTATTGTTCTTGTGCACTGCACTTCTCCTCAATGTGATCTATGCACATGTGAAGTTTTATCTTTATATCTCATGTAGTTTTCAAGTTATGCTCTGGACAAAACTTAAGTAAGAAAAATAACAAAGGGCAATAACTCCTAAATTATGCAATCAAGAGTTATTGTTCTTATGCACTGCACTTCTCCTTTATAAGATCTATCCACCTGTGAAGTTTCATCCGCCTGTGAAGTTTCATGTTTTCACCTCTACTAGTATTTGAGTTATGCTCTGGACAAAATTTAAGTATGAAAAATAGCAAAGGGCAATAACTCCTAAATTATGGCACTGAAAGTTATGGTTCTTGTACAATGCACTTTTCCTCAATGTCATCTATCCACCTGTGAAGTTTCATGTTTACACCTCTAACAGCTTTTGAGTTATGTTCTGGACAAAATTTAAGTTAGAAAAATAACAAAGGGCAATAACTCTAAATTATGCAATTAAGAGTTATCGTTCTTGTGCACTGCACTTCTCCTTGATGAGATCTATCCACCTGTGCAGTTTCTTGTTTACCCCTCTAATAGTTTTTGAGTTATGCTCAGGACAAGATAGTGGGACTGAAGGACGGACGGACGAAATGATGGAATGACAGACGGACTGACGGCTACTATTACCATATCCCCCACCGCCTTTTTGGCGGGGGACAAAAACAGGGACTCTCTTGAGCTACGACTCCAGTTGTCACATAGTTGACAGTGCCATTTCCTTTTATGTGACAAGCAAGAGGATGACACAACTTTCATTCCTTTTAAAACTTTACTTTAAAAATATACAAGAAAATATAGATGCATAGCATCAATGTTGCCGTGAATTGTAAAGAGGAAAAACTCCACAGCCCTGGTGAAAATTGTCTAAAATTGCATCATCTGTGAAGATGTCAAATAATGTCTAATTATGGATATTTACAGTTCCCATGTCATTCAATGATGAATTAAATCATATTATCACTTGTTACTCTATGATTGCTTCTTTTTTACTTGATGAATTGAGTAATGTGATCACATCATTTCCTGTGCTAAGTTGAGCAGGAAATGACATGACTTGCTGTATATAATATAACATTGGACCAACTTGTTTGCTCAATTCTGATTGACTAATATAATTTTGCAAGGACAAATTAAAACGGATCATACAGGAATACTACAAACTTCAACCAGATCTAGATATTTGTTTACCTGAAGTTTTGACAACTTATGTTAAAATATTTTGACCCTAAAACAAAAATGATAACCAGCTGCCACACAGAAACACATAGGCATAATTCCCAAGTGAATAAATATGTTTTTTTCATTCCTATCAGTGAATTACTGGGATTCCTCAGTGTATTATTTTTTAAGTTTTTCCACAGTGAATATGGTGTCATCACTAGCGATGATATAGTTTTAGAATGTTTGTGAGAACTTTTTTTTTTCCTATATTGCTCACAGTCTAATGTTTCTGTCTCTGCTTCAAACATCTTTAGTAAACAATAGCACAGTGAAAAGATTTTCGGTACAGTCTTTCCAAACAATCCTGAGCTAGCGACCTTGTGGGAGAAATCTTTTGAAAACATTTCCAGAAAAGAAGATAGTTTTTGTGGGAGAGAGCTCTTGGAACATATTCTGGAAAAATGAGAAAAAACTACCAACCAGCATTTTCTCCTTTTTCCATTATGTTTTCTATCCTATCAGAAAACCTAAGGTCTTTTGTACCAATTTAGTATTTGTCATCTGGAGATGTCTTTAATTTGGGAGAGTCTTAAACTAATATTGTGGGAAAGGGTTAACTGTTTCTTCTCCTAATTTCATATGGCTAGTTTTAAATTGTAGAGGTGCAAAACCATGCATGCCTTAAAATGGAGAGATAGATGACATCACTTATTCACGAACCCTTGAGCGTTACATCATCTTTTGTGTCAGCTGCTTCTGCCAGAAATGGATCATGTGTTTGTAAAGGAAAGTCCAATGTACGGTTCTTGATAATTAATAGCAAACAAAGGCTGAATTAGGAATATAATAAATAGGATAATCAACTGGTTGTGTGTGATATTAAAAATCTGTCACTCGAATGGGGTGTGATGCGGTTCGGACTCGTTTTTTTCAACCGCATCACACCCCATTTGAGTGGCAGATTTTTGATATCACACACAACCAGTTGATTATCCTCTGTATTGTCACCACTCCTGCCGTGACACAAAGACAACTCATGTACAAAAGCAAGACAAAATTGAAACCACACTGAGGCCTCTCCTTGTCTGACCAGGCTATGAAAATGGTAGAAACGTTGGTAGAACTGCTCACAAGAAAGGTAATGAAAATGAAACCCATCACAATAAAAAGAAATCTCCTGTACTGCCAGACTAGTAGTAGCATAGATGACAGTACTATTTCCTGTCATGTGACAAGCAAAAGGATGATGGATGATGAAAGGCCAAACAATTCAAGGGACAGTGTGGCCTGAACACTTCCACTAAAGAGAGGAAGAATGGGCAAAGTGATTAGTATGCCTTTTGAATTATTATCCTAAAAGCAAATTATCATGCTCACACCATTTCACCAAAATCATTTCACTATGTTCTTTAGAAAATGTTTGTTTACCAAGTAAAGCAACCCTGAAGGAAACCTTGTTGTTTAACTTACATTAAATCATTACTCTATGGAAAATTGGGTTACCTTTAATAAATTTGTATATTCATCACATGCAATAAAGATTATGATGGCATTTAATTGTCTTTTACAAAAAGATTTTTAAGACTCATTCTCAGTAAACATGACCATTAGCCATAATAAAAATCTGAAATTTTTCATGTCATATTTTATCACTTTGGTTCATTTTGCCACGTAGTTCCATGTTTAAAGCTACCAAATTTAGAATTTCACAAGCCCTGAACCCATTTTTTTTTTAAGTTTCACCTATGTTAATATACATCAATTCTGCATGACTTTAAGAACTACTGTTGCACAGAATAGAAGCCACTATCCAAAATGTGGCCTCTAGAGTGCACACATGGTAAATGTTGATGACCACACAAGTGCTCAGGTGAAATAAAATTATTTGAACTGGTAACTTTCCAAAACGTCATCTTGAACTGTGAAAATTCAACCCAATTTCGTAATTGGTTTAAATACGATCATCAATGGATCTAATGACATCTTTCTGCATCTCTTTATCATTGCCCAGCTTAACCCTTTTCCACTGTTCAAATATCACATTTTCATCACTGTCTAACACCTTATCCAGTAAATCTTTTGAGTTAATCTGTGTTGTCTTTGTATATTTCAATTATAATTTGTGAAGGAGAGTCAACTCTAGAGTATTGTTTTTAATTTTAAAAAAAAGTACACCACTTAAATTCACCATAGCGCCCTCCCCTCCGCGCAAACATCAACAAAGGTCTGATTAATGATCGTCAAGATCATCATTTCTTAAAATTACAACTAACATCAGGTAAAAATATAATAAATACATACTTTGTATAAATCTAAATGAGACATGCTTAGGCAAAAGCGGGTTTAATGCATCTCTGTAATGTGTTAGACCATGCAAGTCATTACATAGTTATAGATCCATAAAATCCATTCCGTCAAATAAAAAATCATGAGGTAAAGTGGTACTTGAACCTGCAGTCAACAGTGCAGACTGACATGGGTCAATACCTTTTGCAGATGCATCAAACCTCTTTTCACAGAGCATGGCTCAAGTATAAATTACAACAGAAAAATGAACAAGACATTTGTATGTTATCAATGAGACCCTTTTATAGATGCCTGTTTTTATCACACAGTGTCTGATCCAGAGCGCGCAATTGTGAGAATCGCGTGTTTTTCATCGTTCACACACATTTTCAAAACCAGTGTTCGACAATCGCGCACAAAAAAATAATAAGGCAATTAGTACTGGATCACTGGTTAACGCTCGAACGCTGGTGTGAAAATCACTTTCACGGGCAGCACAACTGTACATGGATCGTATATCACATGTAATTTACAATCCCCGAACTGTATTAGAACATTTGTATGAATCAAGAGTGACTTCCCTTTCTTTACCTCATGGATTTTTATTTTACGCAAGCATGTCTGCCATCTTTTTCTTCTGGATTTGAATATAGATCTACAACAGGTCTCCAACTCTTATTTATGAAAACAAATATGAGCAAAGTACTGCCTTTCCATACAAATACATGCCAAGGCTGTCAAGATGAATTTATCTTGATATTACTCTATTAGTTTCGTATTAATTCAGATTCCCGGAAGTTGATAATTTTTTGCATGTAAACTTAAACAAATAGCAGACGATACTCACAGTTCTGTTTTCTGAGATGGACAAAAACGTCGCATTACCAATTTATTTACGCATAGACCGGGTGGCAATAAAGATGAAGAATTAGTTCTGGAAAAACTGTTATTCAACATACAAGTCACAGCCAGTGCAACGCAGAAGTGAGCCTAACTTATGAAAGGGTAGGGACTAGCATTTTAACTTCTATTTACAGTTATGACTTTCAAATTTCAAAGTAAGATTTTGTGTTAGGTATGAACAAGACTGAGGCACAGTTGTGGTACTACACAATTGAAAGGGTTAAATAAATGATTAAATCCACAAGAGGTAAGTTGTGTATCAAGTGCTTTTTGTAGTTGATTTTGATCCCCCATACTTTTTAGAAATCCCCCATACTTTTCAGAGTGATGGTGGACAATCTCCCACATTTTTCAAATCCTAGATCAGACACTGATCATAGTTTCCGAAGTGTAACTTCAGAATCATGGTGTTTACGTCAAAACCAGACACGATATTAATTGAAATCAAAAGGATTTTAACAACTGATAAAGAATCGAAGGTAAATGATGTTAAATTACATGATTTTGGTATCATGATTTTGACATGATTGATATCATGAGCTCGTTTATTACGACTCGTTTGTTACTGTTTACAGATATGGACCAGCTTTCTCATTATATTTTGAAAAGGTCTAGTGCACTAGCTAACAGAGTCACTTTGCACATACCCTGCATGTCATTTCTGGTCTCGAATCTGTATTAATTTACAATTCAGAGTAGGATGCACCTACTTTATTTGGAATCTTTGATAAGCCTTGTTTATTACTGCATAATTATTACAGTTCAAATTCAATAAATTCTACTTCTTTTTTTTTTTTCCATCTTACCAAATGCAGTGTGTTGAAGAAAAGGTAATAGTGTTAAAAACAATTCTCTAAGGGAGATTTATTTTACATCAAATGGAACAAAAGCAGATTCTCCTACCGAATCTGAGGGACCTATTGAGATTGTCCCGTTTATTACCGAGAATTAGTGTCACAAATGAGTCTAGTTTTTAATTTATCGTTCCCTATATTCTGTTAGATTTTTTTTTTGAAAAGTGGCAAGGCTTCCATCAAAAACTTGTGTAAAAAGGTTGTTTACCTTGAAATACTTGTTAAACAAGGGGGCTATGATGGCCCTGAAGTTGCACACCTGAGCCTTTTGACCAAACATGACCCATTTCCAATCTCTTCCAAGATATTATGTCAAACATTCTAACAAGCTTCATAGGTATTCGACTGAAAATTTGGCCTATAGCGTGTACACAAGCTTTTTCTAGAATTTGTCTCAGTGACCTACTTTTTGGCCAAACATAGCTCATTTTCCAACTTAAACTTGTTGTAGATATTATCAAAATGAAGATTCTGACCAACTTTCATGAGTATTGGACAGAAAATGTGGCCTCTACAGTGTGCACAAGGTTTTTCCAAGATCTGACCTGGTGACCTAGTTTTTTATCTGACATGACCTATTTTCTATTTTGTCTTAGATATCATCAAGACAAACATTCTGACCAGATTTCATGAGTATTTGACTGAAAATGTGGCTTTTGGAGTGTACACAAGGATTTTCAAAGATTTGCCCTAGTGACCTAGTTTTTGATCCTAGTGACCCATTTTTAAACTTGTCCAACATGTTATCAAGACAAGCATTCCAACTTTGATCAGCATTGGACTGAAAATGTGGCCCCTAAAGGGTAGACAAGGTTTTTCAAAGATTTGACTTAGTTTTCAATCCTATGTGACCCATTTTCAAACTTGTTTGAGATATCATCAAGACAAACATTCTGACCAACATCAAAAAGTATTGGTCGGAAATGTGGCCTCTAGAGTGAAGGCTTTTCTGAGATTTGACCCACTGACCTAGTTTTTTGACCCAATGTGACTCATTTTTGAATACATTTGAGGTGTCATCAAGTCAAACGTTCTAACCAACTTTCAAAAGTATAGGACTGACAATATGGCCTCAAGAGTGTACACAAGGCCTTTCTAAGATTTGACCCAGTGAACTAGTTTTTGACCTGACATGACCAATTTTCAAACTTGTTCGAGATATCATCAAGATCACAAAGGCCCACCTTGAGCACTTTGTGCTCAGGTGAGCTGAAAATGACAATGCTCATTAGATACCAGTTAAAATTCCATTATTGCATCATAAACAATCATGTATTCATCTATATACCAACCTGCTGTCACACTTATCAGTCCTTTGAGTTACTTAACCCTTTACCAAACAATCCCTGGTTTTTATGACCCAGAGGAAGAAGCCTTATGAAAACATTGTGGGAAAAGGAGAAAATGCTGGTAACCAGCATTTTCTCCTTTTCCCACAATGTTTTCTACTCTTCTAAAGTCAAGTTTAAATTTTTGTGTCACTTTTATTTTGTCGTCTGCACATGCTTTCAGTTTGGACAAGTATAAAATTTTGTCGTTTGGTAAAGAGTTAAGTACTGCAGATTCCGTTATGTAAATCATAGTGTGATCCTCAAATGGTATGAAATCTTCTTAAAACCATTACCAAACAATCCTAAGTTTTGAAGATCCTGGAAAATTAGATTTTCAAAAACAGTGAGGGAAAAGGAGAAAATGCTGGTAACTAAGCATTTTCTCCTTTTCACACTATGTTTTCTTACTTTTCAGAATTAAAACCAAACAAATTTAGGCACATTTAATTTGTCGTCTGCTAATGCTTTCAGTTTGGACCAGTCTCAAACTTTATTGTGTGGTAAAAATTTAAACTTTATCAAACAATCCTATGTTTATTAGACCCTGATGAAAAGGTTCTGAAAGGTTTTGGAAACTTTGAGAAAATACTGGTACAGGCTAAAATTGCACCTTTTTATTGAATGTTAACATCCATTTGTTTATGCTCACAGAGAAAAATATTTTTTATAGTATTTTATCAGTGCTAGCAAAAAATGATTCTCAGTAGGGATGGGAATGATTACTTGATTAATTGAGGCCTGAACCAAATGTCCAGTGATCAATAAGCAATATCAGTAATCAAGTACTCAGAAAAAAAAAAAATCAAAATCTGACTTTTCATTTCTTTTTTGAATATTTACAGCTTTCCTGACTCAAAATAGCTTTACATTAAATTTTTGAGATTGATAAGGATGACCAAAAAAATGTGAAGGATCATTTGTGTGTAACACCTTACCGTCCAACGACCCTTTTAATCTGCTATAATTGATAATTAAATTAGAATGCTTTCAATATGCAATTTTGGTGTCGAACAAGTTCGAGATGTTTACACATTAACACTGGGCACTCTATTTACGTGTTTCACGTGTATGTTTGTTAGGTTTACATGCTTGTCAGCCATGTTAATCAAACATCTAGTTGACAGACAATCAAAAATTAAAGATATGAATCAATCATAACTTCTCATTCCAGAAGCTAAATAAAACCTTGAATGTGATAATACTTGACAGTGTGTGTCAATATTAAGGACATCTGTTGCCAGGTAAAGAAACATGTAAACGAACATGTATATGCATATCTAATAATTTACTAAATGAACAAAGTTTTTTTGCACGTCTTTCACTTATTTCCTGTTCTATTTTATTATTCACTCTCTACTTGGTACCCAGCTTGTTGATGTACCTTGTTAACAATAGGCTTTTACTTCTCAATAATGACTTAGTTGAAAACATTTAGACAAAAGTCATATTCTGTACTCGAGTACTAGAGCTAAAGCTTTAGAACTATGGATTCTATATGATTGCAAAGAAAATTATATCTAGTTAAAGCTATTTTACAAGAAATTATGATTTACCACTCAAAAACTACCTTCAACCCTTCAACAAACAATCCCATGTATAAACGACTGTAAGGAAGAACTGCTTACAAAACATTTTGGGTCAGGGAGAAAACATTGGACCCCTTTTCTCACAATATCTTATACCCTTTCAATGACAAACCTGATCTTTTGACTGAAATCTGATGAGTGCATTATGCTCTCAGTTTGTAGTCAGTCTAAATTATTGTTATTTGGTAAAGGGTTGGCACATAGGGACCTGCTAATGACTTTCATTGTGTAACAGACACCTTGGAAAGATATTTTGGCAAAGGAGATACTGATCATAGTGAGCAACAACCTCTTTTGCCAAAAAAAAATTTTTTTCAAGCCCTTTAACACACTATTCTGGTTTTAATGACTCTGATCACGAAAGCTTTTTTAAAAAAAAAATGTGATAAAAGGAGAAAATGTTTAAGCATTCTCTCCAGGTTCCACAAGTTTTCTACCTTTTCGAAGACAAAAGTCAACATTTGGGTCGAAATTTGATTTTTTATCTGAAAATGCGTTCACTTTGGAGAAGTCTAAAATATGCTGCTTGGTAAAGAGTTCAACTATCTAACTATTACTAAGCAAAAGTAGGGCAAAGAATTAATTGATGTTTGTATATTTATCTTGCCATCAGTTGCCCATATGGGTGAGGCACCAAGAACTGTTAGTTATGTTAGGGAGGATAGTGCAAGATAGAGGAAGAAACCCATACTAAATTATGCCCAGTGAATAGCACAGTCACATAGGGTGCAGGTTTAATGTGTCATACACAAGACTTTTTAAGTGTTTTAGTTGGCCAACCATGGCGACTGAACGCATACCCTCAAGTGGCCTAAGATTTGACATTTGCAAGTCCAAAGAATATGACATGCCCAGACAACAAAGTCTTATGCTCTACCACCTGAGCTAATGTGACTGATAGCTTGGGCAAAAGGATCAGGTGACCCAACATATAATTCAGAAACCTTATTCCATGAAATATGGAAAGATCAAGCTTGAACATCCTTGTGTTACTAATTCTTGTGGTCAATACTGATTCTTTCCATTGACCTTTTAACCTTTTTCCACACAGTCCTGAGTTTTAACAACTCTGAGAAAGACAGTTTTTGAAAACATTATGGGAAAAAGAGAAAATACTGGTCAGCATTTTCTGTTTTTCCCGCAATATTTTAACTCTATCAAAGAGTAGTTCCATCATTTGAGCCACATTTAAATTGTTGTCTGGAAATGCTTTCAATTTGGACAATTCTACACTTTTGTTATTTGGTTAAGAGTTAAAGGAGGCTATTCATATTTTTAAATTCACACCAAACTTAGAAATGATTTATCATTGAATTAAGTAAGAAGGTAGCTGGCAAATTACCAGTCAAAGGGAAAGGCAACAGTAAGAAAAACAAGATTTAGTAATTTTGTTGAAATTATTTCCCCTTCTGAAAAATACTTTTTTTGATAGAAACATACATTAAGCAACCCTTTTCCATGACATGCAATTTCCTAAAATAAAACCAAATACTGATTGTCTGTGGCTTATGATAAACAATATCAGTATGAAGTTTCATAAAATTTTGTCCAGTTGTTAAAAAAGATATTTGTCCATGATAGAAATATACATCAAGCCCCCCCCCCCTTTTCTATGACATGGCATTTAATAAAACAAAAAACAAAAATGATGTATCAGCTGACTTTTGTAAGGAACACAAGTATGAAGTTTCATCAATTCTCATCGAGGATTTTAGAAGATATCTGTTGGGACAGATGCACAAACAGACAGATGGACAATGCAAAAACTACATGTATATCCCCTCACCTTTGGTGGGGTATAAAAATTATGTATTTCCTTAATGGTCTATGTAGCCTCTTGAGGTACTTTAGATTTTCAGATTTTTGTGAATTAACTTTCTGAATGTCAAATGGATCAATAACATATGATTAGGAGAATTCTTATTCAAATCAGAATGATGATGTCATACCTGATGCAACAGGAGGGCCATAGGCCCCAAAGCACTCACCTGAGTAAAGTCATCAAAGATTGATTGATTTATTAAATAGTGTTTTAAGTGGATTTCGACATTATTTCAGTAATATCACGGCAACAGCTCACATATTCATGTATTTCCTGGATTACACCAGTAGTGGGCTAGGACACTCCCACTAAAAACCCAGCAGATCAGGTGGATCTCAAACCTGGGGTCTCCAGGTCTGAGCTCCACACTCTACCACTGAGCCAAGCAGGACCCCACATCTAGGAGTGATAAAGTTGAAGACATCCTGGTTGTGATGATGTAAAACATGATTGCTAGTGACCTGTAATTTTCTCCAACTTCACACTTGTTCAAGAGATATCGAGACAAATATTCTGACCAAGTTTTATGAGTATCCAACTGAAAATGTGCCCACTAGGGTGCACACAAGGTAATTGTTGATGACTGCATTATGGACGACGGACAAAGGACATGGCACAATCACACTTTGTGCCCATGTGAGCTAATAAAGGTACCGTAAAAGAGGATATAAAGTGACCTTACATGTGTTTTAATTTCTGCAAGAGTTAAAGGCAGAATTTCAGATTTTCTACTCTAAATGTGTACTGTAAAACTTTTTACTCTATTTGATAAATTTTCATTTTTATTTTGATGAAACATGTTTAATTGGCAGCATTAACTGCCACTAGACTGGTATTCTGGTCGACTTGGATGACAACAAGCGCTCATTGATGTCGACAAGGGTTTCAGTCAATCGCTCCTCCATGACCGCATGTCTAGATAAAATCTGCTTAATGTAGTTTGAATTTACGCTGGCGGATACAGGATTATAACAATCCAAGATTTAAACAGCAAACATTTCACCTTTACATTTTGATTTATGGAATTAAAACTGATAGTAGGCCTCTGTTTAGAAGAAAGAGATTGTGTGAACTGAATTATTGAACCTTAACCCTTTACCACAAAATCCTGAGTTTAACCGACCCTGACAGAAAAGGTTTTTGAAAACATTGTGGAAAAAGGAGAAAATGCTGGAAACCATATTTTCTTCCATTTCAAAGACAGAAATCATCCTTGGGCCTAAAAAAAAAATAGTTGTGTTCCAGGTTTCAGTCCGGGATGCTGTAGGTAGGGTAGGTCGGGAATTTTTTTTTTCAGAATTTTTTTTGCATGGACCATGTAAAGATTTCATTAAATAGAGATTTTAGCTTCCACTTATTGTTTTATACAGAAATTTATGTAAATTCACTGTTTAAATTAATTATTAAAGATGAAAAGACAGTTTTAAGTGTCTCTGATTGGACGATGTCAAAATGACCTTTGTTGTGTCATGCCAATTAATTTTTGGAGGAGTATTACCGAATGATTTGTCTTGAATTTGTCAATTATGGTAGCAGGTAACATTCAAACCTATCATTTTACACTAGATAAGTGGACCAACATCTATATCACGTTTTCATAATTGACTTGCCAGCTTCATTAGCTGTGATAAACAGAGCTGCGTGCGTCCTTCACGTTTATTACTGATTGTGTTTATTAAAGCTATATAATTCTGCCGTATGCATTTGAGCCAGACTACTTTATATGGAGCTTTAGCCGATAATCTCATGCACCAGATTGACTCTAAGAAAGATAATTTTAGAGCGTCAAAAACGTTCATTTCAACTTTCCAAGTGTCAAAACCTGGAGTCACTGGTCATATGAAAATGCTGCTCTATCACTACTCTCTTGTAGTCCAAGGGAAGGGATGCTTGAAACCATACAGAGTGACTATCTTACCGGCTTTTATACCCGTTAACTGGCCTTCTGTTGAGATATCAATGACCCGTGCCTAGTTTTTTTTTTTCAATTCTTAATTTTTCAATGTTTGTAGATTGGCTAACTCACTGGGTAGCTATTGCATATCATATTGTTTCTACAACGAGAACAATCTTAGTTTTATTTTTTTTTTATGCTAAACTGGCAGCCTGTTCGGTTGTCGCTAAATAAATATGGATTTGTTGACTGACCTGTTTTGGAGCAGTACCTGTTTTCGAACCCGAAATGATATCCCACTTTCCTTGTGAACTATGAAGTGAATGACATCACCATTTTGTGTCAACCGCTTAGTTGAATGTAAATAACAGAGTAGCAACTGTTAATTTACGAAATGCAACAAAAGCAGACAGTATGCATGTTTCTAAAGGAAAGATCAGTATTAGTGACAAATTTCTTACTACCTTTTTAAACCCGATACATGTCCAATTTAAATTCACCATTTAAAGTTCAAGTTTAATCCTGAAAAGTTCCCGACATGTGACATAGTGTAGATGCCAAAAAAGTCATATAGGAATAATGTGATAAGATTCTGATCTATATTTAGATCAGAGAATTTCATGACCTATTTCGTTCTGCCACTTATGACTGAACAATTTTCCCAGAACATTCGCTGCTACTGAGAGTACATGTTTCCAACCCTTTTATAAAGACACTCAATATTTTCAGTTGCTTGATAAGTTTTTGAAAAATTCCTAATCTGTCCTCAAAGTTGCATATAAATTGATAGAAGGCACCAAAATGTCTTAATCTTAGCTATTCAGGTATTCTAGTGCAACTGTCAAGAGAGGGCCAATGGCTGCCATGAATTTTATCTGTCCCCTTCATTGCACAAGACATTTGACTTAGAACTGGTCATTTATGCTGTTCAGAACAGTTCCTTCTCGTGATAGTTAACATTTTAGTTGAGTTTGGTGCACACGATGTTTTTCAGTTCTTTAATACATGTTCATGAACTGTTCTATGGATAGTGAAGGCCACAAAATGACAGCCCGTTTTCCCATGCGCCATTTTCAGCTTCCAGCACAAGATTTATGGGTGAAATATGTCGTTATCATTGAATATGCATGATTCAAACTGAGATTATGGTGAAACAGGCATTGAAATCTGATCTTTTAGTCTATCGTGACAAGGTGAACACCATATAACACAGAATCAATACATGACATTGTGGTCGGCGACTAAACCTCGTGCGTCATTCCCGATTTAGCAGTTTGCATTAGACTTTGCAGATGAGGCATGGCAAAATTGACATTTGATTGATTGGCATTTTATGGTGTGTGTGCATGTTTGGTGTGTAACTAGACAAAACTTAGTTTGTTATCGATCTTCGTATCAACTCTGTTGGACGGCTACGGACATACAACGGGTACCGTAATATTTCGATGCAGATGAGTGAGAGGGAATGAAATTGCAACAGCCAAAAAGTACAGAGATGTACCAAAATTGCACCCAAAGGATTTTTTTTTCGATCGTAGTGAAAAAAAGTTTAGGGTCGGCAGCATTTTTCTAGGTAGGGTCTGGAAACCCGAAACAGGACTATTTTTTTAAGGCCTTAAAGCAACACTGAATGTGTCATCTTCAAAGGCCTTTAATTTGGACAAGTGTAAACTTTTGTAGTGTGGTAAAGGGTAAATGTGAATACTAGATGGTTGGAAGAGAGTGGTAGCCTTTGGATAACAAGGACTACAATTGCGCTTTCCAACTCTATGCTAGTGTATGATCCCATCTTCCAACTGGGGGTATAGAGAACTGTGGTTCATCAGTTTATTTTCCTTGACAGGTGTGTTCAGAATAACAGTGCCTCAGAATTCATTGACTTTGATATTCCTTGCTCAAAAACTATGCAACTGGTGGGGATTGGATATAAAACTACTGCAATTTTAGTACTGAGGCTAAATTCATGATCTCTGTTCCACCCTCTGCTACACTGTACCCAGCTTTTCCACCACCTACAGAAATTAACCCTTTGCCACATGGCAAAATGATAGACTCATCAATATTGAGGGAATACAATTCAAATATTATTTATATGATAGTATCTGTCCTTGAACAGGTTGAAAAAATTGTGGGAAAAGAAGAAAATGCCTGTTAGTATCATTTTTGCCTTTTCCCACAATGTTTTCAAAAACTGCTTTCCCAGGGTTTTAAAACTCAGGATTAGGTGATAAAGGGTTAATTCTGCTGTTTCCAAATACCAGGACCAGTGTTTCCATTTGTCTAAGATTTTATTGAGTCCATGGGACTTGGTGCCACTAAAAAAGTTAAGTCCTCTTGAGTTCCTTCTAGGTTCCATATTTGCAGGCAAAAATCATTAAGTTAAATATCTCAAAACCATGTGACCTAAAAAAATAAAAACTGCTTCAAAGAGAATTTTTGGAAGCCATCTGCAGCTTCAGTAACACTAAGAAACAGTGTTATTATTATTCAACAAAATCCTAATTACCTCACAGATTGATGTCACTAATGTTCAACTGACTATAGGAAAAAAAATACATTTTCAGATAACATTTTGAACTTCTAGTAACACTAGGTTCGCTAACTAACTTGAAAAACTTATGGGAAGAGAAAATATTAGAGACCAGTATCACATATTATTTCTATCGCTCTTTGGACAATTCTAAAATACTTGTATATGCCTTCATGGACCGATTACAGTCATCAAAAATAATGTTCAAAAGTAGCTGTCATTAACATGCAGAGATAGTAAGCTCCACATTTCATCGAATTCTGAATGGCATTCTTTAAAGGAGATCGCTCAACATTTTTGTAAACCAGGAAACAGTGCAGGTACAATAAAATAAAATATGAAATGAAATATTAACCATTTTGAGTCCACAAGCAGATCATTTAACACATAGACATGGTAACGTAAATATCAAATTTTCTGGATAATGTCTTAAGTACTTGTACAAACACCAAAGTGGTCAAATAAATTTCCAGAATGATTAAGCAGTACATATACCAACCCAAAATGAAAAGACTCAACAGTAATATGATATTTCTCAATCTGAAAATAGGGAATTCTCTATTTTAACGTGATTTGAAATTTGACGTTTACTTTCAGAGTAAATGTTTATAGAGTTTATTATCTTAGGAGCTGAAACTTGGCAATTTCAATGTTGAATTATGCAATTGTACGCGCTAAAGTCTTTAGCATAGAACAAATGAATTTTATATCTTTAGGTATTGATTTCCAACATACAGAGATTGTAAAACATGGTTTCGAAGGTATACTATCCAGGGATGTTTTTTTTCCCCGTCTGGGGTCAAATTTGCCCAGTCAATTTCATGGTTTACTTTACTTCCTTCTTTTTTATGCTCTTGTTCAGGTAGATCTATCATCTTGAGAGTATCCACTCTTGATTCTCTGAAATTACTTCACCTCTGGCTTAGCTTCTTTGATTTTGGAACAAAGATTATATATCGTCTGTTACCAGTTGTAACTTTCAAACACCTAACCATTTATATTCCTTATTTCTATCTTTGTGTTTCTAGCTGGTTGAATAAAGTATTTTCTAACCCCCTTTGTTTTGTATATATTCATTGCTGAGCTACAGCCTGGATAGTCCTGTATAGATTTTGGCTCTTACTTTTCCCATCTAAACCAGAGAAGCATACAACACATAAAAACAAGCAATAACTACCTCACTGCTTGTTAATAGCAAGTTTAGTTGAGTTAATATCTTTTACTGGGACTTGGATGGCGATACCAATACTGTGAAAAGTGACATTTTTTTTTCCCCAAAAGTTCACACAATCAACAGAGTGACAGATTAACAACAAAGATTTCTTTTCTCAAAAAAAAAAACTTAAAACTCTGTCCTTAGTTCTGAGACAGTTCATATCTTACGTCTTTACAAGTCCTTTTAAGTTGTCTGTGATTCATTAAACATACAAGCTAATGTGATAAAGTAGACACCCCACTTTAACCTGAAATACCAAATATCGACAATAAATTTGAAATTACACTTTCAAGTAAAATTTGATAATGCCTACGTTTCCTACCAGTAACATAGGCATGCATGCATATTTCAGAGGCCATGTCACATTCTAATAATGGCAAAATTGACATCTTCAAAAACGTTTAACAATACAAAAGTGTTCAAATAGTACTAAACTATATACCTATAAGATTAATAAAATAAATCAAAGTGTCCTGCTCCTGTGATTAAGTAACAGGTTAAAAAGCAATTCACTTCAAACAAAGTACATTTGACACATGCAAATATAGCCACCATGCGGTTTTTACCAACGGGTACTACAAATCCAATGAAGTCATAAATAAAAATGATGTCAGAAGTGGCTGGATGTTTCACACCCGCTCTTTTGGTAACATAATGGTAACGTAGGCATCAGTAAGGAGGTATTTTCATTATATATTTTATCAATCTATTTATAGGTCGTAGTATTTGTTCAAAATTTATTTTACTCAATAGTGGCCTAGATACAAGCTGGGGTTGAAAGTACTGCATAAAACAAATGAATGTGTAAGCCAATAAATGCTATATGGTATGTAACATAGATATCACTAATTTTTATAACCATTCTCCTTGATACATATAGACACTGGGCAATTGAAATTTACTTGAAGGACATGGTTAAAAAATCCATATATCATCAAAGTATGTGTTCAGTGATGTTTAGACAGGGAAAAAAGAATATCTGATTATCTATTACATAATACAGATTAAGATTTCTGGCAGCGTAACGTAGGCATGCTGAATCTGGTGACAGACCATCAATGCACCGGTGCTCTGCTATGTGCTATTTTTCATCAGTATGGATCTGCGAAATGATACATACTAATATCGCTGACGAATTTAAGAATAAAAGTGTCCGTATTTGGAACACATCTAGTAATGACTTTGCCCCCAGAAATAGCAAATCTGCCATTGCGACAGGTAATGTAAGCATCTTTTTAGGTCTTCGAACTTGCACCTCATGCAGCATTACAGAAGGAAACAGTTTGTAAGATTTTATATTTAACAGACTACCCTACCAGCTGCATTATTGCTAGTCATTACCACTTACTGCTTATACTCAATGTAGAGGGCTGCAACATAATTTATTATAAAATGTTCCCTATGGCTGAAAATGAGCGTAAAACCCAAACAATACTGTTATCATTGTCTTCGGAAAACTATATATTCTATGTCTTTAACCTTCATTAGACGCCCCCACTTCTGAAAATGTAAGGCCCCCGGGGACATTAAAAAGAGACAATATGGTAGATTAACTTAATGTTTTGACTCATTTTAGTCTGCATCCAAGGGGCAAAATAAGCTTTGGTATTTTATGCCCAAGCAGATTATCAAGCCTATATACTTTTTATGACATAAACGGAAAAATCACTAATTAATACAGTGCTTTTGAAACTACACTTAGGCCTCTTCTTATCTGACCAGGCTATGAAAATGGTAGAAATGTTGGGACAATAATAGTCATCATATGGTAAGTAACAAAAATTAAATCTGTCACAATACATAGAAAATCTCTTGTTTTGCCAGACTAGTGGTAGTGTACCTGACAGTATTATTTCCTGTCATGTGACTAGCCACAAAGATGGTGGATGATGAAAGGCAAAACAATTTAAGGGACATTGTGGCCTTGAACCCTTTTACTTTGAAGTGAAGAAACAAAGACAAGCAAATCCTTCACAGAATCAGTTAACATTAAAGATGCCAGTCTACAGCCGGTGAGCAAAAACACTGTTAAATTTCAAACAATTTAGAATGGTACAGAAATCAGCCCTTTGTGTAAACAAGGATAAATTACTGACATATATGGTGTAATTGAAAAAAAGAAACACGGAGATTTGTATTAGAAACCGAACATTGGTCAGAAAAAAACTTGCTGATGATTGAAGCTGTAAACAGTGGCGGTGCGTCACGGACATTTATCGTTGGTTTCTGCCTAGAGTTGGATACGGTGTAATTTGCATATAGGCCGCGACCTCTGCTGCACTAGAGAAGCTTCCATTTTCCTTTGTTTACCTCATTAGATGCAGGGCGAAGGTCAAATATAGTCACGTGACAGAATGCATGATCATCATATGAATCTACCCGAGTGTATAACGGATATATCGAAAATCTTTGATTCAAAAACCGGAAACGACGAGTCTGTTTACATGGAAGGCCGCAACTCAGCGAAATGCATTTTCTATCGACCGTAATCTAAGCAACCTTGCAACCGTCAGGCGCAATAGTTGGCATGAAGATATAAGAATGACTATAGTTTGATAAAATAGAGACAAAATGAGTTAAAACTGGCTGAAAATGAGTATAAGGGCCTCTTTAATAATCATGGAATATTCTTATCCTAACAGTATTTCATAATGCCATATTAAAAATGACTGTTTTCCAAAAATACAATTTTTGGCCACAAAAATAGAAGTAATGTTGGGCTGTTCCCATGTAAGCTAATAAAACTGAAACCTGTCACAGTAACAGGAAATCTCTTGCACTGCCAGACTACTGGTAGCATAGCTGACAGTACTATTTCCTTTCATGTGACAAGCTACAAAGATATTGTATGTTGGAGGTGATAAACCTGTCACAATAGCAGGAAATCTCTTGCAGTGCCAGATTAGTGGTAGCATAGCTGACTACTATTTCCTTTCATGTGACAAGCTACAAAGATGGTGAAAAATGACAGGCCAATCAGTTCAAAGGACAGCGTGGCCTTAAATCCTTTACTCAGAAGTGGAACAAGAAGCAAGGAGAAGCAAACACCTTCTCAAAATCAATTAACATTAATAATCCTGGAATATTCTTATCCTAACAGTATTTCATGTTGTCATATTAGATTAAACATGTTCTCTGTAAATACAATTTTTGGTTACTAAAAGAAGAAATGTCCAGTTGATAAAACTTGTCTCATGATAGGTAACGAAAATGAAACCTGTCACAATAACAGGAAATCTCTCGTACTGCCACACTTGTGGTAGCAAAGCTGACAGTAGTATTTCCTGCCTTGTGACAAGCCACAGAGATGGCAGATGATGAAAGGCCAAACAATGAAAGTAAAAGTGTGACCTTGAACTCTTTTACTCAGAAGTGAAGAAGGGGTAAAGAAAAGCAAATGCCAAATCAGTTAACATTGATCATTCTTAAAAAATCTTATCCTTGCAGTATTTCATTATGCTGTATACAAATGTGTGTTTTCTGCAATACAATGTCTTATGAAATTAGCTTGTAATAAGCAATGTTTTCATTTCTCACGTTTTTTAATGTATTCATTTACCCAATCTGTGCTATTTTTCTCTGTGTTCATATTTGTTAATAAATACTGAAGTCATTTGACAGATACAAGAAATTTCTAATTGTCTGAGCCCTGGTCAACAGATGTAAACAATGGTCAGTTAAAGAGGTATCTAACTAAAACTAAGCCATACAACCCTGATGGTTTTTCTTCCCTTTTCTATCCAGAGAAAAAACATCAAATGTCTAGTTTGCTGTGGCACTGGCTCTCCTTTCCTTTCACTCTTTGTCAAACAATAAAATATTACAGTTGTTGAAATTGAAAGCATTTGCAGACAACGATTTATGCGTCACTAAAATGGTGGAGCTAGTCTTTGATAGTGTACAAAATGAAAAAGAAAAGAAACCAGCATTTTCTTCTTTTTCCACTATGTTTTCAAAAGCTATCTTCCCTACAGACTTTAAAACTTAGAACTGTTTGATGGTAGCAGTGCTTTGAGAGTTCTTCTGGATAGAATAAAAAACAAATTAACAAAAAATTTACACCATTAAATTTCATTCAGTTGGTCACAAACCTACATATTTATGCCATTGCATAAGCTAGTTTTTATTTTAAACAAAAGTCTATGAGCAACATTATATTGAAAATGAGATGCATTTGAAAAAATACCCAAAACAAACCTTTTCTTTTCTAAGTCCATATTTAATGGGAACCAAGTTCTGCAGACAAACTAACAGATGGACCAAAGACAATATGCAACCTAATCTTTGATCTCGGGGGCATAAAAAACAGAATTATTATTATCTAATGACTGAATTCAGTCAGAATGTCTCAAGATATTGGACAGTGTAGATCCAAGATCAGACTGCATGCTCTGTCTGATCTTAATCTACATTGGCCTAAATAAATATCAACTATGGTAGACACTTTAGGGGTCAAGATCTTTTTCACTCCACCTGTATATTTACCAAAGCTGTTTGCCTGTCCAGGGCCCAAAATTCTGTATAATAGTCTGATCTTTATCTATACCATCTGTAAATCTTTAGATTTCCTTGGCAGCAAGAAGGTAAAATAAACCTGTTACTGCATTTTTCAAAATGGCCTCATTTCATTGTGCTGTACACGCAATATTTTGTATTTTAGCTACTTGGCTTTTGACCAAAAACCTCCGATGTGAAAGGTTGACTCTGCAAATGAAACACGGCTGCCCCTGAAAAGACCAACAAAGCTCCATCAGTGGTGACTTTATCAGCTCTCTACTTGCATATAAGTGTGCATTTATAATGAACCTCCCACTAGTTCTGGAACAGTCTGTAGAAAAAAACTTCAGTCTCTTATTTGTTCCAATAACCCAACACACTCATTGTTAGACTATGTTGAGTTTATCCTTTGAATCATGTTTCACAAAAATTTGTGTTACTTTCACTCAGTAGCTATGCTTGCTCATGTAAACGTTTTTCACTCAAATATAGCAGATTTTATGATGTCCATATAACTGGGTATGGACTTCAGCCTTTTTGTGACAGGGAGAAATGGTGTCTCAAAACTTTGGGAGAATTAATTTTCTACAATTATCTGCCCCTGAATAGATTAACAACCTTTCTGGATTGCTTTAATCCGTCATTGGTGACAGTTTATCTCAATTTTTGAGTTTGTTCATAATTTGAAAATCAAAATTTTGGTCAAACGACATCCATTGTTCCATCAAACCTACCCATTTATCCAATCTGATGGTGAAAAGGTTAATCAAGTTTTATCTTGCCAAGGTTTTTGCCATTGCTTACCAATAATTTCACAAAAGTTACTTCAGCCATTTAAAGGTTTTCCATCAACAGATTTAAGTTACCAATCAAACTTTATTTGACTTGAGAGATTTTCTGGAAAAAAACAAGAATGACAATTATGACAAAATCTGCTTTATTTTACTTTCAATCAAAGTCTTCAACTTTGGTACCAATATACCTTTGGATTAAAGATCCTGAACATCCAACACTGCATGAGACATTGATTCTTTTTAATAACACCCCCCCCCCCACCCCCCAGATCATAGATTGAGGGCATATTGTTTTTATTCTATCAGTTTACCTGTTCATTTGTAAGTCTACTGGTCCATGTAACTTTGTTTTCATTATCTAAATCAATTTTGTCAGATTTTATCAAAATGGAAAAGGGATCTTTATAGCAATGATACGGCAGGTTGGTTTGATTAGTCAAACTCCATTATTGTTTGGGAGATTTATGATACTTTGATACTCTTAGCACTAGAAACTTCCTTGCTTCTGTCAAGCAACTTCAGTATTTATCAGTAGATTTACACAGTTTCCTTATGGCTTTATATCAATGTATTATTACCAGAGGATTTTGATATAAGCAAAAATCTAAAGACATAAAGTTCAAGAATTTTTAAAGATATGTTCACCAATCAGCAAAACATCTTGATTATTGATCTAAGCCAAACATTCTGTTTTATGGCAATGTCAAGTGTAGGGTGAGATCTTTTTCTACTTACTGTTTAAAGATTGAAAATATCATCTGCCAGCAAGTGCAAGATTCTATCATGTTAAAGTTCATTTTTCTTTTGCTTTGCCATTATTTATTACTATAAACAAACATGATGGTGACAAACTTTGCATATTTTTTTGGTACAGGTTAATCAGACTACACATGGCCTTGTAATACCATAGACCAACAAAAATAGTACAGAAACTTACAAGCAACTGCTGCAAGTCTATGTATACACACTCAGATTTTTATATTGCATGTTTTTTTTTTCATGTTTCCAGCAACCTAAAATGGAATCATGATAGTCACACCATAAATATAGAATCATCAAAAAAATGGATTTTTGCTTACTGGTATAAGCCTTATTACAAACTATGTGCGAAGATGAAAAAATCTTGAAACAGCAACACCATTGAGATTTCCGAGATAGTATCAAAGAGCCATTTTTGGAAAAATCTTATATTGGCACTGTTGCTGCAAGCATGCACATCATTTATGTATTGGCCTTATTTTTACAGATATCTTTGTTATATTAAGGAAATTTTGTCATGAGTTCCTAAATTTGGAGTATACTGCCATATATGTATTAGTTAGTAACCTTTTACTACATAATCCTGGCTTTTAAAGAACTGAGGGAAGAAGGCTTATGAAATCATTATGGGAAAAAGAGAAAATACTGTTGACCAGCATTTTCTTGGTTTCCCATTTTTTTTTTCCTGTATGTATTCTCACTACATTATATGTTGATAATTTGGCCAAGTCCAAGATTTCATTGTGTAGTAAAAAGTTAATAATGATCTGATTCCATCATCTCATTCGTTGCTGTACTTTAGAACTGCGCATCCATACTACAACTTCTTGCAAAAAAATTAAATAGTGATAATATAACATTGTTTTTAAACACAGACACTTCTTGCTTTTTGTTCTCAAACCCACTTTCTTTCCTATGCTGAATTATTATACGCACCCAGCATACGGGATTTCTGTTCACAACATAAGAGTATCAATATATGCATGGAAATCAAAATGCAAAATATCACAACCTCAAATAAGATCTCCGCCTACTAGTGTGCGAGGATACAACTGAGAAGATGTACCGGCAGTTCTATTTAAAGACTTTTTCAGTAGTTTTCTTTGCACTACCTAGTGGGCATGGGAATGAGCATTTTGGTCCCTGGACTGTTCATCTAGACTTGTCAGGGCATGTTCTTCCTTTTCAATGATGTTATTTCTTTTCAAATCAAATCTGGAGCACTAACAATGCCTTTTAGAATAATAGACAATATCTGATTCTTCACAAAAGAAAAAGTTGACTAGGATAATTTCACTGTATGGTGCAAAATCATACACAACATAGCGTTCCTTCTCAGCAATAGGGAACATTTTAAAATAAACTATGTCACATCCCTCTAGATTGCGTATAAACAGTAATTAAGTGGTAATGACTAACAGCAATGCAGCAAGGAGGGTGGTCTGTGAAATATAAACACTAACAAACTGTTTCCTTCTGTGATGCTGCATGAGGTGCGAGTTCAAAGACACAAAATGATGCCTACGTTACCTGTTGTAACGGCAGCTTTGCTATGTCTGCGGGCAAATTCATCACAAGATGTGTTACAAACACAGACACTATTACTCTTAAATTTGTCAGGGATATCAGTTTGCGTATCAGATCCATACCAATGAAAAACAGTATATAGCATAACACCGGAGCATTTATGTTCAGTCGCCAGATTCAGCATGCCTACGCTATGCTGCTGGATATCTTAATCTTAATTATTTAATAGATAATCAGATATTCTTTTTTCACTGTCTAAACATCCTTGAACACATACTTTGATGATATATGGATTTACAACCATGTCCTTTGAGTACATTTCAGTTGTGCAGTGTTAATATGTATCAAGGAGAATGGTTATAAAAATTAGCGATATCTATGTTACATACCATATAGCATTTATCAGCTTTCACATTCATCAGTTTAATGCAGATATATAATGGAAATACCTACATTACTGATACCTAAGAGGGCTGTTCGATATGTAATGTGTATTGTACCACAGCGCGATAACGCTTTGCACGATTTCGTGGATGATGATACGCTTGAATAGCTCTATTCAATACCTTCAACGGTATAAACACGAGCCTTCAGCTCCACATAGTTTTAAACTTATAGTCATTTCAATAGAGCTAGTCGTTGACCATGGTTGGGAAACGGATTAAGAATATTAAGAAATTAGAGCTTATATAAAAGTTCGCACAAAACTCGGTCATTTGGTAATGCAGATTTTTACTGAATTGGGGGAAGTTTATGGGTCTGATAAGGTATCTTATGAGACAGTTCGTAGTTGGAGAAAGAAATTCCTGACTGGCACAGAGTCCGTCAAAGATGCAGCAAAATCTGGCCGACCTGTGACTTTAACAGGCAAGGCAAATGTCTCAAAAGTCAGGGAAATAATTGAAAGTGATGGGAGATACACGATTCGTGATATTGCCAACGCTGTTGGCATATCGCTATTGCGGGTGCATTTCATTTTGAAGCGTATTTTGAAAGTACGAAAGATTTCTGCCAGATGCATACCGCATATATTGACAGATGACCAAAAACGGATACGAGTACAAACCACTAAGCAATTGCTCAAAATGTTTCCCAAATTCAATCAAAGACAATTTGCAAACATTGTTACTGGTGACAAAACATGGGTTCACTATTTCGAACCAGTCAGAAAAATTGGAAACAAAATATGGCTAACTAAACAAGGTAGAAGGCCTGTAGTTGCCAAAAGAAGCACAAGCACAAAGAAGGTTCTTTATTGCATATTCTTCTCATGTGATGGTATAGCCGTACAAATTCCGGTGCCGAAGGGCAAAAGTGTTACACAGGTAAGTATTACCGAGATGTTATACTAAAAAAGGTCAAGAAATACTATCTTAAACGACGCCCTGTGTCAGGATTTAGGCATATTCGTCTACTTCATGATAATGCTCCATCACATACATCTGAGCTTGTGAAGCAATTTTTGAAGTCGGAGAAGGTTAGCGTCTTGCCACACCCACCATACTCTCCAGATCTAGCCCCATGCGACTTTTTCCAAAACTTAAAAAGTTCTTATCTGGTCGTCGTTACAAGTCCCGACAAGCCCTTGGCTCAGCCATCAGTCAGTGCCTCAGAGGTCTACCTAAATCAGTGTACCGTGACGCATTTCAGAAATGGATTCAGAGGTTGAAATTATGTATTTCAAACCGCGGAGAATACTTTGAAGGGATGTAACGTTCATTTCACTATTTGAGTCAAATGCTTTTGAGATACCGTACAATACACATTACATATCGAACAACCCTCATATGTTACCATTGTGTTACCAAAAGAGTGGGTGTGAAAGGTTCAGCCACTTCTGACATCATTTTTATTCTGACATCATTTTTATTCATGACATCATTGGATTTATAGTAACCATTTGTAAAAATAGCATGGTGGATATATTTGCATGCCTAAAATATCTTTTGTTCAAAGTGAATTGTTTCTTTACCTGTTATTGTATTACTGGGGCATGACACTTTGACACTTTCAATCTTATAGGTATCCAGTATGGTACTCTTTAACACTTCTGTATGTTTAAACGTTTTTGAAGAAGATGATATCGCCATTATTACAATGTGACATACCTCTGAAATATGCAATACCTATGTTACTGGTAGGTAAAGTAGGTATTAACAAATCTTACTTCATAGTGTAATTTCAAATTTTGTTTGTTGGTGTTTGGTATTTCAGGTGAAGGTAGGGTGTCTAGTTTATCACATCAGCCTATATAAATCACTGATAACCTAAACAGGATTTGTGAAGAAGATAGTTATGAAATGTCCCTTCATACTAAGGGTTGAGATTTTTTTTTATTTCTGATTAAAAAAAAAAAGAAAAAAAAAATCATGTTGCTAATCTGCCACTCTGCCGATTGTGTGAACTTCTGAAAAAAAAACCCATTTTCCGCAGTATTGGTAACACCATCGAAATCCAAGTAAAAGATATGAACTAAACTAAATTTGCAGTTACGAGGGGTGATCATAAAGATCGTGGACCACCTCGTTATTTTGAAAACTACCACACGTAGGATTACGAAAAATTGCCCAGATGAGCATTAATTATCTGGTGACCGACTTAAGCTTTCAAATGTCGTATTATTCAAATAAGTAAAGTGTGACATCATTTTAATGATGTCATATCCTGCATTAGCGGTCGAAAATGTCGGACGATGTTTTATTTGAGTCGCGAATAATCATGAACTTTTACCTCAAACTTGGAAAATATTTATCAGAAATCAAAACCGTTTAAGAAAAAGATTAAGAGGAATCTGCTCTCAAAAGCTTTGATATGCGTAAATGGATCAGACCGGTTTAGACATGAGCGCGATACTGTTAAAGATGACCCAAAATTTGGCTGTCCATCAACATCAGTCATTGACAAAATCATCACAGATGTAGAGCAGTGTGTAAAACAAGATCGCAGAGATACTGTGAGGAAAATAGCTGACACACTTAGGATTTCATATAAAAGTGCCAAGGAGATTTTGACTGACAATCTTGGAATGTCGAGTGTTTGTACAAGGTGGGTACCTCGACTATTGATGCCCGAGCCAATGGGGGTTTGGGTCAAAATCTATTGAGAAATTTGAGAACGTATTAGGGTAGAGGGGTCAAACTTTACTAATCGTATTGTAAGATGCGATGAAACATAGGTACACTTTAACGAGACTGAAAGTAAACAACAAAGCAGTGAACAGAAACATTCAACATCGCCATTTGGCTTTAAAGCCAAACTTTCTAAGTCAGTTGGTCAAGTTATATGCATCATATTTTTCTATACGCCTTTTTTCTTCTAAATCATGTTGTATCTATAGATACAACGGTCAATGCTGAGTTTTATGCCCACATTATTCAAAGAAATTTCACAAACACCATACGAGAAAAGCAGCCAGAAGGCCTGCAGAGTGACGTCACTTTACACCAATATAACGCCCTAGCTCACAAAGCCACACTTGTATAGAAAACTCTGCAAAAGCTAAACACAGAAACACTAGCCAACCCATCCTGTAATTCAGTCCTGACCCCTTGTGACCTTTAGGTAGTTTATGCTTTGAAAGATTCTCTATGTGGAACACACTACGAGAGCAAAGAGAAACTAACCCTCACTGTGACCGGGTCCTTGAAAGTAATGTCATGTGACGTGCTCGCGCATGTGTTTCGCTCATGGGAATCCAGAATAAGTAAGTGCATAGAATTCGAAGAAGGTTATTTTAAAAAAAAAGTAGACATTCAAAGTTGTTTTTTATAACAATTTTCCAATGAAGGCACTGGTCCACATTCTTTCTGATCACTCCTCGTACAAGCAGTGAGTTAGATATTGCTTTTATTTATGTGATCTATGCTTCTCTGGTTTACAGTAAAACATATTTATAGCGAACTCTGATACTGCGAAGTTCCGGTTTGTACAAAATGAAATTGATTCCCCAACTAAATGCTTCTTTAGCCTATGTGAAAAAGCAGTGTTACAGCGAATTTTGATATAGCAAAGTTTATTTGCACATGGCGAATCAAAAGCAGCATTGCTTGTGCTAAACTGAGTTCAGATAATAGCTTCATGATATGCACTTATCATGCTGATTTTTCAATTGATATGATATTCAAAGAGTTCCTTATTACTGAGAATAAGCGATAAACATATTTCACTTTCAAGGACATTTTGCGAGGAAATCCAAGTTAGACCTTATTTCAAGGGGTTACATTTCCAAGAAATGATACTACAAGGAATACCAACTGTGTACATCTAGTGAGGCAAAAAGAAATGAAGGTCACTTTCACTTGCCCATCCACTTCTTCTAATGCAAAGTATACAGCAACATATTCTTGCAATGAGAAATCAACATTGTCAAATCAGTCATGGAAAATAGGTTGTCTAATTATTAGCCTAAAGACTTCACTTAACAAGCAGTTGGTATAGATTGAAGATCAGACTGCACATTCTGTGCAGTCTGATCCTAATCTATGCCATCCGCTAAAGCCCATTTTCCCCTATGGTGCTGAAAGAGTTAAGTGGTATTTCTTGTCAAGGGTTATATTTACCTGCACCCGATTGTATAAACGTTGGTTAAATTAACCCAGGGTTAAACTCTAACCCTGGGTTAACTTTTAACCAGTTTGGTTAACTAACCAAACTGGTTAAACACTTGTATAAAACAGATAACCAAATTGGTTACTTAACCAGAATGGTTAGATTAACCAAACTTTAACCAAACAAATATATCCCGTCATGCAGTTCTCTTTTCAAGTTTTCACGCGCGATACGTCAGAAAATGTATCCCCTCACACACATTTTACCGCTCATACAACATAATGAGAGTGCTTGTGATAACTGATTATAATTTTTATACTACTACCGCTGTTATTTTGGGTTTAAACACATATTTTAGTTTTTGTATAGCCCCCTAAGTCTAAACATGTAATTCAGACAAAAATCTGAGATGTCCGGTCGTATTATGATAAAATAAAGGCTATCGAAGTGGTTTTGTCCGTACCGAGTGTATCTCTTCCTGCTTGAAAACAGCGATAACCTCATTCAGATACAGCGATCTATACATCGGTTTTAAAGGCAAATACTGATGACTACATACAAGACTATGTCTTAGGTAAGGTTCGTGTGTTTTATATTTGCAATAAGACTTTCGATCACAATATTTCTTTCCGATAATACAAATTTTCAGCACTTTGAAAGACCTAGAAGTTGTGTCATCCGTAACTGTCCAGTAAAAGTTTTGTTAGTAGCAACTGCCTTTTCGTACATTATCCGCCAAAATTTGAACAGAAAATGGTTAAATATGCCCGTAAACCCACTCTCCCACCTTCTGTACTATTCTACATAAATGATCATATATCAAGACAATGTTTTTGATGAATGATTGAGAAAAGCATAACAGTTGTCACGGGTAAAAAACTACCCAACTTTCGAAAACGAACTTGATCCAGAATCCCATGTTGCATCTCATGTTAACTTGACTATAATTTGAAAGATTTAGGGTAACATGACGAATATGCTTGATGTTGAAAGTTATCATTATTTGCCAATTTGTAATCTTGCCTCGGTTTGTCTTGTATTTGTACCATTTAATAATTAACGAACTGAGGCTGGGAGCTCTATGGCAAACAGGCATATACATGTATATACATGTACATGTAGAAAGTAGCAATCATTCTTAAGTAATTTGTCAGAGGATCAGACTGATTTCTGATTATCAGATGGTGATTGGAATTTTAAAATGTTTATGGGAGATACCCTTCAGTACATTCCAATGAGCACCCACAACATGGGTTTCATCTTGTTTTCATTATGTATTTTAGTTTTATTCTGATCAATACAAAACTTTCATTACTGTCATTCTCATCCTAGGTAAATAAACACATATTTGAATGATGATGGTGAAGTGGTAAAGGGATGGTGTAGTTAGCATGGTAGAGCATTATTACTGATTTTCAAGAACTGGAGTTCAGCATTCTTAGGAAATGACAGGTATGTGTTGTTCAACAATCTAGTTGGTTGAATGTTATGTGTGACTTTTTTGCCACCAAAAAGAATAATAATAATAATTCAGCTTATTTTAAAGCCTGAAAGTAGATTACTTTTGTACTGTAAGATGATTTAGCTAAAAAAAAAAAGCAAAAAAGCATCAGGTAGCAGACTGCACTTTCTGATCCACAGTCTCAGTTCTCCAAAAGCTATTTCAATCCCCACTGGCAGTGGAAGAGGTAAAAGAAATTAGGTACTGGAAAAGTATCTGTCATATCTATGGACTAGTGAATCTCACATATAACATGCATAAATGACTCTTTCTGTCATGTTTCTGTTCTCCGATTATGCTTTAACTTTCATACAGATATTTTTGCACCTAGTTCAGTTTATGGTAGAAGTGATAGACATACCAGTGTTTTACAGACTTCAAGCAGTTTTTTGGTTATACAAAATAAACTGCTACCTTACTCATCTCTTGTATAAAACTGACATACATTTACAAACATGAGCACCAAAAAATATATTGCCTTTGAAGCAGTTACTAGTGCTACATCAATGAGTTGTAAAAACAGAGTGTGAAATCTTTTTCAGATCCACTGTGGTAAATAGATCTACTATCAACAGAAAAAAATACTGTCATAAATCTACTTCATTGTAGAGACTTTTAACAGGATTGTGTATTTTTTTTTGCCAAAGATAGTTTCTTTTGTACATAAAAATTGACAAATGAATAATGTCAGAAAACAGGGTTATTGTTGCTTTCATCCAGTAGGTATAAGACTTAGTAAACATCACAAGTTCTAGCAGTCAAGTTAAAAACAGAAATCTGTGTCAGTCATAATACACTTTGAAAGGAAATTTCAGTACAAATCTATACATTTTATTATATCATTTTCAGTGGATTTTTTTTGTTTTGTGATAAATTTCTCATAAAAGGAGTGAATGTTTTAGACTGAAATTTGACTGCTTGTAGAAAGGCTGCATAAACATGTAGACTAATTTTGGTGTGCATAGGTAAAATTTCACTCATGGTAGGTAGCATCAAAGTTACAAAAGTGAGCTGGATTGATCTTTGCAATTGTCATTTAGAGATGATATCCATCACGCAGCAACTCTATACCAAATAAAATAGCACTGATTTGGATTTAAAACATTTGCAGACAACAAATTAAAGCGTAGTTCAAATGATAAAATAGTTGAAAAGGTATAAAACATTGTGGTTAATGGAAAAAAATGTTGATTACTAGCATTTTCCATTTTCTCACAATGTTTACAAAGTCCTTTCTATGGTTGCCAAGACAGAATTGTTTGGTAAAGGGTTAACACAATGAATTTCACTCCTTTCAAGATTGGATTTCTACTTTAAATAGGTAAAAAACACAGACATTCAGTACAGAACGATAGTGCATGGACAATGCTGTACCAAGTTTACTCCAGGCAGGTGTTTTGGTGTTATGAGAGGTTCAAATGGAGAACCATACATTCAATCAGTCGAACTTTTGAATGTGCATTATGATCTTTGATCTACACCTTTCTTTTGTGTTAACAATATTGTGGTAGATACTTGTGAAATTATATTGCTATTTTCACTTTTTTTTCCAGACTAGAAAAAGTCCATTTAACTCTTTACCAAACGACAAAATTCTAGACTGTAAATTGAAAGTATTTGCAAACGACAAATTAAACTGTTGATCAAGTGATGATTACTTCTTTTTGATGGGGTAGGAAACATTTAGGAAAAAGTAAAAAAACTGGTTACTAACATTTTCTTGTTTTCCAACAATGTTTTCAGAAGCTTTTTTTCTTTGAATCATTGAATTATGTGGTAGAGGGTTAAATTGCATTCCAGGGATTAAAAGAATTTGTGTATTTCAGTACATGTTGTTTTTCTTTGACTATTTTGGATATTTAATCAGTTCATTACAAAGATTAGATAGATATAACATTAGTCATGACATGTTACAGAAATAAATGACTTAAAATGATAAAACTGTTTTTTTTGCTGTCCCACATTCAGGCATCACTCTCCAACTGGAGATAAAAACAGCTTTTTATGCTCATGAAGCTGTAGCTTCAAAAAGGAGAAACTGCTTGTAAAAGTTGATTGCTTATAAACCTATTATGTTTTTGATGCTGCTGGAAAAGTACATTTTCCTCTGCTATAGTTATATATCCTAAATGTAAGGTGAAATGGGGTTGGTAAATCTATAAATAGCTGGTTAAGTATAGGTTTGATTTGTTTGTGGAAGAAAGACAAAAGTTTATGAAAGGAATACACAGTTTATGTTCTGGTTGTATGGTGTTTTACATCATTATCACTATTATTTCAGTTTTATCACGGTGGCCAGTGCACCTGTCCATGCTTTCCTGTAACATTTGTTACCAGTTCTCCCCACAATATTCTTTCCAAGGTAATGGCTGCTTTCCCATATCAAAACAATGATCTGCAGTGAGAGAGGAATGACTCCTGTCACAATGACTATCATCAATCCTCAGAAAGAAATTGACTGAGCTGTGGATCAAACTAGTGACCTCTGTTCTCAAGTCTTGTACACTACTGACTGAGATACTGAAGCTTGGCAGATTATGCTCTAGACATGTAGTCGTATCCAATTATCGGAAAAACTGAAGAAGCCCTTTTTTTTCGTCTTAAGATCCCTTTCTGAAGTCACTGACGCAAATTTAATGACGTCAAAGGCCAAAGTTCTTGATACAAATTAAATTTCTGACTACATGAATGTTAAAAAAAGTTAAGGTAGTGGAGAACATCCCTTTGTGAAAAAATGTTATTACATCGGATTTGAACCCCGAAATCCTTCTCCGGAGACAGATGCCTTATCCATTAGTGAATTCACGTTCACGTAGAGGTGTAGATTATCATAATTAAATATAGCATACATTCCCTGGTGCATGGATATGGTCTTTGTTTTAAAAGAAAATAGGGTGTTATATTGTGGGGAAAATCAATAAGACTTCACTATCTGCTCTTATTTCTGAGTCACTTTCGACATTCAGGGTACAGTCCCGACAGGGGAGACTACTGTACACATTGTTTTATCACCCAGGAAAGTCCCAGGTCTCCTGCAAACTTTTAGCTTTTAATGAAGGCCACTCCATCTTCAGATGGACATTAAATTTTAATGTGGGTCCCATCAACGCATCCCACAACACCAGAAAAAACTGCCGATCTTGAAAAACCCATGTCGTGTGGTCCATCGTTTGTCCCCGGCCGTCAGGAATTCTATGTAGGTCTACCGGTAGATCTAGATCTACGTCTCTCAAAGTAAACAATGTCTTTTTGATTCTAACCCCTGCCATGGTTCTGGACACAGTACGGATATCTACCCCAAATGTGTCCCCAAAATCAACCACGATAAGCCTTAGGACAATTTTAAGCCTAGCTAGGCTAGATCTTGATGTCAATGATAAGTTACGATTCGTCCCGTGTAGAAGTCGATCCCCTGAAAGGTTTTCTAGTCTGTCTGTACAGGTATCATACAAATACAATCTCTTGTCTAATTTCGCCGCATCAAACCCAAATCTACATCGTCTTCGAAGTTTTTTGTCGTCAAATTGGTAAGTTTGCACATGTAATCGTCGAGATTGCCTCTGTTGTCTAGCCACCGGTGTAATAAGGGCGGCCATGTTGTTTTTTGATTAAATGGTTAACCGGTATAGTGGAGGTGGGTTAAATTTAACCGGAATTTGATTCTGGTTAAAGTTAACCAGACCTTTATACAATCGCTAACCAATAATTTAACCCAAACTCTCTCCTAACCAAACTTTTAACCCAGTGGTTAAATTTAACCAACGTTTATACAATCGGGTGCAGATGTTAATTTTTTACCCAAAAACAAACTTTTGGACTTGTCCAAACTGAAAGCATTTGCAGACAACAAATTACATGTAGCTCAAATGCTGATTACTGTTCTTGTTAAGGCTTGTTTGTATATGAATTTAATGCTGTTTTAACAGCTTACATCAAATCACGGCTGTCAGTGCACCTACACATGTGTTTCCTGGCTTTCTCATGCCTGTGCTGACACAATTCTCTTTCCAAGCCACTAAAAGTCTGGACTGTGCGGTAAAGAGTTAAGTAATGCACATTATAACCAGTTTACATACTTCAAATATTTTACAAGCCCCATTCAAAATAAAGTTGAAAATATAGATCTACAATGTTTACCCCAACTGGTCTTCACTTATGGGTAGTCTTTAGTAATTTTGGTGATAGGTCACTACAATATGACTTAACAACCTTTTATTGTGTTTACTAATACATGACTATACTTCTCTGTTTTCAACATAATTTTGCACAGTCAGTTTTAGGTAAAACTCACGCTTTTTTTGTTAGAGCCTGCTATGATTGCCATGGAAATTGTAATTCTGTAAAATCTGAACACATCAACTTCTTTTTTGTTGAGTTAAGGGTATTTCTTTTTCTTTCCACAAGGTTTTGAGATATTTAACTGATGATTTATGCAGACAAAATTAGTCAGAAGAATCTCAGTGGAACTTAACTTTTTCAGTGACACTGAGTTATCATGGACTCGATGAATACTCAGGCAAACAGAAACACTGGTACAAATAATCTAAATGTGCAAACTCAAGCTTTTTAGCCAGTATCCTCGCCTTTGTAGGTAAAGTTTTCATCTGAAATACATGTGTTTAACCCTTACACTGCTAAGTGCAACTCAAAGACCATCTGTGGACAGTGCAGATCAAGATCAGACTGCACAGAATGTGCAGTGTGATCTTGAATCTACACTTTCTGATCAGGGAATATTTCTCACCAAAAATTTCTTTGAAATGGCAACATTCGGGTTATTACTATTGGCTTGAAAGTTTCCCTTGACTTATTCAGTAGGATAAGGGTAAATGAATCTCTTTGATGCAGTAACTCTTTTACAAAGCGAAAAGATTTGGTTGATTGATTGATTGTATGGTGTTTAACCCTTTACCACTCGGCAAAATTTAAGACCTATCCAAATTGAAAGCATTTGCAGAAGACAATTTCATAGTGGCTCAAATGACGCAACTTTTCTTTGATAGGGTAGAAAACTTTGTGGGAAAAGGAGAAAATGCTGGTTACCAGCATTTTCTCCTTTTCCCACAATGTTTTCAAAAGGCCTCTTCTTCAGGGGTGTTAAAAGGCGTCATTGTGTGGTAAAGGGTTAATGCCTTTTTACAACATTATTCAGTTAGAAAAGATTTTGGACTTAATCAAACTGAAAGAATTTGCAGACAACAAGTCAAACACATTTCAAATGCTGACATTTGTCTTTAAAAGGGTAAAAAACACTGTAAGGAGAGAAGAAAATGCTGTTTTCCAGCATTCTCCTTTTCCCACATTGTTTTCTAAAAGTCACTAAAACACAGGTTCGTGTTGTAAAGGGTTGAATAAGCAAGTCATCACCTAATTATTATAGATCCATAAAATCTATGTTGTCTAACAACCAACTGAATAATGCCGCAGAATGGTCCTTGGACATGCAAGATGTTTACAATTAGCAAATAGTTTTGATTCAGGTCAGCTTGTATAGAATGTACAGACAACAATGAGTCGATTCAATTTGCATGTGCATGACTCATATACATATCCATCATAATAATAATACTTTGAGAATAATGTCTAAACATCTGCCATTGTCATGCTTTGTTTTGGAAGATTTAAAGGAAATTTTTTACCAACATATTTTGAAATTTTACTTCATTAATTGTTCCTGATTGGCTACTTGGGCATAGTGTTTCTCAAACATATCTTCTTTACTTAAGGATTTATGATCCTTGACTCACATAATTACTTGAGAGTTGGATGTTAAGAATGGAAAGATCCTTTACACAAGTCCTAAAAAAGCCTCTCATTCATGCTTTACTTTTTGAATAAATGAATGAATGAATGAATGAATGAATGATGGTCCATCAACAGTTTGGGTAATTAATTTATAGACATTATTGTGTGTTTGGGTCAATCTCTACACGAAAAGTTAAGGTTGTTAACAGTAGCTATCCAGAGGTGAAAATGTTTTGACTTGAAATTTAAATAGAAGTCATGTACCATTTGCCAAACAATCCTGTGTTTATCAACCATAAATAAATAAGCTTTTGAAAATAGTTACAAAAGAAGAGGGTTTTAGCGACCAGAATTTTCTCCTTCTCCAACAATGTTTTCTACCTTTCCATGGACAAGGCTCATTATTTACACCACATTTAATCTGTGGTCTGCACATGCACAACTGGACAAGGGTAAAAATTTTGTCTAGTAAAGAGTTACAAAAAGAACCACAGATCCTCACAATAGGAACAATTGAAAGCAAAATATTGTGCAAGATGTAAATTTTTACTTAAATTTGAATAAAAATGAATCCTGAAATGTGATCAAACACTTCCAATAAAGAGGCCCTCAGCCTCTCTTGAGATAAGATGTTGAGACTTGAATGTTGAGAAATGATATCTGCTTAACTTAATTAATTGAATGGTGTTTAACGCTATTTCCAACATTATTTCAGTTATATCACAGTGACGGCTCTCCTATTCATGTGTCCTGGGTTTCACCAGTTCAAGGCTGGGGCTGTGAAGTGTCTTGTCAATGCTTCTAGTGTGGCACAAGGGTGTGGCGTCATCAAAAGGTGGGGGTTTATTAACCTCATCTCAATGCTTGACCACAACCACCTAGTCTCACTGAGACTATTTTTGTAAAAACCCATTTCTTCACTTACATCTTATGAAACAGATTGTTCTGCTAGGCAGACATAAACAATCATGCTGCAAATATTGACACCAAATTCAAGACAGTTTCATTTTTCATTATGACCATAAAAAAATCAAGTGGTTTTACAACAAGAGGCACTGGGATATGAATATTTAAACACTTTTGCAGTTCAACATGGAGAGAAATAATGAGAAGTAAACTTGCCAGATTGCCTTTTACCTGGTTGTATTGTATATTGTTGAAAAGCGAAACTTTCAGTAAGACATCAGGAATAGGAATCTTGTGTAATGAGTGCTAATGCAGTGATTCATTTACCTGCGTGCCCTGCTGGAATGGCACATAAAAATCGCTGAGGACGCAGATTTTTAAAAGATGTGCATCTCTTGGGCGCATATGTTTGCTGGTTGGTGCTACTGTGTTTTAGATTTTAAGAGCGACTGCGTTCAGGGTTTTATCTTTTAGAATAAATTCTACTGTAACACCGGCTACAGTATGCAAGAGTAAGGCTGATTTTTAATGGTTGCGTAAAATCCAACCAATCAGCGGTGTTCTTACAATACAATCCGACAAGTATGGCTTCCCATGGAAAACGAAAGTAATTTTTCGCATATTGGGTAGCGATTTGTGGGTTTTCTCGACTTTGTCATGTCATCGAAGAAATATATAAGGCATCATGGTAACCAGTATTTTGTCCATTTGTGACAATTATTTCCTACCATTTCAAAGAAAAACCTCAACATTTGATTTGCTGTTAGCTAACTCTTTTATTGTGCGCCGCAGAAGTAGCACACTATTTTTTTCACTTGTTTGGGAATTATGCCTAGATGTGTTGATGTGTGTCAGTCTTGCATCATTTTTGTTTCAGGGTTAAGATATTCAAACAATAGGTCAAACAACTTCATGTAGAAATAGCACAATCTAGTCAAAGTGTGTAGTGTTCCTGAACCACAGGGCTTTAGTAATCCTTGCAATGTAGTAGGCAATAATACTCCTGCAAACAAGACAAGCTGACAGTAGAAATAGGTCATGTGAGTTTCTTTTTTTAACAAAGTGTCGGAAATCAAAAGCTAGGTTGGCGTTACTGATTGCCAAAATTACCATTGGCAATCAAATTTTACAGCTGGCGACTTTGAGTCATACTCCATGAAAAGTAGTTTGATAACACCTGCAAAATTAGTATCAACCCATGTCAGTCTGCACAGTTGGCACAGGCTGACCAGTGTGGAAACATTTTGCTTTTGCAATGTTTATGCAGGTCCGAGTGCTACTCGAGGTACCTCATAATTTAGTCTATTATCTATCAAAATGGGATTTTACGGATCCAGGACTATGTAATGGCTTGCTTCGTTTAACACATTAAGGAGGTGCATTTTAAAGCCCCTTTTGCCAATGCATGGCTCATTTAAATTGATACCAATCATGTCCTTATTCCAGTTTTGCCTAATAGCACATGTTGTCGTAATTCTATGAAATGTTGATAATTAATCAGACCTTTGGGGAGGGTGTCTTCACAAATAATAATAGAAATGTTCAAAGATAACACATATTAACTTCAAAGAGTTACTAGATAAGGTGTCAGAAAATGGTGAAAACGTGGTATTTCAACAGTGGAAAAGGTTGAAGCTAGCAAATGATAAAGAGATGCAGAAAGAAGATGTCATTAGATCCATTGATGATCGTTTTTTAACCAATTACAAAATTAAGTCAAATTTTCACAGTTCAAGATGACGTTTTGAAAAGTTGCCCATTGAATTACTTTTACAATTGTTCATTATCTTAACAATTGAAGTGTAATAAATGGAACAAAGGTTTAAACTCAACAATTAGGTTCCTTGTTCACTCTTCAAGGCTAGTATATTGATATAGTTTTTGGTTATTAACTTGGTTGGCTTTGCTCATAAATTTGGGTAAATTGCGTAAAATAGTATTCATTTAGGCTTTTATAGACACTGTAATACAGACTGGACAATCACTAGTAATATACGGGGCATTGGGACAAGTTCTAATATGATTTTAATTATATTCATTTGAGGACATAAAAGTTTCAGACATGATCAATAAACATGTTTACTGTTTCAAAGCATAGGATTCTTGCAAATTATTTTACCTTTGCCATATTTTGATCATAGAATAGTTTTCAATCATTCACTGCATCATTTTCATGGAAATATATTTTTCAAACCCAGCATAGTGCATAGCTTTCTTGGTAACATACACATATTAAATGCCAATTGACGAGAAATTATATCAAAATTATGACAAAAACATTCAAAATTGTCCAAAGTTGATTAAACTTGGAAAGCAGCTCCTATTCTGTGCAACAGTAGTTCTTAAAATCATGGAGAACTGATAAAGCATACATATGCATAAAAATAGGTGAAACTTCCTAAATATAGGTTCAGGGCTGTTGAAATTCAAAATTCGGTAGCTTTAAACATCGAACTATGTGGCGAAATGAAGCAAAGTGATAAAATAAAACATGAAAAATTTCTGATTTCTATCACGCCTAATGGTCATGTTTAATGAGAATGAATCTATATCTATAATTTCACCAAATTGTTGCCAAATGTTTTTTGGTAATCGGCAGCTTCAAGAAAGGCTAAGTGTGAAACAACATTACTTGAATCATTTGAAAGACAAAAAATTATGGCATACTGTTGATTGACTGCAATGGAGTTTAAAGCAAAAAGACAAAAAGTAAAAAGAAGGCATTTACTGATAAAAAAAAAAAAAATCTAACTTCAGAACTACTACTAATATAGAACGTATATCGAAGATCAGCCGTCATGGCTGAGTCTTCTCAGGGGATTGTAAGAAAACTGTATGGTAGGGCAAGTCTCAATGAGAAAAAATCAGCTGTGTTAGTTGCATTTAAATCCACATTTTGGCTAGTGAAAGAGAACATAGCAATTAAGAAGTATGGGTATGAGGGACTAAGTTCAATTTCTTATTTTTAAAACACTTCAATGCATACTAAATTTTGTCCCCGAATTTTTAAAAATGTCTCAAACTTTTCTGGATGAGTGAGACATTTGTCTCTACTTTTTAAAATGCTTGGCAGAACATTGAGCATCTATCGTATGTTGAAATATAAACAAAATGAAATTTTCAAAGTTTTGGGCTTCAACTAAGTTTGAACTCATGTTGTAAGGGTGACAGGATAAGACAGTATTACATATCAGGGCCCACGCTGCCGATCGCCATTTTCGCCAAATGCGAAAATTCTGAACAAGTGGCGAATTTTTTCTTTAACTGGCGAAAATAAGTGGCGAAAGTTTTTTTATCGGCAATTCTTCACTTTTTGTCTCAACTCACGAGATAAGTGGAGAAAGGGTGAAGCAGGGAACAAGCTACAGGGCGACGTGGGCGCCTTAAAAAATTCCCGACCTGGCTATATTCATGAAATATTGTCTATCAAAGACAAAGGGTGACACCAGTTATCCTTTATTAACTTTGTCAGTTTAGACAAGACAGCAGAGTATTATGATCCTTATCTGTTACTAACTCGCTAAATCTACCCCTTTATCCCACGAAAACTTGTCTTTTTTTTTTCCACAGGTAAAGCGTCTGCTTATTTGTTTAGATGACATCAGACGATCAGTGCTGATTCTCAATACATGAATAGTCGTAAAATAAAGCAGAATCACCTCTTCTTACTGCTGGAGATATTCTTTACAAATATTTTTTTTGATAAATTCCAATGATAGTAAACCAAAGGATTAAAAAATCTTGAAAACAATCATTTGCCTTCCTCATATCGGCAACTCAAGCAAAATCTGCAGTGCAGTGTTCTATTTATAGCATTCTATTTTTAGAATACTCTACACCTTTTCCTTCTTATCAGCTATTTTATTGACTATATTATATAGCTTACGTCTCTGTAAACCTTGTTAAGTTTAATTCTTTTAAATTTTTAACAAGTCCTAGTTATGTTTTTGAATCAAGATTATGGTTGGTCCTCATTACAGCCGTGAAGAAGTTTTTTTTTTTTTTCTTTTCTCATCACTCTGGACATTATTTGTAATCTGATGAGAAATGTCAGGGTTTGGAATAATGTGTGACTTTGCATCAATGGGTTCATAAATTACAAGGCAATCAAAACCCAATGGTCAGATACTGTTCTTTTGAGTCAACAAGTAGATAAAAATCGTTTCTCATTTTTTTCTTTGATAAGCAAATCATATCCAAAAGTGATAGTAAGATTCAACTGTTTTTCACTCAAGGTGGGCATACAGAAATTCTTTCATCACATACTATAATTTCTTCTGTAAAGTTCATGAAAGAAATACTGTCTACTTGCAGCACAAGTCTACTTCTAGATTCAAACATAATTTAACTACATTGTGTTTTTAACATGTTTTTTTTTTTTTATCAACCCACACAATGCCAACTTTTTAACAACCTCAATAAAGGAGACTAATGAAAACATTGTGAGAAAAGAAAGAAATGCTAGTAACCAGCATTTTCTCCTTTTCAAACAATGTTTTCTATCCTATCACAGACAATCTTCCACTATTTCGGCAACATTTAAATTGATGTCTGTATATGCTTTGGGTTTGGATGTGTCTAAAATTGTGTCATGTGCTAAAGGATTAAATCCCCATCATAATAAAAGACTTTATGTAATTTTCATCATTCATGTTTTCATGTTTGTACAAATGAATTAAAATTGAAAAAAAAAAAAAACCCTTGTTCTCTGTGTCTGATACTTGAAAGGAATAAAGGGGGATAAATGGTAAAAAAAAAGGAAAGTAACGAAAAAGTAGAAAAAAATGGCTCATAAATCAAGAAAAGTGGCAAAAGAAATGGCTAATAAATTAGGAAAAGTGCGAAAAAAATGGCTCATAAATATAAAAAGTGGCGAAAAGTTTTTTAAATTGGCGAAAATAGTGGCAAAAGAAAAAAAAAAGCCAGAGCAGGCCCTGCATATGCATGTTGAATTAACTCTGTGCCTCAAGACAAAATTTTACAGTTGTCCAAATCCAAAGTACTTTACAGACAACATAATAAAGTTGATTCAAATGGTAGGGTTTGCTTTTAATAAGATGGAAAACATCGTGGAAAATAGAGAAAATGCTGGTTATTAGCATTTTCTCCTTTTCTCACAATGTTTTCAAAAGCCCTATTCCTCAAGGTCATTAAAGTCTGTGATAGTGTGGTGAAGTGTTAACCCTTTACCACACAATGACGACTTTTGACACCCCTGATAGAGAAGGCTTTTGAAAACATTGTGGGAAAAGGAGAAAATGCTGGTAACCAGCATTTTCTCCTTTTCCCACAATGTTTTCTACCCTATCAAAGAAAAATCATTTCATATGATCCACATTGAAACTGTCCTCTGCAAATGCTTTCAATTCGGACAGGTCTAAAATTGGTCGTGTGGTAAAGGGTTAAACAAATGAGAACATACTAAATTGCATTTTAGGACCTGCAAGTTTCTACAGGAGAGGGCCATACTGGTACTTAATAGCCAGAGACCAGTCAGGTTATTGAGGAGAGGAAAAGAAAAAAAAGTTGTGACTAACTGAGCTGTAGCAGCAAGGAGATTTAAGGGAACTAGTCCCATCCAATAACTTGAGAAATGTTTTGAAAGCTCATAATCTTGATAGCCTTGATGATGGCTAATCCTTTTATTAGCTGTTTTGGTCAAAACTGTGCAAAGGATATATATTAAAGTACTGAAAATACAGACAGACTGGCAAATGTAAAACAAGTGGCCTTTGTAAAAAAAACACATGGTTGATCTATACAAATTTGACAAAGAAGAGTCCAATTAGTTTATTGAGTCTGTTCCAGTTCAATCAAATCCATGCTAGTAATTAAGTCCAATTTTTAGTCTGATTCAGTTCGATATGGTGACTTTACCCTATGATCTAAGATATTTACATGTCAGAATAGGAAATACCATGAACATCTTCTGTCTGCTGATCTCTAATTAAAAATGCAATAATTTGACATTCAAATACTTTCTGGAGTTCACTATTACATGAACTTTAGATATGCCTTTTCACATTCCTATCATTGGGCGTGTTCCAACATAGACAGGACCTACAACACCTGCAAAAAACATGAGAATGGTATTGTTTAATTGAGTTTGTCTCCAATAAGATTGTATATTATTTCATCCAAATTGGCAAAATTATACTTTTTTGCCTTCATTTTAAATAGGGGTGTGACAAATGAGTCAATTTTTTCTTGTTTTTGGATTTTGTTGTAGAATCTGTATCTTGCGAATATCTGGTTCAAGGTTGGTAAAATATATTATGGAATCAAGTACAAAATGTGTCTAATCATTTACTTTCATCATTTGAAATGTCCATCCAAGTGTGGAGAAAGCACTGTCCTTGTCACCAATTTATAGTAAGAATTCCGACACTGTCTTTCCCTTATCTTCATTCAGTAAAAATAAGTTGACAATGCCTAGTAAACTTTTCTAGATGCCCTGGAAAATTACTATCTTCCAAGCTCATACATGGAGGTTGAATGCCTTCCATTTTCACAATTTATCTAAATAATCGAAAAGTTGATTGATTGATTGTATGATGTTTAACGCCATTTTCAACATTATTTCAGTTATATCACGGCGGCCAGTGCACCTATCCATGCTTTCCTGAAGTCTCTTTTTGCCAGTACTCTGCACAATTTTCTTTCCAAGCCACTGGCTGCTTTCCCACATAACCATGGTCGAAATAATGGTCAGCGGTGGGAGAGGAATGAATCCTGTCGCAATGACTATCATCAATCCTCGGAAAGAAATTGGCCGAGCCAGGGATTGAACCCACAACCCCCTGTTCTCAAGTCCTACACGCTACCGACTGAGCTACCGGGGTTCGGCAAAAAATATACATTAGTCCAAGTTCATTTCCAAACAGTTGGCTTCACCTGGCTGATCAGAGAGACCAAAAATTTCGGGAACCTGTCCACTGTGAGTAAACTGATGTAACCCCAACTATTATAAATGTTCACGTAAAGCGTTTCAACTCTTACTCTGACTTTGGTGACCTTATTACAAAATGACCAAGATAAGCGAAAGAAGTAAACACTAGTAAAACTGGCATCAAGTAATCCCATACTTAACTTTTCAATTATGCAATAAACAGCAGTAACAATTTGTTTAGTGTTGAATGACATCATAATACCAGTATTATCAAAATCTCTGACGAGCAAACACTAGAAAGTTTGTAGCGCTTCACTTTCAAAATAATTATCAGAAATGGAGTCAGTGAAGATGTATGAATGAAACAAGAGCAAATCAAGTATATCGAATTATGTAAACACATCCGGTATTCGTCTGCTGTCAATATTATTCCACAAAATTCAAGTAACCTGTTTGTCAAGATATGCGTAGTTAGCAGATTGGCCAAGTTTTTTCTAGTGCTGTCCGTATATGTAGCAGGTGTTGAAAAGTTGATAGGTCAATTTGGGTTTAAGCAAAGATACAATCACAGCAGAAAGAAGTTTGTAGTGATACAATGCTTTAAAAGAACCTAAATATTTAGATTGTACTTTTTTTAAGTAAACTGATGTAAATGCAACTCATAACATCCTTAAGTTTACAATAGTTATAGGTCATAGATCGCTTCATGTTAGCAGGGTGGAAAGTATGAAGCTCTGAGGGATACAGGATATAGAGTTATGTAAGGGTTATGACCTTTACGGAGAGACCATTACACAAACATTCTGCACTGGCATGTTTCTTCTTGATGAGATTCTAAAGACTGGAATCAATCTGTTAACCCCTGACTAAGCAATCCTGTGAGGCTTCTAAAATATAGTTGGAAAAACTACACGTCACTAGCGTTTTCGCTTTTCACTGAAAGTCAGTTAAAAGAGCAAGTTCATATCAGAAAATGATCGAAAATTGAAGTCACTGTTGCTATATTTCTAACTTTATGTTAACATTCACTAATCTCAACTCCAATGGAAAACATGAATTTGGTCATTTTACAACTTGCCGTTTTCTTAGTACAATCACTTTTCACATACCTAACCATTGAACACAGAAACTCAAACATGTAAATTATGAACATGTAGAATATGAAAAATCAGGGACAAAAAATGAGGGACAGCAAATGAAAGGAAACAGTTTCTAAAATAGTAACAATTTATTTACAAACGTATTGCAAATTGTTGAAAAAAATGTGCACAATTATTTCATAAATATGTTATGCATGTTATTTTGTGTAAAGGTATAACATACTTGAAATTAAATTTCTCTGGAACCACATGGCCAAACCTATATCTAAAATAAACTTCTCTCTGAAGTAATCCTTAAAAAAGTCCATTGATCCCTTTCATCCCTCCTATCTTTCTCCCTCCCACCTCCCTCTCATAGCCCCCTCCTTACCATCCCCCCACCTCTTCCTCCCCCCTGCCTTCCTTCCTCCTCTCCTTCCTCCACCCTCCCCCCTACCCTCCCTTCTTACTCTACATTACCTTACTACTGAAATCTCACTAATCTCCCTCTCTCACACTTCCTTCATCCTCTTCTCTCTCTCCCTTCCACTCCTTCTCTCTCTCCCTTCTCTGCTCTCACCCCTTCATTCCTTCACTTCTGGCTCCTCCATTCTATCACTTCTCTCTTCCTCTCCTTCTCTCTCCCCCTTGCTTCCTTCTCTGCTATATCCCCTTCATTCCTTCCTTCACTTCTAGCTCCCCCTTTCTTTCACTTTTCTCCCTTCCTCCCCTTCCCTCTCCCCCTTGCTTCCTACTCTTTTCTCCCCTTCATTCCTCTCCTTATCTTCTAGCTCCCCATTTCTTCCACTTCTCTTTCTCCTAACTCCCAACCTTCCTCCTCCATCTACCTATTCAATTCTGCAAACTTGCCCTCCAACCTACCTACCCAACAACCTACCTACCTTCTCATTCTTCATACCTACCTTTTAAATTATCTATCTACCTTCTCTACCTACTTACTGACTCTACCTACCTTCTGACTACACTAACAACATACATACTCTACAGCCTACTTACTTTCTGAATGTTCACTCTACCTATCTAATCCATTCTTCCTTCCTACTATACCTCCATACCCACTCTTCTGACCTATCTACTTTACTAACCTCCTGACCCTACCTACCTATTCTACTCTATCTTCTCTGCCACCCTACCAACTCAGCTGACCTATGTATCATCCTACTATTCCTGCCTACCTGCCTCTAACTGCCTTACCACTTTGACTACCGTAATTACCGACCTATGATTCATTCCCAACCTTCTTTACCTACCTATCTTTCCTACATAATTAGCCTACCTTATTTTCTATCCTATCTACTTGCCTCATCTACATGACCTACGAGGTCTGATCATAAAGATCCTGGACCACCTCGTTAGTTTGAAAACTGCTTCAAGTAGAATTACCAAAAATTGCACAGATGAGCATTAATTATCTGGTACCCTACTTAAGCTTTCAAATGTCATCTTATTCAAATAGGTAAAGAGTGACGTAATTTTAATGACATCATATACTGCATAAGTGGTCCAAAATATCGGACAGCATTTTATTCAAGTCAAAAGTAATCATAAAGTTTTACCTCAAAGTTGGAAAGTATTTATCAGAAATCAAAACCGATTTAGAAAAAGATTAAGAGGAGTCTGCAGTCAAGAAATCTGATATGCGTAAATGGATCGGACCAGTTTAGACATGAGTGTGATACTGTTAAACATGACCCTAAATCTGGCCGTCCATCAAGATAAGTCATTGACAAAATCATCACAGATGTAGAGCAGCATGTAAAAACAACAAAAAACAAGAACCTAAGTTACTGTGAGGAAAATAGCTGACACATTTGGCATTCCATATAAAAGTGCCAAGAGATTTGACTGACAATCTTGGAATGTCTCTTGGTTTGCACAATGTGGGCACCTCAACTATTGACGCCCGAGTCAATGGGGATTAGGGTCGAAATCTGTTTAGAAATTTGAGACTGCATTAGTGTAGAGGGGTCAAACTTTACTAATCGTATTATAACATGCAATGAAACATAGGTACACTTTAACAAGACTGAAACTTAACAACAAAGCAGTGAAAAGAAACATTCAACATTGCCTTCTGCTTTTAAAGCCAAACTTTCTAAGTCAGTTGGTAAAGTTATGTGCATCATATTTTTCTATACGCCTTTTACCTTCTAAATCATGTTGTATCAATACATACAACAGTCAATGCCGAGTTGTATGCCCACATTATTCAAAGAAATTTCACAAACACCATACAAAAAAAAACAGCCAGAAGTCCTGCGGAGTGATGTCACTTTACACCAAGATAACGCCCTGGTTCACAAAGCCACACTTGTACAGAAAAGTCTGCAAAAACTAAACACAGAAACACTAGCCAACCCTCCCTATAATTCAGTCCTCACCCCTTGTGACCTTTAGGTAGTTCATGTTTTAAAAGATTCTCTATGAGGCATGCACTACGTATCAGAGAGTAACTAACTCTCACTATGACCGGGCCCTTGAGACTAATGTCATGTGACGCGCTCGCGCATGTGTTTCACACATGGGAATCAAGAATAAATAAGTGCATAGAATTCAAAGGAGGTTATTTTTAAAACAAGTAGACATTCCAAGTTGTTTTTTATAACAATATTGCAATACAGGCACTGGTCCACGTTCTTTCTGATCACCCCTCTTACCTTAACCTTTATCACCTACTTACCTAATCAACCTACCTACTCTATTCAACTCTATCTCCATACCAATCTCCCATTTCCACTCACCCACTACTCAAACAACCATACCGACTAAACTATTTAACTACCTACTTCCCCTCCCAAACTACCCATCCCTACCCAACCCCCACCATCCCTCAAAAAACCCACCTACACCCCCCCCCCCCCCCAACAAACCCAACCCATTTCACATCCCCATAAAAAAAAAAGAAACATCCTCCCATTCTTAAACCAACTGACTTTCAACTACCCACCTTTCCCAAGAAAACTCCCAAATCCCATTACCAAAGTAGGACAATGTGATAGCAATAAAATTACATTATAAATTAAGAAAAAAAAATGAGGGTCCACTAAAATGACATGTGGTTCCAGTATCGTTAGACTAAAAAGAAAAGCCTGGGGCTCATAAATCATAACTATGGTTCTACAACTGCAAGCATGTCTTTGCCACATACAGCTTCCAAATTACGAATAGAGAAAAACGCAATGAATGATGGACTAAAAGAAAATTAAGACATGCAAAAATAACCTGTGCAATTTCTTCTAAATTTGGTAGATCTAGTCTTTTCTCTTTTTGTAAGATAAGGCATGAAAAAGAGCTTGGAAAGGTCAATTAAACAATTTCTTACTCTGAATTTGGTAGACAAAAGTTTTCCAATTTAATATCAATGTTAAAGACTTGTGCAAATTGAAAGCATCTTCAACAACAAACTAAATCTTGCTGAAAGGAGATTTTTCTTTCAACTGATTGAAAAATATTTTCAAAAGCCTCCTTACCACGTGCAATTAATTGGGGATCATACTGTAAATCCTTAATGATTTCTAACAAAAATTGAAAATACACTAACTGAAAATATTAAGCTGGTACATTTTTATCGTTAGACCATACAGGGCCCGATATCTCAAAGCACTTTAAGTGCTACGATCATCGTAAACTGACCTTAAGTCCCTCGTAAGCATTTTCCCGGCTCTCTCAAAACATCGCAACTTAAGGGCCGATCATAAACCCGATCTTGAATTACGACCACTCCGAAGCTACCTTAATGTAATCGTGGGCTGTTTTCAGCAATGCACAAAACGTGGTGTTGTGGTTTATTTCTCAAAATGACATTATTTTTACACGTGCACGACAGCACAGGAGAAATAATATAGCTCGGCGAGTTTTAGGGACAGAATGAATCCCTTGGATTACATGGATGACATGGAATTAATTAGAAAATACGCACTTCTGGTGCCCATGCAGATGACATTGGCTTTGAGATTTTATGCAACGGGGAGTTTTCAGTCTGTGACAGCAGAGGGGTTGGAATTGATTCAGTATCAAGACATGATGTCACTTTTAAACGTTATGATCGTAAAAAACGTATCATTTACAAGAGTCTTAAGGTAGGTTTTAAGAGATCACTTTAAGAAAATCGTAACGTCCTCATAAAGTGATCGTAAAGTTCACCGTCACTTACAAAACCTTAAAGTTTTGAGATATTTGGCCAAGGACTCTAGGATTTTCATTTAAACAATCTTGGATAAGGGTCACTTTCTACCCAACAGCGGTTATTCAAACAATCCTTGTACTGAGGTTCACAAAATGATACAATGTACAAAGAATTACAATTCAAGGCCTAATGGGTCCACCAAAACCTTTAAAGTTTTCAATCTACAAGCGCATTAAAAGATTATGATCCACTGAATGGGCCAATTTTGTCCTAGGGGCTTTCTACGATTCTTATTCACTTTGTTTCACTTTCTACTGTTATTCATTTGCTATACCCAAACATGCCAGATTTATTTGTATTTGATTACAACTCTTTCTGCTCTGAAGTAAAGCTCTTGCTAACAACAAGACTTGCTAACTCAGAAATTGTTTTCCGTCATTTCAAACACAAATCCTTACATTTACTAAATTTGATTTACGATCTTCAAATTTTTCAAATTCTTAATTTCTTTCACCAGACAATCAAAATATAATGGCACACATCTATCAGTAATAATTTTCAAATATTTACTTTTGTATTTAAGATTCTCTACACCAAACACTGGAAGGGCTATTAAATAATTATTTTTCCTATTAATTTATTTCTAGATTATGGATATTTAACATAAACCATTGTTTTACACATGGATATTAAAAAATAAAAAACTGCTTCTTCAACAATCTATCAAAGTCTCTCAATATATTTTTTGGAATAAAGATCCTGAACATCTGACTGTCCATGATGATGAATAGTCATCATTTTTCTTTTTTTATTCATTTTTTAACTTTTTGGTTTGAGACGGAAGAGCAAAATCTTTTGGTAAAATTGAGACAAGTTATAATATGCTTAACCCTTTTCCAGACAACAAAATTTTAGCCTTGTCCAAATTGATAGCATTTTCAGACATTTAAATGTGGCTCAAATGGTGCAACCTTTCTTTGATAGGGTAGAAAACATTCTGGGGAAAGGAGAAATGCTAGTTACCAGCATTTTCTCTTTTTCCCACAATGTTATCAAAAGGCTTCTTTTCTAGGCTTGTTTAAAGTCAACATTGTGCTGTAAAGGGTTAAGTCATGACCCAGACTTTTTCAATAAATACATCTTTGATTTCTTTTTTTGTTTCAACAGATATATTTTACATCGATTGAGAAGCAAGTTCTTACAACTTATTCTAATCTCTCTCAATTCTGCTTCCTAGGAACTACACCATACTCACACCAAATGTGTGGGCCAATGAAAAATCAACCTGTTGACACCTCCTCCCTGGTATGGAACTTAGGACCTTATGGTTATAACACTGACGCTCTACCTCACAACCACGGACACCATATTTTCAAATTTTTTTTCATTCAAAGTAGTTTTTTGCAAATAATTTTCATTGTTTTTAAACAAAATGTAATTTCATTATCATTTTCTTCCCCCCCCCCTTTTTTTTTCTTTTGTTTTTACAATTTTTCATGAAATATATCAATTTTTATTTGTTTTCGTTTTTCCATCTTTTTTTTGTTTGTTTATTTTTTTGTTTTATCATTGTAATTAATGATACTTGCGCTGAATGTGTGGGCCAATGAAAAATCCCAATGTTGACATCTGCTCCTGGGTACGTAACTTACGACCTTGCAGTTGTGATGCCGACGCTGTACCTCACAACAATGGACACCGTATTTTTTATATTATTTTCCATTCAAAATAGTTTTTTGCAAATAGTTATCATTTTTTTAATAAAATGTAATTTCATTATTATTATTAATTTCTTCCTTTTTTTTTATTATTTTTTTTTTAACAATTTTTCATGAATTATATCAATTTTTATTTGTTTTTATGTTTTTTTTTTCTTTCTTTAACCATTATAATTGATATATGTATCTATGTTAAAAATTTCAATTTTCTCTGTTCATTTATTATAATTGTTATATTCTTGAAATTATGTACAATTATGTACAATGACATCTAAATCATCATGTGGCATTTGCATCCAGAAATAAATAAGCTGGGATAGTGAGCATTATTCATGTCAGTCTTCAGTCATCATACCAGTTGTTTACTCTGATATTGATGCAGCACCAGTTCTGATTGTTTGAAAACTAATTGATAAAATAATGTACCTTATGAAAATGTCAATAAAAATCATCTCCTTTGTAATAATAACTACATCCATCACCAGGCAATATAATGTCATTTCTTTGTGTAAACCTTAGGTGAAGAATCTCTTAAAACATTACAGCAAAGGATTAGATGACCTTAACTTTTATTTCACTACTGCAATTAATAAAGGAAATCATGAACAAGCAATTGACTGATTGATTGTATTGCATTTAACCCCGTTTTCAACATTTTGCCAGTTATATTCTGGTGGCCAGTGCACCTATCCATGCTTTCCTGCAGTCTCTTTTACCAGTATTCTGCACAATTTTCTTTCCAAGGCACTGGCTGCTTTCCCACATAACCATCGTTGAGACAATGGTCAGCGGTTGGAGAGGAAATGAATCCTGTTGCAATGACTATCTTCAATCCTCGGGAAGAAATTGGCCAAGCCAGGGATCGAACCCACGACCCCCTGTTCTCAAGTCCTGCACGCTACTGACTGAGCGACCAGGGCTCAGAAACAAGCAATAGACACAAAATATAGCCTCTGGGGTGTAGATGAATTTTTTTTTATATTATTTGACTAAGTCAAATACTTTTCAATTTGAAGTGACCAGATTGGACACTTAGTTTGGATATTTTTACCCTTTTGTTTTTGAGCATGGTTCTATAAATACATAAGAACTATTATCATAATGGACAATTTTAACAAATGAACTTATGCTATGACACCAAGTATAGGGAAGTTAATGTCTCTGTAAACCAAGGATGTCAAACACAGAACAAAAAATCAATCTTTAAGATCTTTTTAAAGCAAATGACTTCAATTGTGAGATATTATATATACCTCTGTCTAAAATAATGCTGAGAATGAAAGGGTTAAGACAACTTTTCTACCTACATTCCATTAGCATTGCATTGAAGAAGGGTTGCAGAGGACACACGAGGTTTTCCTTTTTGACTTTCTTTTTTAAGACTGTATGGCTAAATTAAGACCACATTGAGTAAATGTTAGACCATAATGTAGCCTCTAGATAAGGTTCACATTCATTTTAAAAGATTTCAAATTTTGACTTCCTTTATGATCCCAGGTAACCAATTTCAAACTTCTCAGAAAACTTATCAAGACAAATCTTCTGACTGCATTTCATGAATAATAGACAATAAATTTTGTATGTAGAATGTACAAGTTCTTCTAAGTCTTGGCCATTTGACCTTTTCTTTAATCCAAGTTGATCGATTCTGAAAAATGCCTGAGATAATGTAATTAAAAATGTTCTATCTTTCTAGTGAAAAAGACTGAAAACTCTACTCCTAGAGTGTACCAACTGATTTTCTAAGGGTATGACTTAGTGAGGCCAATTCAGTCTAATAGAATATGAAAAATGAGGGCAGCAAATGAAAGAAAACAGTTTCTAAAATATTAACAACTTATTAACAAACATATTGCAAATTATTGAAAAAAAATGTACACAATTATTTCATAAATATGTTATGCATGTTATTTTGTGTAAAGGTGAAACATACTTGAAATTAAATTTCTCTGGAACCACATGGCCAAAAATATATCTAAAATACATTTATCTCTGAAGTAATCCTTGAAAAAATTCCATTGATCCCTTCTATCCCTCCTATCTTCCTCCTTCCGTATCTCCTCCGTCATTTCCAAATTTTAACTTAGTCCCCACCTACATACCCCCACCTCACCTTCCCACACCTCTCCCTCCCCACTGCCTTCCTTCCTCCTCTCCCCTCCCTTCCCCCTACCCTCCCCTCTTACTCTACATTACCTTACTACTGAAACCTCCCCACTCTTCCTCTCTCACACTTTCTTCATCTTCTTCTCTCTCTCCTTTCCACCCCTTCTCTCTCCCCCTTGCTTCCTTCTCTGCTCTCTCCCCTTCCTTCCTTCACTTCTAGCTCCACCTTTCTTCCACTTCTCTCTCTTCCTCCCCTTCCCTCTCCCCCTTGCTTCCTTCTCTGCTCTCTTCCCTTCCTTCCTTCCTTCACCTCTAGCTCCCCCTTTCTTCCACTTCTCTCTCTTCCTCCCCTTCCCTCTCCCCCTTGCTTCCTTCTCTGCTCTCTCCCCTTCATTCCTCTTCCTATCTTCTAGCCCCTCTATCTTCCACTTCTCTTTCTCCTAACTCCCTCTTCCATCTACCTATTCAATTCTACAAACTTGCCCTCCAACCTACCTTCCCAACAACCTACCTACCTTTTAAATTGTCTATCTACCTGCTCTACCTATCTACTGACTCTACCTACCTGACTACACTAACAACATACATACTCTACAGCTTACCTACTTTCTGAATTTTCACTCTACCTACCTAATCCATTCTACCTTCCTACTATACCTCTATATCCACTCTACTGACCTATCCTCTCTACTAACCTCCTGACCCTGCCTACTTATTCTACTCTATCTTCTCTGCCACCCTACCCACTCAATTAACCTATGTACCATCTTACTATTCCTACCTACTTGCCTCTAACTGCCTTACCACTTTGTCTATCCCAACAGGGTTTGAATTTTTAATCCACTGGCAAATTTTAGCAAGTGGCTTTCTTTTTCCACTCGCAAAATTAAAATTGGACTCGCATTTTTTTCGAAGCCCAGCATGCCTACCAATGGTGGAGAACGGATAATGGATTGCCAGTACAATCTGTTCAAATTTATTCTATTACTAAACCTGTTGACTAGAACAACCAAGCAATATAAGAAAAACGTTAATTGATATCAAAACCATGATTTAACTATCAATTCAATTTCATTTAAATATCTTTTCTTAAATCTAATTTAATTTCTAAATAAATTTACAGTGGTGGACGATTTTGTTAATGTATATTGCTGACTTATCACATCCCAATATCTGCGTGACCGATAACTGGTTTAGCGAGTCCACAATTTCTGACTTGGTTCTCGTTGTTATATATGCATGATGATTATCTATTCAAAAAGACTGACAAATATTTTTGTTTTATAATCAGAGTTTGAATTCACTTACCGTTTTTTCGTATTTAAAAAAAAAAAACACCAAATCGTTGTATTGGCTGTGAGTGCAGACGAACGCACTTGGCTAATGAACGACAACTCGGAGGCTTCAATGGCGACACGTAAAATTATTAACAGCCGTCGAAGGGTATTTTCGGTGCGACATGACCAATGTTTATCCAGAACAAAAAGAATAAGATCTACCTTATTTGTATTCACATGTAAAATTAAATTAAGTATATTTTGGTGATTCATCTTCAATAATGTGCACCCATTTTTTTTCAAGTGCTTGAAATTTTAGCTTGCATTTTCCAATTCTGACTCGCATTTTGCGAGTTATTACATGGGAATTTCGAACCCTGCCCAATTACCTACCTATGATTAATTCCCAACCTCCTTTACCTCATTAACCCTTTACCATACAATCCTGAGTTTTGATGACCCTGAAAAAGAAAGCTTTTGTAACCAGCATTTTCTCTTTTTCCCACAATGTTTTCTACCTATTCATAAACAAATACTATAATTTGAAAAATAGTTGAATTGCGGTCTGTAAAATTTCCTTCAATATAGACGAGTCTTAAATTTTGCTGTGTGGTAAAGGGTTAGCTATTTACCACATGACGAAATTTTAGCATGGTCCAAATTGAAAGCTTTTGCAAATGAGATATTGAATGTTATTCAAACTACAAAATTTTCTTTCAAAGGATAGAAAACATTGTTGGAAAAGAGGAAAATGCTGGTTACCAGCATTTTCTTCTTTTCCCACTATGTTTTCAAAAAGCACCCTCACAAGGGTCATTAAAACTCGGAATTGTGAGGTAAAGATTTAACTTATCTTTCCTACATATTTAGCCTACCTTATTTTCTGTCCTATCTACTTACCTACTCTACTTGACCTACCTTAACCTTAATAACCTACTTACCCTAATCAACCTACCTACTCTACTCAACTCTATCTCCATACCAATCCATTTCCACTCACCCGCTACTCAAACAACCATACAGACTAAACTATTTAACTACATACTTCCCCTCTAAAACCAACCATCCCTACCCAACCCTCACCATCCCTTGAAAAACCCACCTACACACCCCCCCCCATAAACCCAACCCATTTCACATCCCCATTAAAAAAAAGAAACATCCTCCCAATCCAAAACCAACTGACTTTCAACTACCCACCTTTCCCAAGAAAACTCTCACTTCCCATTACAAAAGTAGAGCAATGTGATAGCAATAAAATTACATTTAAAATTAAAAAAAAAAAGAGGGGTCCACTAAAATGCCATGTGGTTCCAGTATCCTTAGACTTAAAAGCCTGGGGCTCATAAATCATAACTAGGGTTCTACAACTGCAAGCATGTCTTTGCTACATACAGCTTCCAAATTACAAATAGAGAATAACGCAATGACTGACTAACTAAACATAAATTAAGACATGCAAAAATAACCTGTGCAATTTATTCTAAATTTGGTAGATCTAGTCTTTTCTCTTTTTGTAGGATAAGGCATGAAAAAGAGCTTGAAAAGGTCAACTAAACAATTACTTATCCTGAATTTTATAGACCAAAGTTTTCCACTTTATAATAAATCTGAAAGACTTGTGAAAAAAGAAAGCGTCTTCAACAACAAACTAAATCTTGCTGAAAGGAGATTTTTCTTTCAACTGATTGAAAAATATTTTCAAAATCCTCCTTCCCAAGTGCACTTAATTGGGGATCATACTGTAAATCCTTAATGGTTTCTAACAAAGATTGAAAATAGCCTAACTGAAAATATTAAGCTGGTGCATTTTTTTTTTTTTGTTAGACCTTATTGGACTCTAGGATTTTAATTTGAACAATCTTGGTCAAGCGTCACTTTTGACCCAACAGCAGGTTTTTAAACAATCCTTGTACAGAGGTTCACAAAATGATACAACACAAAGAATTACAATTCAAGGCCTAATGGGTCCACCAAAAACTTTTGAATATTCAATATGAAAGCCAATTAAAAGATTATGATCCATTGAAGGGGGGGGGGCATTTTGTCCTAGGGGCTTTCTATGATTCTGCTTTACTTTGTTTCACTTTCTGCTGTTATTCATTTGCTATACCCAAACATGCCAGATTTATTTGTATTTGATTACAACTCTTTCTGTTCTGAAGTATAGCTCTTGCTAACAACAAGACTTGCAAACTCAGAAATTGTTTTCCGTCATTTCAAACACAAATCCTTAAATTTACTAAAACTGATTTACGGTCTTCGTATTTTTAAATTCTTAATTTCTTTCACCAGACAATCAAAATATCATGTCCGGCATCCATCAGTAATAATTTTCAAATATTTACTTTTGTATTTAAGATTCTCCGAACCAAACAGTGCAAGGGCTGTTAAATTTATATTATTATTTTAATTAATTTATTTCTAGATTATAGATCTTTAACATAAACCATTGTTTTACACATGGATATTGAAAACTGAAAACTGCTTCTTCAACAATCTATCAAAGTCTCTCAATATATTTTTTGGAATTAAGATCCTGAACATCTGACTGTCCGTGATGATGAATAGTCATCATTTTTCTTTTTTTATTCATTTTTTAACTTTTTGGTTTGAGACGGAAGAGCAAAATCTTTTTGTAAAATTAAGACTAGTTATATGCTTAACCCTTTTCCAGATGACAATTTTAGCCTTGTCCAATTTGATAGCATTTTCAGAAAACAATTTTAATGTGGCTCAAATGGTGCAATCTTTCTTTGATAGGGTAGAAAACATTCTGGGGAAAGGAGAAATGCTAGTTACCAGCATTTTCTCCTTTTCCCACAATGTTATCAAAAGGCTTCTTTTTCCAGGCTTGTTTAAAGTCAACATTGTGCTGTAAAGGATTAAATCATGACCCACACTTTTTCAATAAACACATCTTTGATTTCTTTTTGTTTAAACATATATTTTATATCGATTAAGAAACAAGTTCTTACAACTTATTCTAATCGCTCTCGATTCTGCTTCCTGGGAACTACACCATACTCACACCGAATGTGTGGGCCAATGAAAAATCCGAATGCTGACACCTGCTCCCGGGTATGGAACTTAGGACCTTATGGTTATAACACTGACACTCTACCGCACAACCACAGACACCATATTTTCATATTTTTTTTCATTCAGAATAATTTTTTGCAAATAATTCTTTTTTTTTTTTTGTAATATAATATAATTTCATATTTATTTTCTTCCCTTTTTTTTAATGTTATTTTTACAATCTTTCATAATATATATCAATTTTTATTTGTTTTTATGTTTTTTCTTTTTGTTTTTAGTTTTTTGTTTAATCATTGTAATTAATGATACTCATTCTAAATTTGTGGGCCAATGAAAAATCCCAATGTTGATATCTGCTCCCTGGTATGTAACTTAGGACCTGATGATTGTGATGCTGATGTTCTACCTCACAACCATGGACACCATACTTTTATATTTTTTTTTTTTCATTCAAAATACTTTCTTGCAAATAATTTTTATTGTTTTAATAATATGTAATTTCATTATTATTATTAATTTCTTCCTTTTTATTATTATTTTTTTTTTACAATTTTTCAGAAAATCTATCAGTTTTTATTTGTTTTTATGGTTTTTTTTTGGGGGGGGGGTATTTGCTTTTTTTTTTTTTGTTTAATCATATGTATCTATGATAAAAATTTCGATTTTCTCTGTTCATTTATTATAATTGTTATATTCTTGAAAGTATGTACAATTTTGTACAATGACATCTAAATCATCATGTGGCATTTGCATCCAGAAATAAATGAGCTGGAATAGTGAGCATTATTTATGTCAGTCTTCAGTCATCATACCAGTTGTTTACTCTGAAATTGATGCAGCATCAGTTCTGACTGTTTGAAAACTAATTGATAAAATAATTTACCTTATGAAAATGTCAATAAAAATCATCTCCATTGTAAAAATAGCTACATCCATCACCAGGCAATATAATGTCATTTCTTTGTGTAAACCTTAGGTTGGTTGGTTGTATTGGGGTTTAACGCCACTTTAACAGCTAAGGTCATATCATGGTGGTTGGTGACGCACATGGGTTTCCTGGCTTTCTCACACCAGTACTAACACAACTTTCTTTCCAAAGCCACTGACTACTTTTCTCGTATGCTTCAGCAGAGGTGAGAAGCGAAAATATGCCTGAAAGAAAGTTCGCCTCAACCGGATTGTAAACCTTAGGTGAAGAATCTCTTAAAACATTAGGGCAAAGGATTAGATGACCTGAACTTTATTTCACTACTGCAATTAATAAAGTAAATCATGAACAAGCAATTGACTGCTTAATTTGTATTGCGTTTAACGCCATTTTCAACATTTTTTTCAGTTATATCCTGGCGGCCAGTGCACCTATTGATGCCTACATGGAGTGTCTTTTACCAGTACTCCGCACAATTTTCTTTCCAAGCCACTGGCTGCCTTACCACATAACCATCGTCAAGACAATGGTCAGTGGTGAGAGAGGAATGAATCCTGTTGCAATGACTATCCTCAATCCTCTTAAAGAAATTGGCCGAGCCAGGGATCGAACCCACAATCTCCTGTTCTCAAGCCCTGCACACTACCGACTGAGCTACCGGGGCTCTGAAACAAGCAATTGACACAAAATATAGCCTCTGGGGTGCAAATGTTTTTTTTTAATATCATTTGACTAAGTCAAATACTTTTCAATTTCAAGTGACCAGATTGGACACTTATTTGGGATATTATTACCTTTTTGTTTTTAAGCATGCTTCTATAAATATATAAGAACTATTATCAAAATGGACAATTTTAACAAGTGAACTTGTTCTATGATGCCATGTAAATGGAAGTTAATGTCTCCGTAAACCAAGGATGTCAAACAACAAAAAATCAATCTTTTAAGATCTTTAAAAAGCAAATGACTTCAATTGTGACATATTATGTATATATCTCTGTCTAAAATAATGCTGAGAATATAAGGGTTCAGACAACTTCTCTGGCCATATTCCAGTAGCATTGCATTAATGAAGGTTTACATAGGGCACACAGGAATTTCCTATTTGTCCTTCTTTTTTAAGGCTGTATGGCTAAATTAAGACATATGATTGGAAGAGATATTCTGACCATTGAGTAAATGTTGGACCATAATGTAGCCTCTAGATACAGTTCACATACATTTTAAAATGTTTCAAATTTTGACTTCCTTTATGACCCCAGGTAACCAATTTCAAACTTCTCAGAAAACTTATAAAGACAAACCTTCTGACTGCACATCATGAATAATAGACAATTAATGTAGCATCTAGAATGTACAAGTTCTTCTAAGTCATGGCCATTTCACTTTTTCTTTCATCCAAGTTGACCAATTCTGAAAAATGCCCGAGACTGTAATAAAAAATGTTTCTATCTTTCTGGTGAAAAAGACTGAAAACACTGCCTCTAGAGTGTACCCACTGATTTTCTAAGAGTGTGACATAGTGAGGCCAGTTCAGTCTAATAGAATATGAAAAATGAGGGACGAAAAATGAGGGACAGCAAATGGAAGGAAACAGTTTCTAAAATAGTAACAACTCATTTACAAACGTATTGCAAATTGTTGAAAAAAATGTGCACAATTATTTCATAAATCTGTTATGCATGTTATTTTGTGTACAAGTGAAACATACTTGAAATTAAATTTCTCTGGAACCACATGGCCAAAAATATATCTAAAATATATTTATCTCTGAAGTATTCCTTAAAAAAGTCCATTGATCCCTTCCATCCCTCCTATCTTCCTCCTTCCGTATCTCCTCCGTCATTTCCAATTTTTACTCTAGTCCCAACCCCCCTCCCCTTCATAGCCCCCTCCATACCTTCCCCCCACCTTCTGCCTTCCTTCCTCCACCCTCCCCCCTACCCTCCCTTCTTACTCTACATTACCTTACTACTGAAACCTCACTAATCTTCCTCTCTCACACTTCCTTCATCCTCTTCTCTCTCTCCCTTCCACCCCTTTTCTCTCCCCCTTGCTTCCTTCACTTCTGGCTCCCCCATTATATCACTTCTCTCTTCCTCTACTTCTCTCTCCCCCTTGCTTCCTTCTCTGCTCTCTTCCCTTCATTCCTTCACTTCTGGCTCCCCTATTCTATCACTTCTCTCTTTCTCTACTTCTCTCTCCCCCTTGCTTCCTTATCTGCTCTATCCCCTTAATTCCTTCCTTCACTTCTAGCTCCCCCTTTCTTCTACTTCTCTCTCTTCCTCCCTCTTCCCTCTCCCCCTTGCTTCCTACTCTCTTTTCTCCCCTTCGTTCCTCTCCTTATCTTCTAGTTCCCCCTTTCTTCCACTTCTCTTTCTCCCAACTCCCAACCTTCCTCCTCCATCTACCTATTAAATTCTACAAACTTGCCCTCCAACCTACCTACCCAACAACCTACCTACCTTCTCATCCTTCATACCTACCTTTTAAATTACCTACCTACCTGCTCTACCTACCTACTGACTCTACCTACCTGACTACACTAACAACATACATACTCTACAGCCTACCTACTTTCTGAATGTTCACTCTACCTACCTAATCCATCCTTCCTTCCTACTATACCTCCATACCCACTCTACTGACCTATCTACTAACCTCCTGACCCTGCCTACCTATTCTTCTCTATCTTCTCTGCCACCCTACCCACTCAATTGACCTATGTACCATCCTACTACTCCTGCCTACCTGCCTCTAACTGCCTTACCACTTTGTCTACCCCAATTCCCTACCTATGATTCATTCCCAACCTTCTTTACCTACCTAACCTATCTTTCCTACATAATTAGCCTACCTTATTTTCTATCCTATCTACTCATCTACCTCATCTACATGACCTAAGGGGGGCGATCATAAAGATCCTGGACCACCTCGTTAGTTTGAAAACTACTTCACGTAGAATTACAAAAAATTGCACAGATGAGCATTAATTATCTGGTACCCTACTTAAGCTTTCAAATGTCATCTTATTCAAATAGGTAAAGTGTGACGTCATTTTAATAATGTCATATACTGCATTAGTGGTCCAAACTATCGACAACATTTTACTTGAATAGAGAGTTTTACCTCAAAGTTGGAAAGTATTTATCAGAAAACCGATTTAGAAGAAGATTAAGAGGAATCTGCACTAGAGAAATCTGATATGTGTAAATGGATCGGACTGGTTTAGACATGAGTGTGATACTGTTAAACATGACCCTAAATCTGGCCATCCATCAAGATAAGTCATTGACAAAATCATGACAGATGTAGAGCAGCATGTAAAACAAGATCGCTGAGTTACTGTGAGGAAAACAGCTGACACATTTGGCATTCTATATAAAAGTGCCAAGGAGATATGACCGACAACTTGGAATCTTGGAATGTCGCATGTTTGCACAATGTGGGTACCTCGACTATTGATGCCCGAGCCAATGGGGGTTAGGATCGAAATCTGTTTAGAAATCTGAGACTGCATTAGGGTAGAGGGGTCGAACTTTACTAATCGTATTATAACATGCAATGAAACATAGGTACATTTTAATGAGACTGAAACTTAATAACAAAGCAGTGAAAAGAAACATTCAACTTTGCCTTCCGCTTTTAAAGCCAAACTTTGTAAGTCAGTCGGTAAAGTTATGTGCATCATATTTTTCTATATGCCTTTTTCCTTCTAAATCATGTTGTATCTATACATATAACAGTCAATGCTGAGTTGTATGCCCACATTATTCAAAGAAATTTCACAAACACCATACGAAAAAAAAGAAACAGCCAGATGTCCTGCGGAGTGATGTCACTTTACACCAAAATAACGCCCTAGTTCACAAAGCCACACTTGTACAGAAAAGTCTGCAAAAACTAAACACAGAAACACTAGTCAACCCTCCCTATAATTCAGTCCTCACCTCTTGTGACCTTTAGGTAGTTCATGTTTTGACAGATTCTCTAAGAGGCACGCACTACGAAATCAGAGGAACTAACCCTCACTATGACCGGGCCCTTGACAGTAATTTCACGTGACGCACTCGTGAGTGCGTCACATGTTTCACGCATGGGAATCAAGAATAAATAATTGCATAGAATTCGAAGGAGGTCATTTTTAAAACAAGTAGACATTCCAAGTTGTTTTTTATAACAATATTGCAACACAGGGACTGGTCCACGTTCTTTCTAATCACCCCTCTAACCTTAACCTTTATCACCTACTTACCTAATCAACCTACCTACTCTACTCAACTCTATCTCCCTACCAATCTCCCATTTCCACTCACCCACTACTCAAACAACCATACCGACTAAACTATTTAACTACCTACTTCCCCTACCAAACCACCCATCCCTACCCAACCCCCACCACCCCTCAAAAAACCCACCTACACCCCCCCCCAACAAACCCAACCCATTTCACATCCCCATAAAAAAAAGAAACATCCTCCCATTCTTCAACCAACTGACTTTCAACTACCCACCTTTCCCAAGAAAACTCCCAAATCCCATTACCAAAGTAGGACAATGTGATAGCAATAAAATTACATTAAAAATTAAGAAAAAAAAAAGAGGGTCCACTAAAATGACATGTGGTTCCAGTATCGTTAGACTAAAAAGAAAAGCCTGGGGCTCATAAATCATAACTATGGTTCTACAACTGCAAGCATGTCTTTGCCACATACAGCTTCCAAATTACGAATAGAGAAAAACGCAATGAATGATGGACTAAACGTAAATTAAGACATGCAAAAATAACCTGTGCAATTTCTTCTAAATTTGGTAGATCTAGTCTTTTCTCTTTTTGTAAGATAAGGCACGAAAAAGAGCTTGGAAAGGTCTATTAAACAATTTCTTATTCTGAATTTGGTAGACAAAAGTTTTCCAATTTAATATCAATCTTAAAGACTTGTGCAAATTGAAAGCATCTTCAACAACAAACTAAATCTTGCTGAAAGGAGATTTTTCTTTCAACTGACTGAAAAATATTTTCAAAAGCCTCCTTCCCAAGTGCAATTAATTGGGGATCATACTGTAAATCCTCAATGATTTCTAACAAACATTGAAAATACCCTAACTGAAAATATTAAGCTGGTGCATTTTTATCGTTAGACCATACAGGGCCGATTATCTCAAAGTACTTTAAGTGCTACGATCATAAACTGACCTTAAGTCCCTCATAAGCATTTTGCCGGCTCTCTCAAAACATCGCAATTTAAGGGCTGATCGTAAACTCGATCTTGAATTACGACCACTCCGAAGCTACCTTAATGTAATCGTAGGCTTTTTTCAGCAATGCACAAAAAGTAGTATTGTGGTTTATTTCTCAAAATGACATTATTTTTACACGTGCACGACCTCACAGGAGAAACAATATAGCTGGGCGAGTTTTAGGGACAGAATGAATCCTTATATTACATGGATGACATGGAATTAATTAGAAAATACCGCCTCGACCGAGGATCAATTGTTACCCTCTGCAATGTTTTTGGTTGAGTGCTTCAAAGAACAAGAGGGCCATTGGACCTAAAGCGCTCAACTGAATAAAGTCATCTAGGGTTGATAAAACTAAAGACATCCTAGTTGTGATTATGTACAACACATCATAGTAAGTGACCTTCTTTTTAACTGACTTTTCCAACTTGATGGAGATATTATCAAGACAAACATTTAGGTTGGTTGTATGACATTAAGTCGTTTTCAACACTATTTCAGTGATATCGCGGCGGCCAGAACAGATATCCACACTTTCCTGGAGTTTCTTTTACCAGTACTCCGCACAATATTCTTTCCAAGCCACTGGCTGCTTTCCCACATAACTATCGTCAAAACAATGGTCAGCGGTGGGACAGCAATGAATCTTGTCCCAATGACTAGCATCAGTCTTAGAGAGAAATTGATCGAGCCGGGGATCGAACCAGCGACAACCATTTTGACAATGTTTCATGAATATATCAGACTAAAAGTGTAGCCTCTAGACTGTACACAATGTTTTCTAAGATTTGGCCCAGTGAACATTTTAATTCTAATTTTTAATTTTAATTGGAATTAAGATCCTGAACATCTGACTGTCCATGATGATGAATAGTCATCATTTTTCTTTTTTTATTCATTTTTTAACTTTTTGGTTTGAGACGGAAGAGCAAAATCTTTTGGTAAAATTGAGACAAGTTATAATATGCTTAGCCCTTTTCCAGATGACAATTTTAGCCTTGTCCAATTTGATAGCATTTTCAGACATTTAAATGTGGCTCAAATAGTGCAATCTTTCTTTGATAGGGTAGAAAACGTTCTGGGGAAAGGAGAAAATGCTAGTTACCAGCATTTTCTCCTTTTCCCACAATGTTATCAAAAGGCTTCTTTTCCAGGCTTGTTTAAAGTCAACATTGTGCTGTAAAGGGTTAAATCATGACCCACACTTTTTCAATAAACACATCTTTGATTTCTTTTTGTTTAAACATATATTTTACATCGATTAAGAAACAAGTTCTTACAACTTATTCTAATCGCTCTCGATTCTGCTTCCTGGGAACTACACCATACTCACACTGAATGTGTTGGGCAATGAAAAATCCAAATGTTGACATCTGCTCCCGGGTATAGAACTTAGGACCTTATGGTTATAACACTGACACTCTACTTCACAACCACAGACACCATACTTTCATATTTTTTTTTTCATTCAGAATAATTTTTATACGCCCGTCAAGGACGGGGAGTATCATGGGATCACCCTTGGCATACGGGCATCCTGGCGGGTATCCAGGCGGTGTCCAGTTTTTGTCCTGACCATAACTTTGTCATCTCCAGCCCCATTGACTTGAAACTTTGCATTTGTGTTTGTTGCAATAATACGGAGTGCAGTGCAAAAGAACCATAACTCTACCTCGTGCTGTCTTTGAGTTATTTCCCTTTGATCGTCATTTCTACAGCATTTTCTGCTTGTCCGGAGCATGACTTTGTCATCTCCAGTCCGATTGACTTGAAACTTAGCATTTGTCTTTGTTGCAATTATACGGAGTGCAGTGCAAAAGAACCATAACTCTACCTCGTGCTGTCTTTGAGTTATTCCCCCTTTATCATTTTTACAGCATTTTCTGCTTGTCCTGAATATAACTTTGTCATCTGTAGTCTGAACATCTTCAAATTTGGTATGCATGCTTGATGAAAAATTACGGAATGCAGGGCACAAGAACCATAACTCTTTCTACCACAAATTTTGAGTTATTCCCCCTTTGATCTTCATTTTTATGGCATTTCTTGCTTGTCCAGAGCATAACTTTGTCATCTTAAATAGGAATGACTTGAAATATGGTATGCTTATTTGTTGCAATATTTGGAAATGCAGTGCACAAGAATTGTAACTCTATCTCATGCTGTCTTATGAGTTATTTTCCTTTGATCATCATTTTTACAGCATTTAGTGCTTGTCCGGAATATAACTTTGTCATAATGAGTCAGAACGACTTCAAACTTGGTATGCATGTTTGTTGCAATATTACAGAGTACAGTGCGCAAGAACAATAACTCTACCTAGTGCGGATTTTGAGTAATTCCACTTTGATCTTCATTTTTACAGTATTTCTTGCTTGTCTGGAACGGAACTTTGTCACCTCAAGTCAGTTTGACTTGAGACTTGGTAAACATGTTTGTTGCAGTTACCAAAAGTGCAATGCACTGGAGCCGTAATCTTACCTAATGCCCTTTTCAAATTATTCCCTATTCATTATTTTTTTTTACAGCTTTTCATGCTTTTGTACAATATAACTTTGTCTTTTCATTTTGGAATGACCTGAAACTTTATATGCATGTTTCCTTTACATTAGAGGAGACAGTCATGCCTTTTTCAATCACTTACATGATTTCTGCTGCACTACTATTTTCCTCTACCTGCCCTTTACGATTATTATTCCCCCTCGACAACTGGCGGTGGGACGAACGTATCTTGCGACAATTTGCCACTCTTGTTTGCAAATAATTTTCTTTTTTTTTTTTTTTATAATATAATGTAATTTCATATTTATTTTCTTCTCTTTTTTTTTTTTTTTTTTTAATTTTATTTTTACAATTTTTCATAAAATATATCAATTTTTATTTGTTTTTATGTTTTTCTTTTTTTTTTTTTAGTTTTTTGTTTAATCATTATATTTAATGATACTATTTCCAAATTTGTGGGCCAATGAAAAATCCCAATGTTCACATCTGCTCCCTGGTATGTAACTTAGTACCTAATAATTGTGATGCCGACGTTCTACCTCACAACAATGGACACCATATTTTTATATTTTTTCTTCATTCAAAATACTTTCTTGCAAATAATTTTCATTTTTTTTAATAAAATGTAATTTCATTATTATTATTAATTTCTTCCTTTTTTTATTATTTTTTTTTTTTTACAATTTTTCATAAGATATATCAATTTTTATTTGTTTTTATGCTTTTCTTTTTTGTTTGTTTGTTTGTTTTTTGGGTTTTTTTTTTGGGGGGGGGGTATTTGCCTTTTTTTTTTTCTTTGTTTAATCATATGTATCTATGATAAAAATTTCCATTTTCTCTGTTCATTTATTGTAATTGCTATATTCTTGAAAGTAAGTACAATTTTTTACAATGACTCTAAATCATCATGTGGCATTTTGCATCTAGAAATAAATGAGCTGGGATAGTGAGCATTATTTATGTCGGTCTTCAGTCATCATACCAGTTGTTTACTCTGAAATTGATGCAGCACCAGTTCTGATTGTTTGAAAACTAATTGATAAAATAATGTACCTTGTGAAAATGTCAATAAAAATCATCTCCTTTGTAAAAATAGCTACATCCATCACCAGGCAATATAATGTCATTTCTTTGTGTAAACCTTAGGTGAATAATCTCTTAAAACATTAGGGCAAAGGATTAGACGACCTGAACTTTATTTCACAACTGCAATTAATAAAGGAAATCATGAACAAGCAATTGACTGATTGATTGTATTGTGTTTAACGCCATTTTCAACATTTTTTCAGTTATGTCCTGGCGGCCAGTGCACCTATCGATGCTTTCATGGAGTCTCTTTTACCAGTACTTTGCACAATTTTCTTTCCAAGCCACTGGCCGCTTTCCCACATAACCATCGTCGAGACAATGGTCAGCGGTGGGAGAGGAATGGATCCTGTCGCAATGACTATCCTCAACCCTCGGAAAGAAATTGGCCGAGCCAGGGATCGAATCCACAATCCCCTGTTCTCAAATCCTGCATGCTACCTACTGAGCTACTGGGGCTCTGAAACAAGCAATTGACACAAAATATAGCCTCTGGGGTGCAAATGATTTTTTTTTTACATCATTTGACTAAGTCAAATACTTTTCAATTTCAAGTGACCAGATTGGACACTTATTTGGGATATTATTACCATTTTGTTTTTAAGCATGCTTCCATAAATATGTAAGAACTATTATCAAAATGGACAATTTTAACAAGTGAACTTGTTCTATGATACCATGTAAATGAAAGTTGATGTCTCCGTAAACCAAGGATGTCAAACACAGAACAAAAAATCAATCTTTTAAGATCTTTAAAAAGCAAATGACTTCAATTGTGAGATATTATGTATATATCTCTGTCTAAAATAATGCTGAGAATAAAAGGGTTCAGACAACTTCTCTGGCCATATTCCAGTAGCATTGCATAGCATTAACTCTTTACCAAATGACAAACTTTTGGACTGGTCCAAAATCAAAGCATTTGCACACAAAAAAATAGATGCGACTCAAATACTGAAATTTGTTTTTGGAAGGGTAGAAAACATTGTGGGAAAAGGAGAAAATGCTGGTTACCAGCATTTTCTCCTTTTCCCACACTGTTTTCAAAAGGTTTCTTTCTCAGGGTCATTAAAAGTCGGGACTGTGTGGTAAACGGTTGAAGAAGCTTTGCAGAGGACACACAAGAATTTCCTATTTGACCTTCTTTTTTAAGGCTGTATGGCTAAATTAAGACATATGATTGGAAGAGATATTCTGACACCATTGAGTAAATGTTGGACCATAATGTAGCCTCTAGATAGATTTCACATTCATTTTAAAATATTTCAAATTTTGACTTCCTTTATGACCCCAGGTAACCAATTTCAAACTTCTCAGAAAACTTATAAAGACAAACCTTCTGACTGCACTTCATGAATAATAGACAATTAATGTAGCATCTAGAATGTACAAGTTCTTCTAAGTCATGGCCATTTCACCTTTTCTTTAATCCAAGTTGACCAATTCTGAAAAATGCCTGAGACTGTAATAAAAAATGTTCTATCTTTCTGGTGAAAAAGACTGAAAACACTGCCTCTAGAGTGTACCCACTGATTTTCTAAGGGTATGACTTAGTGAGACCCAATTCAGTCTAATAGAATATGAAAAATGAGGGACCAAAAATGAGGGACAGCAAATGAAAGAAAACAGTTTCTAAAATTGTAACAACTTATTAACAAACATGTTGCAAATTGTTGAAAAAAATGTGCACAATTATTTCATAAATCTGTTATGCATGTTATTTTGTGTAAAGGTGAAAGATACTTGAAATTAAATTTCTCTGCAACCACATGGCCAAAATTATATCTAAAATACATTTATCTCTGAAGTATTCCTTAAAAAAAAGTCCATTGATCCCTTCCATCCCTCCTATCTTCCTCCTTCCGTATCTCCTCTGTCATTTCCAAATCTTACCTTAGTCCCCACCTTGATACCCCCACCTCACCTCCCCCCCACCCTTCCTTCCTTCCTCCTCTCCTTCCTCCACCCTCTCCTCCCTTCCCCCTACCCTACCTTCTTACTCTACATTACCTTACTACTGAAACCTCCCCACTCTCCCCCTCTCACATTTCCTTCATATTCTTCTCTCTCTCTCCCTTCCACCCCTTCTCTCTCTCCCTTGCTTCCTTCTCTGCACTCTCCCCTTCATTTCTTCACTTCTGGCTCCCCCATTCTATCACTTCTCTCTTCCTCTACTTCTCTCTCCCCTTGCTTCCTTCTCTGCTCTATCCCCTTCATTCCTTCCTTCACTTCTAGCTCTCCCTTTCTTCCACTTTTCTCTCTTCCTCCCCTTCCCTCTCCCTCTTGCTTCCTACTCGCTTTCTCCCCTTCATTCCTCTCCTTATCTTCTAGCTCCCCCTTTCTTCCACTTCTCTTTCTCCCAACTCCCAACCTTCCTCCTCTATCTACCAATTCAATTCTATGAACTTGCCCTCCAACCTACCTACCCAACAACCTACCTACCTTCTCATCCTTCATACCTACCTTTTAAATTACCTACCTACCTGCTCTACCTACCTACTGACTCTACCTACCTGACTACACTAACAACATACATACTCTACAGCCTACCTACTTTCTGAATGTTCACTCTACCTACCTAATCCATCCTTCCTTCCTACTATACCTCCATACCCACTCTACTGACCTATCTACTAACCTCTGACCCTGCCTACCTATTCTACTCTATCTTCTCTGCCACCCTACCCACTCAACTGACCTATGTACCATCCTACTACTCCTGCCTACCTGCCTCTAACTGCCTTACCACTTTGTCTACCCCAATTACTTACCTATGATTCATTCCCAACCTTCTTTACCTACCTAACCTATCTTTCCTACATAATTAGCCTACCTTGTTTTCTATCCTATCTACTCATCTACCTCGTCTACATGACCTATGAGGGGTGATCATGAAGATCCTGGACCACCTCGTTAGTTTGAAAACTACTTCACGTAGAATTACAAAAAATTGCACAGACGAGCATTAATTATCTGGTACCCTACTTAAGCTTTCAAATGTCATCTTATTCAAATGGGTAAAGTGTGACATCATTTTAATGATGTCATATACTGCACTAGTGGTCCAAAATATCGGACAGCATTTTATTTGAGTTGAGAGTAATCAAAGTTTTACCTCAAAGTTGGAAAGTATTTATCAGAAATCAAAACCAATTTAGAAAAACATTAAGAGAAATTTGCACTAAAGAAATCTGATATGCGTAAATGGATCGGACCGGTTTAGACATGAGTGTGATACTGTTAAAAATTACCCTAAATCTGGCCGTCCATCAAGATAAGTCATTGACAAAATCATCACAGATGTTCAGCAGCATGTAAAAACAAGATCGCTGAGTTACTGTGAGGAAAACAGCTGACACATTTGGCATTCTATATAAAAGGAGATTTGACTGACAATCTTGGAATGTCGCATGTTTGCACAATGTGGGTACCTCAACTATTGACGCCCGAGCCAATGGGGGTTAGGATCGAAATCTGTTTAGAAATCTGAGACTGCATTAGGGTAGAGGGGTCAAACTTTACTAATCGTATTATAATATGCAATGAAATATAGGTACACTTTAACGAGACTGAAACTTAACAACAAAGGAGTGAAAAGAAACATTCAACATCGCCTTCTGCTTTTAAAGCCAAACTTCAGTCAGTCGGTAAAGTTATGAGCACCATATTTTTCTATACGCCTTTTTCCTTCTAAATCATGTTGTATCTATACATACAACAGTAATGCCAAGTTGTATACCCACCTTATTCAAAGAAATTTACAAACACCATACGAAAAAAACAGCCAGAAGTCCTGCGGAGTGACGTCACTTTATACCAAGATATCGCCCTAGTTCACAAAGCCACACTTGTACAGAAAAGTCTACATAAACTAAACACAGAAACACTAGCCAACCCTCCTTATAATTCAGTCCTCACCCCTTGTGACCTTTAGGTAGTTCATGTTTTAAAAGATTCTCTATGAGGCACGCACTACGGGATCAGAGAAGAACTAACTCTCACTATGACCGGGCCTTTGAGAGTAATGTCATGTGACATGCTCATGCATGTGTTTCATGCATGGGAATCAAGAATAAACTAGAGCTGTCACTGAATGTGACTTAATACCCCCGCCAGCGCTTTGACAGAAACAGGCAATTTAACCAAAACTTTTGTAAGTTCAAGGGGAGATTACCCTTGAATCATAGGGAGTAGATGATTGAAAACTGCGTCTTGCAAAACTTCAGTATATATGATCAATGTATCAACAAACTTTCAATACAGTAGCAGCAAAACTGTAGGAGGAGTTGGCAGCACAAAATTATTAGTATTTTGTACACAGACAGACACATGGACACACGGACGGACGGACAGACAGGCTGATTCCAGTATACCCATGAAAACACTTGTTTTGCTGGGGTATAATGACTGCATAGAATTCAAAGGAGGTTATTTTTAAAAAAAGTAGACATTCCAAGTTGTTTTTATAACAATATTGCAATACAGGCACTGGTCCACGTTCTTTCTGATCACCCCTCTTACCTTAACCTTTATCACCTACTTACCTAATCAACCTACCTACTCTACTCAACTCTATCTCCCTACCAATCTCCCATTTCCACTCACCCACTACTGAAACAACCATACCGACTAAACTATTTAACTACCTACTTCCCCTCCCAAACCACCCATCCCTACCCAACCCCCACCACCCCTCAAAAAACCCACCTATACCCCCCCCCCCAACAAACCCAACCCATTTCACATCTCCATAAAAAAAAAAGAAACATCCTCCCATTCTTAAACCAACTGACTTTCAACTACCCACCTTTCCCAAGAAAACTCCCAAATCCCATTACCAAAGTAGGACAATGTGATAGCAATAAAATTACATTAAAAATTAAGAAAGGAAAATGAGGGTCCACTAAAATGACATGTGGTTCCAGTATCCTTAGACTAAAAAGAAAAGCCTGGGGCTCATAAATCATAACTATAGTACTACAACTGCAAGCATGTCTTTGCCACATACAGCTTCCAAATTACGAACAGAGAAAAACACAATGGCTGACGGTCTTACGAACATGAAAGTTCACAAGAAATGCAAAGCTGAAATATAAACCGCACCTGGTGGGATTCGAACCCATGTGGACAAATATCCTCGTTTTTCGAGGTTTAAAAGACCAACACCATAACCACTGAGCCAAAGAGAATTCTCTCTGACACAGCTGTCAGGTATTGATTTTATACGGGAAAGATATGCAGTAAGGAAGGAGTGATCTCCTGTAACAGACGGACTAAACGTACATTAAGACATGCAAAAATAACCTGTGCAATTTCTTCTAAATTTTGTAGATCTAGTCTTTTCTCTTTTTGTAAGATAAGGCATGAAAAAGAGCTTGGAAAGGTCTATTAAACAATTTCTTATTCTGAATTTGGTAGACAAAAGTTTTGCAATTTAATATCAATCTTAAAGACTTGTGCAAATTGAAAGCATCTTCAACAACAAACTAAATCTTGCTGAAAGGAGATTTTTCTTTCAACTGATTGAAAAATATTTTCAAATCCTTCCCAGGTGCAATTAATTGGGGATAATACTGTAAATCCTTAATGATTTCTAAGAAAAATTGAAAATACCCTAACTGAAAATATTAAGCTGGTGCATTTTTATCGTTAGACAATACAGGGCCCAATATCTCAAAGCACTTTAAGTGCTACGATCATCGTAAACCAACCTTAAGTCCCTCATAAGCATTTTGCCGGCTCTCTCAAAACATCGCACTTTAAGGGCCGATCGTAAACCCAATCTTGAATTACAACCATTCGAAGCTATCTTAACGTAATTGTGGGCTTTTTTCGGCAATGCACAAAACCTGGTATTGTGGTTTATTTCTCAAAATGACATTATTTTTACATGTGCACTACCTCACAGGAGAAACAATATAGCTGGGCGAGTTTCAGGGACAGAGTGAATCCCTTGGATTACATGGATGACATGGAATTAATTAGAAAATACCGCCTCGACCGAGGATCAATTGTTACCCTCTGCAATGTTTTTGCTTGAGCGCTTCAAAGAACAAGAGGGCCATTTGACCTAAAGAGCTCACCTGAATAAAGTCATCTAGGGTTGATAAAACTAAAGACATCCTAGTTGTGATGATGTACAACACATCATAGTAAGTGACCTTCTTTTTAACTGACTTTTCCAACTTGATGGAGATATTATCAAGACAAACATTTAGGTTGGTTGTATGACATTATTTCAGTTATATCGCGGCGGCCAGCGAAGATGTCCACACTTTCCTGGAGTTTCTTTTACCAGTACTCCGCACAATACTCTTTCCAAGCCACTGGCTGCTTTCCCACATAACCATTGTCAAAACAATGGTCAGCGGTGGGACAGCAATGAATCCTGTCGTAATGACTAGCATCAGTCTTAGAGAGAAATTGATCGAGCCAGGGATCGAACCAGCGACAACCATTTTGACAATGATTCATGAATATATCAGACTAAAAGTGTAGCTTCTAGACTGTACACAATGTTTTCTAAGATTTGGCCCAGTGACCATTTTAATTCTTGATCTGTTGTGACTAAATTTCCAATTTGTTGAGATATCATCAAGATAAACATTTTGACAATGTTTCATGAGTGTTAGACTAAAAATTTAGCCTCTAGACTGAGATTTAGTCAAGTGACCAACTTTTGAGTGCGTTTTGACCAAATTTCTAACTTGTCCAAGATAGTATCAGAACAACCATTTTGACAATGGTTCATGAGTATCAGACTGAAATGCAGCCTGTACAATGCAAAAAAGGTTTTTCTAAGGTTTACCCCAGTGACCTCCTATGTTGAATGACTTGACCCAATTTCAATTTTGTCAAAGATATCATCAATACAAATATTCTGACCAAGTTTCATAAGTATCAAAATAGAAATGTGGCCTAGAGAGTGCACACAAGATTTTTTCTAGGATTTGGCCAAGAGGCGTACTTTCTTTACCCAACATGACCCAATTTCAGTCTTATTCGAGATACTATCAAGGCCGAAATTCTGACTTAGTTTCATGAGTATCTGGCTGAAAATGTGGCCTACAGTGCACACAAGGTTTTTCTAGGATTAGGCTTCCTACTTTTTGACCCAACGTAACCCGATTTCAATCTTGTTAGTGATACAATCATGACAAACATTCTGACGACAAACTTTCTGACCAAGATTCATGATAGTTTGGCTGAAAATGTAGCCTCTACAGTGCACAGAAGGTTTTTCTAAGATTTGCCTCGATGATCTACTATTTGGCCCAACATGATCCAATTTCGGACTTGTCCGAGATATTATAAAGAAAAAGATTCTGACCAAGTCTCATGAGTATTGGACGGAAAATGTGGCCTCTAGAGTGCACACAAGGTAACTGTTGATGCCTCGACACGATGCATGACGGACACAGCATGATCAGAAAGGCTCACCTTCAGCACTTTGTGCTCAGGTGAGCTAAAAACTTACAGAAATGACGCATTTCCGGTGCCGATGCAGATGACATTCGCTTTGAGATTTTATGCAACGGGTAGTTTTCAGTCTGTGATCGCAGACAGTCACGGGGTCGTAATCAATTCAGTATCAATAAATGATGTCACTTTTAAATGTTACAACTGTAAATAACGTATCATTTACAAGATTCTTAAGGTCGGTTTTGAGAGATCACTTTAAGAAAATCGTAACATCCTCATAAAGTGATCGTAAAGTTCAACGTAACTTACAAAACCTTAAAGTTTTGAGATATTGGGCCCAGGACTCTAGGATTTTCATTTAAACAATCTTGGATAAGGGTCACTTTTGACCCAACAGCGGTTATTCAGACAATCCTTGTACAGAGGTTCACAAAATGATACAACATACCAATAATTGCAATTAAAGGCCTAATGGGTCCACCAAAACCTTTAAAGTTTTCAATCTATAAGCCCATTAAACAAAGATTATGATCCATTGAACGGACCAATTTTGTCCTAGGGGCTTTCTACGATTCTTATTCACTTTGTTTCACTTTCTACTGTTATTCATTTGCTATACCCAAACATACCAGATTTATTTGTATTTGATTACAACTCTTTCTGTTCTGAAGTATAGCGCTTGCTAACAACAAGACTTGCTAACTCAGAAATTGTTTTCAGTCATTTCAAACACAAATCCTTACATTTACTAAATTTGACTTATGATCTTCAAATTTTTCAAATTCTTAATTTCTTTCACCAGACAATCAAAATATAATGGCAGGCATCTATCGGTATTAATTTACAAATATTTACTTTTGTATTTTAAGATTCTCCACACCAAACACTGCAAGGGCTATCAAATAATTTTTTTTCCTATTAATTTATTCCTAGATTATAGATATTTAACATAAACCATTGTTTTACACATGGATATTGAAAACTGAAAACTGCTTCTTCAACAATCTCTCAAAGTCTCTCAATATATTTTTTGGAATTAAGATCCTGAACATCTGACTGTCCATGATGAATAATAATCATCATTTTTCTTTTTTTATTCGTTTTTTAACTTTCTGGTTTGTTTTTATTCATTTTTTAACTTTCTGGTTTGAGACGGAAGAGCAAAATCTTTTGGTAAAATTGAGACAAGTTATAATATGCTTAGCCCTTTTCCAGACGACAATTTTAGCCTTGTCCAATTTGATAGCGTTTTCAGAAAACAATTTTAATGTGGCTCAAATGGTGCAATCTTTCTTTGGTAGGATAGAAAACGTTCTGGGGAAAGGAGAAATGCTAGTTACCAGCATTTTCTCCTTTTCCCACAATGTTATCAAAAGGCTTCTTTTCCAGGCTTGTTTAAAGTCAACATTGTGCTGTAAAGGGTTAAATCATGACCCACACTTTTTCAATAAACACATCTTTGATTTCTTTTTGTTTAAACATATATTTTACATCGATTAAGAAACAAGATCTTACAACTTATTCTAATTGCTCTCGATTCTTCTTCCTGGGAACTACACCATACTCACACTGAATGTGTTGGGTAATGAAAAATCCAAATGTTGACATCTGCTCCCGGGTATAGAACTTAGGACCTTATGGTTATAACGCTGACGCTCTACCTCACAACCACAGACACCATATTTTCATATTTTTTTTTCATTCAGAATAATTTTTATACGCCCGTCAAAGACGGGACATATTATGGGATCACCCTTGGCATACTGGCATCCAGGCGGGCGTCCAGCAGCGTCCAGTTTTTGTCCTGACCATAACTTTGTCATCTCCAGCCCCATTGACTTGAAACTTTGCATTTGTGTTTGTTGCAATAATACGGAGTGCAGTGCAAAAGAACCATAACTCTACCTCGTGCTGTCTTTGAGTTATTTCCCTTTGATCGTCATTTCTACAGCATTTTCTGCTTGTCCGGAGCATGACTTTGTCATCTCCAGTCCGATTGACATGAAACTTAGCATTTGTGTTTGTTGCAATTATACGGAGTGAAGTGCGAAAGAACCATAACTCTACCTCATGCTGTCTTTGAGATATTCCCCCCTTTGATTATCATTTTTACAGAATTTTCTGCTTGTCCTGAATATAACTTTGTCATCTCTAGTCAGAACATCTTCAAATTTGGTATGAATGCTTGTTGAAAAATTACGGAATGCAGGGCACAAGAACCATAACTCTACCTACCACGAATTTTGAGTTATTCCCCCTTTGATCTTCATTTTTATACCATTTCTTGCTTGTCCAGAGCATAACTTTGTCATCTTAAGTAGGAATGACTTGAAATATGGTATGCTTATTTGTTGCAATATTTGGAAATGCAGTGCACAAGAATTGTAACTCTATCTCATGCTGTCTTTGAGTTATTTTCCTTTGATCATCATTTTTACAGCATTTAGTGCTTGTCCGGAATATAACTTTGTCATAATGAGTCAGAACGACTTCAAACTTGGTATGCATGTTTGTTGCAATATTACAGAGTACAGTGTGCAAGAACAATAACTCTACCTAGTGCGGATTTTGAGTAATTCCACTTTGATCTTCATTTTTACAGTATTTCTTGCTTGTCTGGAACGGAACTTTGTCACCTCAAGTCAATTTGACTTGAGACTTGGTAAACATGTTTGTTGCAGTTACTAAAAGTGCAATGCACTGGAGCCGTAACCTTACCTAATGCCCTTTTCGAATTATTCCCTATTCATTATTTTTTTTTACAGCTTTTCATGCTTCTGTACAATATAACGTTGTCTTTTCATTTTGGAATGACCTGAAACTTTATATGCATGTTTCCTTTACATTAGAGGAGACATTCATGCCTTTTCCAATCACTTACATGATTTCTGCTGCACTATTATTTTCCTCTACCTGCCCTTTACGATTATTATTCCCTCTCGACCACTGGCGGTGGTACGAGCGTATCTTGCGACAATTTGCCACTCTTGTTTGCAAATAATTTTCTTTTTTTTTTTATAATATAATGTAATTTCATATTTATTTTCTTCTCTTTTTTTTTTTAATTTTATTTTTACAATTTTTCATAAAATATATCAATTTTTATTTGTTTTTATGTTTTTCTTTTGTTTTTTTTAGTTTTTTGCTTAATCATTGTAATTAATGATACTATTTCCAAATTTGTGGGCCAATGAAAAATCCCAATGGTATGTAACTTAGGACCTAATGATTGTCATGCCGACGTTCTACCTCACAACCATGGACACCTTTTTTTATATTTTTTCTTCATTGAAAATACTTTCTTGCAAATAATTTTCATTTTTTTTTTTTTTTTAAATAAAATGTAATTTCATTATTATTATTAATTTCTTCCTTTTTTTATTTTTTTTTCACAATTTTTCATAAAATATATCAATTTTTATTTGTTTTTATGCTTTTCTTTTTTGTTTGTTTGTGTCTTTTTTTTTTTTTTTTTGGGGGGGGGGGGTATTTGCCTTTTTTTTTTTCTTTGTTTAATCATATTTATCTATGATAAAAATTTCAATTTTCTCTGTTCATTTATTGTAATTGCTATATTTTTGAAAGTAAGTACAATTTTTTACAATGACTCTAAATCATCATGTGGCATTTGCATCTAGAAATAAATGAGCTGGGATAGTGAGCATTATTTATGTCGGTCTTCAGTCATCATACCAGTTGTTTACTCTGAAATTGATGCAGCACCAGTTCTGATTGTTTGAAAACTAATTGATAAAATAATGTACCTTATGAAAATGTCAATAAAAATCATCTCCTTTGTAAAAATAGCTACATCCGTCACCAGGCAATATAATGTCATTTCTTTGTGTCAACCTTAGGTGAAGAATCTCTTAAAACATTAGGGCAAAGGATTAGATGACCTTAACTTTTATTTCACCACTGCAATTAATAAAGGAAATCATGAACAAGCAATTGACTGATTGATTGTATTGTGTTTAACGCCATTTTCAACATTTTTTCAGTTATATCCTGGCGGCCAGTGCACCTATCGATGCTTTCATGGAGTCTCTTTTACCAGTACTTCGCACAATTTTCTTTCCAAGCCACTGGCCGCTTTCCCACATAACCATCGTCGAGACAATGGTCAGCGGTGGGAGAGGAATGGATCCTGTCGCAATGACTATCCTCAACCCTCGGAAAGAAATTGGCCGAGCCAGGGATCAAATCCACAATCCCCTGTTCTCAAATCCTGCATGCTACCTACTGAGCTACTGGGGCTCTGAAACAAGCAATTGACACAAAATATAGCCTCTGGGGTGCAAATGATTTTTTTTTTTACATCATTTGACTAAGTCAAATACTTTTCAATTTCAAGTGACCAGATTGGACACTTATTTGGGATATTATTACCATTTTGTTTTTAAGCATGCTTCCATAAATATGTAAGAACTATTATCAAAATGGACAATTTTAACAAGTGAACTTGTTCTATGATACCATGTAAATGAAAGTTGATGTCTCCGTAAACCAAGGATGTCAAACACAGAACAAAAAATCAATCTTTTAAGATCTTTAAAAAGCAAATGACTTCAATTGTGAGATATTATGTATATATCTCTGTCTAAAATAATGCTGAGAATAAAAGGGTTCAGACAACTTCTCTGGCCATATTCCAGTAGCATTGCATAGCATTAACTCTTTACCAAATGACAAACTTTTGGACTGGTCCAAAATCAAAGCATTTGCACACAAAAAAATAGATGCGACTCAAATACTGAAATTTGTTTTTGGAAGGGTAGAAAACATTGTGGGAAAAGGAGAAAATGCTGGTTACCAGTATTTTCTCCTTTTCCCACACTGTTTTCAAAAGGTTTCTTTCTCAGGGTCATTAAAAGTCGGGACTGTGTGGTAAACGGTTGAAGAAGCTTTGCAGAGGACACACAAGAATTTCCTATTTGACCTTCTTTTTTAAGGCTGTATGGCTAAATTAAGACATATGATTGGAAGAGATATTCTGACCACATTGAGTAAATGTTGGACCATAATGTAGCCTCTAGATAGATTTCACATTCATTTTAAAATATTTCAAATTTTGACTTCCTTTATGACCCCAGGTAACCAAATTCAAACTTCTCAGAAAACTTATAAAGACAAACCTTCTGACTGCACTTCATGAATAATAGACAATTAATGTAGCATCTAGAATGTACAAGTTCTTCTAAGTCATGGCCATTTCACCTTTTCTTTAATCCAAGTTGACCAATTCTGAAAAATGCCTGAGACTGTAATAAAAAATGTTCTATCTTTCTGGTGAAAAAGACTGAAAACACTGCCTCTAGAGTGTACCCACTGATTTTCTAAGGGTATGACTTAGTGAGACCCAATTCAGTCTAATAGAATATGAAAAATGAGGGACCAAAAATGAGGGACAGCAAATGAAAGAAAACAGTTTCTAAAATTGTAACAACTTATTAACAAACATATTGCAAATTGTTGAAAAAAATATGCACAATTATTTCATAAATCTGTTATGCATGTTATTTTGTGTAAAGGTGAAAGATACTTGAAATTAAATTTCTCTGGAACCACATGGCCAAAATTATATCTAAAATACATTTATCTCTGAAGTATTCCTTAAAAAAAAGTCCATTGATCCCTTCCATCCCTCCTATCTTCCTCCTTCCGTATCTCCTCTGTCATTTCCAAATCTTACCTTAGTCCCCACCTTGATACCCCCACCTCACCTCCCCCCCACCTCTCCCTCCCCCCTTCCTTCCTTCCTCCTCTCCTTCCTCCACCCTCTCCTCCCTTCCCCCTACCCTACCTTCTTACTCTACATTACTTTACTACTGAAACCTCCCCACTCTCCCTCTCTCACACTTCCTTCACCATCTTCTCTCTCTCTCCCTTCCACCCCTTCTCTCTCTCCCTTGCTTCCTTCTCTGCACTCTCCCCTTCATTTCTTCACTTCTGGCTCCCCCATTCTATCACTTCTCTCTTCCTCTACTTCCCTCTCCCCTTGCTTCCTTCTCTGCTCTATCCCCTTCATTCCTTCCTTCACTTCTAGCTCTCCCTTTCTTCCACTTTTCTCTCTTCCTCCCCTTCCCTCTCCCTCTTGCTTCCTACTCGCTTTCTCCCCTTCATTCCTCTCCTTATCTTCTAGCTCCCCCTTTCTTCCACTTCTCTTTCTCCCAACTCCCAACCTTCCTCCTCTATCTACCAATTCAATTCTATGAACTTGCCCTCCAACCTACCTACCCAACAACCTACCTACCTTCTCATCCTTCATACCTACCTTTTAAATTACCTATCTACCTGCTCTACCTACCTACTGACTCTACCTACCTGACTACACTAACAACATACATACTCTACAGCCTACCTACTTTCTGAATGTTCACTCTACCTACCTAATCCATCCTTCCTTCCTACTATACCTCCATACCCACTCTACAGTTCCTATCTACTCTACTAACCTCTGACCCTGCCTACCTATTCTACTCTATCTTCTCTGCCACCCTACCCACTCAACTGACCTATGTACCATCCTACTACTCCTGCCTACCTGCCTCTAACTGCCTTACCACTTTGTCTACCCCAATTACTTACCTATGATTCATTCCCAACCTTCTTTACCTACCTAACCTATCTTTCCTACATAATTAGCCTACCTTGTTTTCTATCTACTCATCTACCTCATCTACATGACCTATGACGGGTGATCATGTGATCCTGGACCACCTCGTTAGTTTGAAAACTACTTCACGTAGAATTACAAAAAATTGCACAGACGAGCATTAATTATCTGGTACCCTACTTAAGCTTTTAAATGTCATCTTATTCAAATAGGTAAAGTGTGACATCATTTTAATGATGTCATATACTGCACTAGTGGTCCAAAATATCGGACAGCATTTTATTTGAGTCGAGAGTAATCATAAAGTTTTACCTCAAAGTTGGAAAGTATTTATCAGAAATCAAAACCGATTTAGAAAAAGATTAAGAGGAATCTGCACTAAAGAAATCTGATATGCGTAAATGGATCGGACCGGTTTAGACATGAGTGTGATACTGTTAAAAATTACCCTAAATCTGGCCATCCATCAAGATAAGTCATTGACAAAATCATCACAGATGTACAGCAGCATGTAAAAACAAGATCGCTGAGTTACTGTGAGGAAAATAACTGACACATTTGGCATTCCATATAAAAGTGCCAAGGAGATTTGACTGACAATCTTGGAATGTCGCATGTTTGCACAATGTGGGTACCTCAACTATTGACGCCCGAGCCAATGGGGGTTAGGATCGAAATCTGTTTAGAAATCTGAGACTGCATTAGGGTAGAGGGGTCAAACTTTACTAATCGTATTATAATATGCAATGAAATATAGGTACACTTTAACAAGACTGAAACTTAACAACAAAGGAGTGAAAAACATTCAACATCGCCTTCTGCTTTTAAAGCCAAACTTCAGTCAGTCGGTAAAGTTATGAGCACCATATTTTTCTATACGCCTTTTTCCTTCTAAATCATGTTGTATCTATACATACAACAGTCAATGCCAAGTTGTATACCCACATTATTCAAAGAAATTTACAAACACCATACGAAAAAAACAGCCGGAAGTCCTGCGGAGTGACGTCACTTTATACTAAGATATCGCCCTAGTTCACAAAGCCACACTTGTACAGGAAAGTCTGCAAAAACTAAACACAGAAACACTAGCCAACCCTCCTTATAATTCAGTCCTCACCCCTTGTGACCTTTAGGTAGTTCATGTTTTGAAAGATTCTCTATGAGGCACGCACTACGAGATCAGAGAAGAACTAACTCTCACTATGACCGGGCCTTTGAGAGTAATTTCATGTGACATGCTCATGCATGTGTTTCATGCATGGGAATCAAGAATAAACTAGAGCTGTCACTGAGTGTGACTTAATACCCCCGCCAGCGCTTTGACAGAAACAGGCAATTTAACCAAAACTTTTGTAAGTTCAAGGGGAGATTACCCTTGAATCATAGGGAGTAGATGATTGAAAACTGCGTCTTGCAAAACTTCAGTATATATGATCAATGTATCAACAAACTTTCAATACAGTAGCAGCAAAACTGTAGGAGGAGTTGGCAGCACAAAATTATTAGTATTTTGTACACAGACAGACACATGGACACACGGACGGACGGACAGACAGGCTGATTCCAGTATACCCATGAAAACACTTGTTTTGCTGGGGTATAATGACTGCATAGTATTCAAAGGAGGTTATTTTTAAAAAAAGTAGACATTCCAAGTTGTTTTTATAACAATATTGCAATACAGGCACTGGTCCACGTTCTTTCTGATCACCCCTCTTACCTTAACCTTTATCACCTACTTACCTAATCAACCTACCTACTCTACTCAACTCTATCTCCCTACCAATCTCCCATTTCCACTCACCCACTACTGAAACAACCATACCGACTAAACTATTTAACTACCTACTTCCCCTCCCAAACCACCCATCCCTACCCAACCCCCACCACCCCTCAAAAAACCCACCTATACCCCCCCCAACAAACCCAACCCATTTCACATCTCCATAGAAAAAAAAGAAACATCCTCCCATTCTTAAACCAACTGACTTTCAACTACCCACCTTTCCCAAGAAAACTCCCAAATCCCATTACCAAAGTAGGACAATGTGATAGCAATAAAATTACATTAAAAATTAAGAAAGGAAAATGAGGGTCCACTAAAATGACATGTGGTTCCAGTATCCTTAGACTAAAAAGAAAAGCCTGGGGCTCATAAATCATAACTATAGTACTACAACTGCAAGCATGTCTTTGCCACATACAGCTTCCAAATTACGAACAGAGAAAAACACAATGGCTGACGGTCTTATGAACATGAAAGTTCACAAGAAATGCAAAGCTGAAATATAAACCGCACCTGGCGGGATTCGAACCCATGTGGACAAATATCCTCGTTTTTCGAGGTTTAAAAGACCAACACCATAACCACTGAGCCAAAGAGAATTCTCTCTGACACAGCTGTCAGGTATTGATTTTATACGGGAAAGATATGCAGTAAGGAAGGAGTGATCTCCTGTAACAGACGGACTAAACGTACATTAAGACATGCAAAAATAACCTGTGCAATTTCTTCTAAATTTTGTAGATCTAGTCTTTTCTCTTTTTGTAAGATAAGGCATGAAAAAGAGCTTGGAAAGGTCTATTAAACAATTTCTTATTCTGAATTTGGTAGACAAAAGTTTTGCAATTTAATATCAATCTTAAAGACTTGTGCGAATTGAAAGCATCTTCAACAACAAACTAAATCTTGCTGAAAGGAGATTTTTCTTTCAACTGATTGAAAAATATTTTCAAATCCTTCCCAGGTGCAATTAATTGGGGATAATACTGTAAATCCTTAATGATTTCTAAGAAAAATTGAAAATACCCTAACTGAAAATATTAAGCTGGTGCATTTTTATCGTTAGACAATACAGGGCCCAATATCTCAAAGCACTTTAAGTGCTACGATCATCGTAAACCAACCTTAAGTCCCTCATAAGCATTTTGCTGGCTCTCTCAAAACATCGCAATTTAAGGGCCGATCGTAAACCCAATCTTGAATTACAATCACTCGAAGCTATCTTAACGTAATTGTGGGCTTTTTTCGGCAATGCACAAAACCTGGTATTGTGGTTTATTTCTCAAAATGACATTATTTTTACACGTGCACGACCTCACAGGAGAAACAATATAGCTGGGCGAGTTTCAGGGACAGAGTGAATCCCTTGGATTACATGGATGACATGGAATTAATTAGAAAATACCGCCTCGACCGAGGATCAATTGTTACCGTCTGCAATGTTTTTGGTTGGGCGCTTCAAAGAACAAGAGGGCCATTTGACCTAAAGCGCTCACCTGAATAAAGTCATCTAGGGTTGATAAAACTAAAGACATCCTAGTTGTGATGATGTACAACACATCATAGTAAGTGACCTTCTTTTTAACTGACTTTTCCAACTTGATGGAGATATTATCAAGACAAACATTTAGGTTGGTTGTATGACATTTAATGTCGTTTTCAACATTATTTCAGTTATATCGCGGCAGCCAGCGAAGATGTCCACACTTTCCTGGAGTTTCTTTTACCAGTACTCCGCACAATACTCTTTCCAAGCCACTGGCTGCTTTCCCACATAACCATCGTCAAAACAATGGTCAGCGGTGGGACAGCAATGAATCCTGTCGCAATGACTAGCATCAGTCTTAGAGAGAAATTGATCGAGCCGAGGATCAAACCAGCGACAACCATTTTGAAAATGATTCATGAATATATCAGACTAAAAATGTAGCCTCTAGACTGTACACAATGTTTTCTAAGATTTGGCCCAGTGACCATATTAATTCTTGATCTGTTGTGAATAAATTTCAAATTTGTTGAGATATCATCAAGATAAACATTTTGACAATGTTTCATGAGTGTTAGACTAAAAATTTAGCCTCTAGACTGAGATTTAGCCAAGTGACCAACTTTTGAATGTGTTTTGACCAAATTTCTAACTTGTCCGAGATAGTATCAGAACAACTATTTTGACAATGGTTCATGAGTATCAGACTGAAATGCAGCCTGTACAGTGCAAAAAAGGTTTTTCTACGGTTTGCCCCAGTGACCTCCTGAATGACTTGACCCAATTTCAATTTTGTCAGAGATATCATCAATACAAATATTCTGACCAAGTTTCATAAGTATCAAAATAAAAATGTGGCCTAGAGAGTGCACACAAGATTTTTTCTAGGATTTAGGCCAGAGGCGTACTTTCTTTACCTGACATGACCCAATTTCAGTCTTATTCGAGATATTATCAAGGCCAAAATTCTGACAGTTTCATGAGTATCTGGCTGAAAATGTGGCCTACAGTGCACACAAGGTTTTTCTAGGATTCAGCTTCCTACTTTTTGACCCAACGTAACCCGATTTCAATCTTGTTAGAGATACAATCATGGCAAACATTCTGATGACAAACTTTCTGACCAAGTTTCATGATAATTGGGCTGAAAATGTAGCCTCTACAGTGCACACAAGCTTTTTCTAAGATTTGCCTCGATGACCTACTATTTGGTCCAACATGATCCAATTTCGGACTTGTCCAACATATTATAAAAGAAAAAGATTCTGACTGAGTTTCATGAGTATTGGATGGAAAATGTGGCCTCACAAGGTAAGTGTTGATGCCTAGACACGATGCACTACGGACACAGCATGATCACAAAGGCTCACCTTCAGCACTTCGTGCTCAGGTGAGCTAAAAACTTACCGAAATCACGCATTTCCAGTGCAGATGCAGATGCAGATGATATTCGCTTTGAGATTTTATGCAATGGGGAGTTTTCAGTCTGTGATCGCAGACAGTCACGGGGTCGGAACTGATTCAGTATCAAGAAATGATGTCACTTTTAAACGTTACGATTGTAAATAACGTATCATTTACGAGAGTCTTAAGGTCGGTTTTGAGACATCACCTTAAGAAGATCGTAATGTCCTCATAAAGTGATCGTAAAGTTCATCTTAACTTACGAAACCTTAAAGTTTTGAGATATTGGGCCCAGGACTCTAGGATTTTCATTTAAACAATCTTGGATAAAGGTCACTTTTGACCCAACAGCGGTTATTCAAACAATCCTTGTACAGAGGTTCACAAAATGATACAACATACCAATAATTGCAATTAAAGGCCTAATGGGTCCACCAAAACCTTTAAAGTTTTCAATCTGTAAGCCCATTAAACAAAGATTATGATCCATTGAACGGGGCCAATTTTGTCCTAGGGGCTTTCTACGATTCTTATTCATTTTGTTTCACTTTCTACTGTTATTCATTTGCTATACCCAAACATGCCAGATTTATTTGTATTTGATTACAACTCTTTCTGTTCTGAAGTATAGCGCTTGCTAACAACAAGACTTGCTAACTCAGAAATTGTTTTCAGTCATTTCAAACACAAATCCTTACATTTACTAAATTTGACTTACGATCTTTTAATTTTTCAAATTCTTAATTTCTTTCACCAGACAATCAAAATATAATGGCAGGCATCTATCAGTAATAATTTTCAAATATTTACTTTTGTTTTTAAGATTCTCCACACCAAACACTGCAAGTGCTAATCAAATAATTATTTTTCTTATTAATTATTTCTAGATTATAGATCTCTAACATAAACCGTTGTTTTATACATGGATATTGAAAACTGAAAACTGCTTCTTCAACAATCTCTCAAAGTCTCTCAATATATTTTTTGGAATTAAGATCCTGTACTTCTGACTGTCCATTATGATGAATAATCATCATTTTTCTTTTTTTATTCTTTTTTTAACTTTTTGGTTTGAGACGGAAGAGCAAAATCTTTTGGTAAAATTGAGACAAGTTATAATATGCTTAACCCTTTTCCAGACGACAAAATTTTAGCCTTGTCCAATTTGATAGCATTTTCAGACATTTAAATGCGGCTCAAATGGTGCAATCTTTCTTTGATAGGGTAGAAAACATTCTGGGGAAAGGAGAGAATGCTAGTTACCAGCATTTTCTCCTTTTCCCACAATGTTATCAAAAGGCTTCTTTTCCAGTCAACATTCTGCTGTAAAGGGTTAAGTCACGACCCAGACTTTTTCAATAAACACATCTTTGATTTCTTTTTTTGTTTGTTTAAACAGATATATTTTACATCGATTGAGAAACAAGTTCTTACAACTTATTCTAATCTCTCTCGATTCTGCTTCCTAGCAACTACACCATACTCACGCCAAATCTGTGGGCCAATGAAAAATCAACCTGTTGACACCTGCTCCCAGGTATGGAACTTGGGACCTTATGGTTATGACACTGACACTCTACCTCACAACCACGGACACCATATTTTCATATTTTTTTTCATTCAAAGTAGTTTTTTTGCAAATAATTTTCATTGTTTTTAAATAAAATGTAATTTCATTATTTTTTTCTTACCCCCCCCTTTTTTTTTTTGTTTTGTTTTTACAATTTTTCATAAAATATTTCAATTTTTATTTGTTTTGATGTTTTTCCTTCTTTTTTTTTTTTTTATTTTTGGGTTTTTTTTAATTTTTTTGTTTTATCATTGTAATTAATGATACTCACACTGAATGTGTGGGCCAATGAAAAATCCCAATGTTGACATCTGCTCCAGGGTATGTAACTTACGTCCTTATGGTTGTGATGCTGACGCTCTACCTCACAAACATGGACATCGTATTTTTATATTTTTTTTTTTACCATTCAAAATAGTTTTTTGCAAATAATTTTCATTTTTTTAATAAAATTTAATTTCATTATTATTAAGTTCTTCCTTTTTTTTTTTTTTTTACAATTTTTCATAGAATATATCAATTTTTTTTTTTTTTTTTTTTATGTTTTTCTTTTTTTTTCTTGTTTTTGTTTTTTTGTTTTGTTTTGTTTAAACATTATAATTGATATATGTATCTATGGTAAAAATTTCAATTTTCTCTGTTCATTTATTATAATTGTTATATTCTTGAAAGTATGTACACTTTTTACAATGACAATTAAATCATCATGTGGCATTTGCATCCAGAAATAAATGAGCTGGGATAGTGAGCATTATTTATGTCAGTCTTCAGTCATCATACCAGTTGTTTACTCTGAAATTGATGCAGCACCAGTTCTGATTGTTTGAAAACTAATTGATAAAATAATGTACCTTATGAAAATGTCAATAAAAATCATGTCCTTTGTAAAAATAGCTACATCCATCACCAGGCAATATATTTCATTTCTTTGTGTAAACCTTAGGTGAAGAATCTCTTAAAACATTAGGGCAAAGGATTAGATGACCTGAACTTTTATTTCACTACTGCAATTAATAAAGGAAATCATGAACAAGTAATTGACTGATTGATTGTATTGTGTTTAATGCCATTTTCAACATTTTTTCAGTTATATCCTGGTGGCCAGTGCACCTATCCATGCTTTCCTGCAGTCTCTTTTACCAGTGCTCTGCACAATATTCTTTCCAAGGCACTGGCTGCTTTCCCACATAACCATCATCGAGACAATGGTCAGCGGTGGGAGAAGAATGAATCCTGTTGCAATGACTATCCTCAATCCTTGGAAAGAAATTGGCCGAGCCAGGAATCAAACCCATGACCCCCTGTTCTCAAGTCCTGCATGCTACCGAATGAGCGACCAGGGCTCAGAAACAAGCAATAGACACAAAATATAGCCCCTTGGGTGTAAATGAGTTTTTTTTTTATATTATTTGACTAAGTCACATACTTTTTAATTTGAAGTGACCTGATTGGACACTTAGTTTGGATATTTTTACCCTTTTGTTTTTGAGCATGGTTCTATAAATACATAAGAACTATCATCATTATGGACAATTTTAACAAGTGAACTTATGCTGTGACACCAAGTATAGGGAAGTTAATGTCTCCGTAAACCAAGGATGTCAAACACAGAACAAAAAATCAAATCTTTAAGATCTTTTTAAAGCAAATGATTTCAATGGTGAGATATTATGTATATATCTGTCTAAAATAATGCTGAGAATGAAAGGGTTCAGACAACTTCTCTACCTACATTCCATTAGCATTGCATTGAAGAAGGGTTGCAGAGGACACACAAGGTCTTCCTTTTTGACTTTCTTTTTTAAGACTGTATGGCTAAATTAAGATATATGATCGGAACAACTATTCTGACCACATTGAGTAAATGTTGGACCATAATGTAGCCTCTAGATAGAGTTTACATTCATTTTAAAAGATTTCAAATTTTGACTTCCTTTTTGACCCCAGGTAACCAATTTCAAACTTCTCAGAAAACTTATAAAGACAAACCTTCTGACTGCATTTCATGAATAATAAACAATAAATGTAGCATCTAGAATGTACAAGTTCTTCTAAGTGGTGGCCATTTCACCTTTTCTTTAATCCAAGTTGACCAATTCTGAAAAATGCCTGAGATACTGTAATTACAAATGTTCTATCTTTCTGGTGAAAAAGACTGAAAACACTGCCCCTAGAGTATACCCACTGTTTTTCTAAAGGTATGACTTAGTGAGGCCAATTCAGTTTAATAGAATATGAAAAATGAGGGACAAAAAAAAAAACGAGGGACAGCAAATGAAAGAAAACAGTTTCTAAAATAGTAACAACCTATTAACAAACATATTGCAAATTGTTGAAAAAAAAAATGTGCACAATTATTTCATAAATATGTTATGCATGTTATTTTGTGTGAAGGTGAAACATACTTGAAATTAAATTTCTCTGGAACCACATGGCCAAAAATATATCTACAATACATTTCTCTCTGAAGTATTCCTTAAAAAAGTCCATTCATCCCTTCCTTCCCTCCTATCTTCCTCCCTCCCTATCTCCTCCGTCATTTCCAATTATTACCTTAGTCCACACCACCCCCTACCCTTCATACCCAGCTCCTGACCTTCCCCCCCACCTCTCCCCCCCTGCCTTCCTTCCTCCTCTCCTTCCTCCACCCTCCCCTCCATTCCCCCTACCCTCCCGTCTTACTCTACATTACCTTACTACTGAAACCTCACCACTCTCCCTCTCTCACACTTCCTTCATCCTCCTCTCTCTCCCTTCCACCCCTTCTCTCTCCCCCTTGCTTCCTTCTCTGCTCTCTCCCCTTCCTTCCTTCCTTAACTTCAAGCTCCCCCGTTCTTCCACTTCTCTCTCTTCGTCCCCTTCCCTCTCCCCTTTGCTTCCGTCTCTGCTCTCTCCCCTTCGTTCCTCTTCTTATCTTCTAGCTCCCCCTTTCTTCCACTTCTCTTTCTCCTAACTTCCAAACTTTCTCCTCCATCTACCTATTCAATTCTACAAACTTGCCCTCCAATCTACCTACCCAACAACCTACCTATCTTCTTATCCTATATACCTATGTTTTAAATTACCTATCTACCTGCTCTACCTACCTACTGACTCTACCTACCTGACTACACTAACAACATGCATACTCTACAGCCTACCTACTTTCTGAATGTTCACTCTACCTACCTTATCCATTCTACCTTCCTACTATACCTCCATACCCACTCTACTGACCTATCTACTCTACTAACCTCTTGATCCTGCCTACCTATTCTACTCAATCTTCTCTGCCACCCTACTTACTCAACTGACCTATGTACCATTCTACTATTCCTGCCTACCTGCCTCTAAATGCCTTACCACTTTGTCTACCCGAATTACCTATGTATGATTCATTCCCAACCTTCTTTACCTACCTAACCTATCTTTCCTACATACAGTATAGTTCTCGCATTTTTTGCTCAAGTCCGCAAGACGCGGCGGACCAATTTGTCTGCGGCAAATCTACTGCAAAGGTAAAAGTAGGCGAGATGCAGCGGACTTGTCACCGCGGCCTGAAAAAATATTGGGCAGCTTCACAGCAGGAGGTAATCGCGGTGGATCGCGGCGACTTGCGAGAGATCGCGGGGGAATACATCGCCGGATGACAGTAAATTTTTATACATAAATATCTCATTCTGTATTTTTCCCCACTGTTTTAGAGAACCACTGTTTTCGGGAACCAAGAACTAATTCTTCCATTACGACGGCAGTATTTTTGTACCTTTAAATGCCGATATAAGCTTTGCCCACAGGGATTACTTTAGTTAAGATGCCACAAAACGTTATATATATCATTTAATTCAGCTATTCGCTAAGTTACGAACTTGTTGGCCTATCGCACATTTAGTTTTAGTGATGTGAAATTTTGAATTTCGGATTAAAAGTGCAATTTCACGCTTGATTCCAAAACCCGAAAACCAAAGTTACTACTTCCTGATTGTTTGTGACTCAGCAGCGTGTATCTGAGAAGTGGAAAAACTCTGGAATCCCAATTAATAACTTAACCCATAAAGCGCCGAAAACTCCTAACATACTCTACAATTTAATTAAAAAAAGACCCAAGAACCAGCATTTTTTTAATGTTGTTTTCGTCAATGTCCTACAAGAGCGCAGTGTAAATCCAAAATCAGACTGCACATTTCATGCAGCCTGAACTTGATTTATATAAGTCGCAAAGGCAATTATTGTTGTGAATGCCGTTTTATGGGTTAAAGTGCAAAAACGTGTAATGTAGCATTATCGAAAATTTACCACTACACCCGCGATCTGAAACTGCACAATAGAAAAAAAAAACATACAATTTACAAGTCCCTGTACAACGGGCTTCAGGTATATTTTCATCACACACTCTTTCTAATCCTTCATTAGATGAAACAGATATAGCAGTTATTAGCCATTTGTTTTTTATTCTATTGATAAATAACAAAAGCGGCAAATTGTCGCAAGATACGCCCGTCCCACCACCAGTTGTTGAGGGGGTATAATAATCGTAAAGGGCAGGTTTGGCAACAAACATGTTTACCAAAGTCTCAAGTCAATTTGACTTGAGATGACAAAGTTCCGTTCCGGACAAGCAAGAAATACTGTAAAAATGAAGATCAAAGTGGAATTACTCAAAATCTGCTCTAGGTAGAGTTATTCTTCTTGGGCACTGTACTCTGTAATATTGCAACAAACATGCATACCAAGTTTGAAGTCACTCTGACTTGAGATGACAAAGTTATATTCTGGACAAGCACTAAATGCTGTAAAAATGACGATCAAAGGGAAATAACTCAAAATTAGTGCTAGGAAGAGTTATGGTTCTTGTGCACTGCACTCCGTAAATTTTCAACAATTATGCATACCAAATTTGAAGATATTCAGACAAGAGATGACAAAGTTATATTCTGGACAAGCAGAAAATGCTGTAAAAATGACGATCAAAAGAAAATAACTCAAAGACAGCATGAGGTAGAGTTATGGTTCTTTCGCACTGCACTCCGTATTGTTGCAACAAACACAAATACCAAGTTTCAAGTCAATCAGACTGGAGATGACAAAGTTATGCTCCGGGCAAGCAAAAAATGTTGTAAAAATGACAATCAAAGGGAAATAATTCAAAGACAGCACAAAGTAGAGTTATGGTTCTTTTGCACTTCACTCCATATTATTGCAACATACACAAATGCCAAGTTTCAAGTCAATCGGATTGGAGATGACAGAGTTATGCTCCGGACAAGCAGAAAATGCTGTAAAAATGATGATCAAAGGGAAATAACTCAAAGACAGCACCAGATAGAGTTATGGTTTTTTCGCACTGCACTCTGTATTATTGCAACAAATACAAATGCCAAGTTTCAAGTCAATCAGACTGGAGATGACAAAGTTATGCTACGGACAAGCAGAAAATGCTGTAAAAATGACGATCAAAGGGAAATAACTCAGACAGCACCAGGTAGAGTTATGGTTCTTTTGCACTGCACCCCGTATTATTGCAACAAACACACATGCCAAGTTTCAAGTCAATCAGACTGGAGATGACAGAGTTATGCTCCGGACAAGCAGAAAATGCTGTAAAAATGACGATCAAAGGGAAATAACTCAAAGACAGCATGAGGTAGAGTTATGGTTCTTTCGTACTGTGCTCCGTATAATTGCAACAAACACACATGCCAAGTTTCAAGTCAATCGGACTGGAGATGACAAAGTCATGCTTCGGACAAGCAGAAAATGCTGTAAAAATGACGATCAAAGGGAAATAACTCAAAGACAGCACCAGGTAGAGTTATGGTTCTTTTGCACTGCACTCTGTATTATTGCAACAAACACACATGTCAAGTTTCAAGTCAATCAGACTGGAGATGACAAAGTTATGCTCCGGACAAGCAGAAAATGCTGTAAAAATGACGATCAAAGGGAAATAACTCAAAGACAGCACCAGGTAGAGTTATGGTTCTTTTGCATTGCACTCCGTATAATTGCAACAAACACACATGCCAAGTATCAAGTCAATTGGACTGGAGATGACAAAGTTATGCTCCGGACAAAGAACTGGACGCAGCCCTCCCGCCCATCCGCCATGGGTGATCCCATAATACGTCCCGTCTTCAACGGGCGTATAAAAACTGAAAGACAATTTAAAAAATATATGCTACCCTGGATATTATCATACTGTTTATCCTCATTTTCTTAGTCTCTTGATGTAAGGAAATCAAAGGGTAATGAATAAAACTTGTTATATATATTTAGCCTTTTCAAAATACAGGTTGGATCGTCAGAAAAACAAAACATCGGTCCACATTCTAAACTAAAATGTTCCTCATGTTCTCTTCAACAAAAATCCGTTCTTTTCATTTCTTTTTAAATAACATATATCCAAACTTAACACAAAGGTGAGGCAAGGGTTAACTCGGTATTCCTTTGATGTTGGTATAGCACTCCGGCAGTGTGAAGTACTGTCCCAGTTGTTAGTTCCACACGCACGTGTCATACTAAACTGACTGACACTTTTTTTTATACGACCCTTTCTAACCCTTCTTGAATATTTACGACTTAGATTCCAATGATGGATTACCTGTTCATTTGGTAAGTCAAAATAACTATAGATCTGTTTATTTTCTGTATGAAAATAAAATATTCGAATAGCAGCGAATGTCTACAAATATGTCGCTAAAAAATGTTTGGAATATTTTCTCCTTTTTCACCAAAGTTATTTTTAAACCGGAAAAAAAGTTACATCTCCCCCCCCTCTCCCTCTCCCTCTCTCTCTCGTCATCTTGCTGCCATTAGGTCTAGATATTGGCAGATCCTATCCCATCAACATTGCTGAACGTAATGTAATCTTTTGGACTTAAGGTTATCTCGGCTAGATATCTCACCAAATATCAGGGTCTATCGTACCATACCGGAATGGATTTAACTTTCGGCAGAATCTTGATCTTCATAGTTTTCGAAAACGGGACTGGAGTTGTCTTCACCATCTCAAACCTTACAGCATAAAGTCGCTTTTGCAGAGCAGACCAAGATCAGAAAACGTCATGCATTCACATCTTGGATCTAAACTGTGCGAGATTATGAAAGACTTTTTTGTTATATTCAAACAGCCCAAAAAATTGTCTTGAAGCCTTTTTCGCTATTTAGGCGCACAACACAACACATATGTCATTCATGCAAGGAAAAGTGATTGAATAGGCATTTAAAGAAGAAGGAAATGGGTTAAAATGTTTACTAAAAGGAGTGAACCGAATTGGATACACAATATTATTTCTATTTCATCATCATTTTTGGAAAAATCGATATCGATATGAAATTTCAATGTCAATAGAAATTGTTATAACAAAAGAAAGAAAATCACCATTACACTAAATAAAGCCGTTTCCCTTCGAACTGGTAATCGGCTGACCTACTAAACAACCAAACAGTTATTTCCTCGTTGAGTGCAAAATAAATGAACCATGCTCTGTGAAAAAGGGTTCTAATGCATATCCGCGACACATTATACCAAGCAAGCCATCACAAAACATGGATCAGTAAAATCCATTTTATCTAACAACCGACCGAGTCATGAGGTAGAATGACATGCTGAAAATTGACCAAAAAGCAAAATGTTTTGACACAGGTCAGCCTGTACGGTCTGCGCAGGCTGACTGGAGTCGATACTTTTTGTAGATTCACCAAACCACTTTTTCACAGAGCATGGCTCAAATTGAATCGACATCAACGGTAGGAAAGAGTTACAAAAATAAAATGTAGAATCAGGCTGATCGGGTAACTCTGACACTAGTATGCGGACAGTGAATATTAAAGATCAGGCATTGCGTGATGCGTAGTCTGATCTCAATCCACGATGTCTGTAAAAATCCTAACAGGTACTCTAAATTTAGTACCAGTTGCGTTTGACTGCATTCGAATGCCTTAAGTAATAATGGTTGCCGAAGTAAACAAAGCGGGTGTTAAAATGCATTTAAAAGAGTGGAAATTATTGTGAAGATGACAATCTGTTATCGCATGGTTGGGCCAACTGTTTGTCGCTTGTAGAGAGATTAATACAAAAATTAGGTTAAAATTTGGCAAGTCATTGTATCTTAAGTTTACTTTTTGCCTGATTTTGACATGATTTTTTCTTCCTGCAACTTACATTTGGACAGAATACACAGATTGTCATCCTCGGAATATTTTCCATACTTTTAAGTGGAATGGTTTAAATTTAAATGAATGTTTACATCTGCTTTTTTTTTTTTGCTGTTGGGCTTTTAATACTGACTTTGTAAAAGACAGCATAATGTCATGCAACAGCCGTCTGATGACATGTATTTCTTTATATAGAAAATAGCATTGGAAAATCTCATTATCCCCAATCCCCCACTCTCTCTCGGCATTGGTACTGTCTTTGCCACAAGTAACTTGGATGAATACTGTGTGGAGTAACGTTATTGTTAAAAGAAATTCCTGGAAAACATGGATAGGTTCACTGGTCGCCGCCATGTAACTGAAATATGTTGAAACGGCATTATACATCCTACAAACAAATCTTGCCGCGGAGCCTATGCTATCCGCATCCTACATCTGAATAAGGCGACAAATTTCTAGACTTGTTCAATTTGTATGCATTTGCAGACGACAAATTTAGTGTGTCTCAAATGAGTGGGTTTCTCTTTGAAAAGTAGACAATATCGTGGAACTAGGATGGTATATTGCTTATCAGCATTTTCTCCTTTCCCAACGTTGTTTTCAAAACCTTTTTACTCGGGCTCTTTTTAACGCTCTTTTCAACCCTAGATCGCTGGTACAGGCTTTACCATAGTTTATCCTAAAAACACTACAAAAATAACTCCTCCATACAAAGAACAAAGAATTTAAAGAATATCTCACAGTAGATATAGTTGTAAGAGATTGCTTTTAACATGCAGCATGATCTAGATCTACATCGTCTGTAAACGAGACTGAAAGGAATTTAAGCTGCACTCGGTGTGTTAAGCGTTTACCAAATAATACTATTCGGCTTTTGAAAACATTGAGGAAAAAGGAGTATGTAGGTAACAAGCAATTTATCTTTTTACTCTGATATTCTGAGACACGTTCTAACTCAAAACAATTGTGAAAAGTTCATAATCTTTGTCTTCTTCACAGACGTTCCAGCTCCATTTATTTAATGCTGTATGGATTAAGGGTTAAAGCTTATCTACATCCCGACCACCAAATTTGGCAATAAAAACAGGCGGGGCTTGTCCGTATATTGTTATTCCTTTACCAAATAATACCAAGTTTTAAGAGCCTCGAGAATCCAGTGTTGGAGAAGAAAATGTGCTGATTATCAGCAGTTGCTTCTCTTCCGACAACGTTTTCAACCACTGGAAAGACAAATTTAGTTGTTTGAATTACATTTAGTCATCTGCAAATGTTATAAAATTGGATATGGCTAAGATTTGGAGGTCTGGTAAAGAGTTAAAATGTGTTATTTGTGTATGAAACCCTAACCTTTTATTCTTCAGAAAATGACAGAATGTTGTCTCGTAGACAAAAAAAAAAAGATAATAGGTCGTAATCATAGATATACCAGTCTTCAGGAACGAAAACAATCATCACATGCTCTTCTTCATTGTATCACATGTACATGGAGACAAACACAACCAGTTACATGGCACAAACAGATATCATTTTTCGCAACTGGTTAACCCATTACAACACAATCACGAGGCTAAACGACCCCAAGACAGAAAGCTTTGGAAAACATTATGGGTAAAGGAAAAAATGTTGCTAACATTTTCCCACAACGTATCCCAACCTTTTTAAGACAACTTTTCTCATTTGAGCCAAAACGCTTTCAATATGGATGAGTTTAAAATTTTGTCGTCTGTTGAAGGGTTAAAGGTCAAGTTTACCTATCTTCCAACTTTAGAACAAGATCAGCCAAATCTGGAGGTTGATAATCTTTATTTTGCAAATTGCAAGCATCTTTTGTTAATCAAACCCTTATATTCCTTCACACTTTGGAAAGTTTAACACGCTAAGATTTAGTTTACAAACCGAACCCTTTCTCCACTGATCTTCAAATCCTACCATGATATTTCAGAACGTGATATCCGATCTTGAATCTGCCGAGCACGTTATCTGGCTAGTAATGCAGGCTTGTGACGTGGAATCCCAGCTCAGCAAAACTCGTTTCGAGGATTGATATTGGTCATTACGACAAGATTCATTCTTCTCTCACAACTGAGCATAGTTTCTACGATTTGTGTATAGGACAGTAATCAGTGTCTTCATTGTCTTGAAAAATAATTTTACAAAGTACTGGAAAAGAGATGCAGATGCACTAGCTGGCAGCCTTGAGATGACTGGAATTATGTTGAGAATAGTGCTCAACACTATACATGTAATGATTTTGGATACAGGAACATGCTGACAGTGTGTGAAATGTTCTGACCCATATCAGGCCTTACTTTGCTATATTTTGTCGTTTTTGTATTGCCTGCAAAAAACTTTTTTATTAATGTAAAGCGTCTGCAAGAGTAATAGTCGACTTACAGAGATTTGCCTACACTTATGTACAGCTTAGTTATTACGATCCTAACTAGAGGCGCTTGAGCGCCTGTATCGCTCCACAGGCCTGATATTTCTATAATGGCGAAAGGAAGTTTTTAACAATTATCATTCAATCCTGCATTTTAGCTCACTGAAGAAACAATTTGGTAGACAACCACCATAGGAACTTACCTGCAAAACAACAATGAAATCCAATGAATAGTTTTAGAGAAGAAATTTTTCAAAGATTTTACTTTATACCATAAAAGGAAAATGAGTCTCCCATAAAAGCCATGTTTTTTGACAGATCTTTTTTTTTTTAAGGAATTCTGTAAACCTGTATCTAAGGAACATTCCTGCAAAATAATAATGCTATCCAAATAGCGGTTTGGGAGGAGAAGATTTTTAAAGGTTTTTTACTTTGGTTGCCATGGCAACCAGAATTCTTCATGGAACACAATTATTTGAAGGAATTTGAAAGAGGACCACCAAAGGAACATTCCTGTGAAATTTGGTAAAAATCTAGTCAATAGTTTCTGAGGAGAAGTTTTTTAAAGAAAAAGTTTACGGACGCACGCACGGACGAACGGACGAACGAACGAACGGACGGACGCACGACGGACACAACGCCATGACAATAGCTCGCTGGCCTTTGGCCAGTGGAGCTAAAAATGATAAAAGTTGCATTTAACTTGGAGTGGTGCGGACATTTTAGATAGCGACACTGATTATTTATAAAAACCTTGCTGGGAAATAAAACCAAATCGAATTTCAAATTGCTCTGAACATCGACAAAAACATTGTCATAATAACAGTAAAAAAACAAGCATCTAGGATGGTCAGGTTCAATGGAAGGGTAAAGTTTGACCGGCATTTCTTTGATGTCAACATCTTAGAAACATTGTGCACACAACGTCTGTGTGACGTACTTTGAAATTCATGCTGGCAAGTCGTGTAAACTTAACACCCTTTCTTCCTCGATTTCCTAGCATGTTGTGATTTTCAATCTTGATTTAAGTCCTAACCGCACAATCCTGATTTTTATCTACCCTGGGGAAGAAATCTTTTGAAAACAGTGTGAGGAAAGGAGGAAATGATAGTAGCCAGCATTTCCTCCTTGTCCAAGAATGTTTTCTATCATTTTAAAGACAAATGCCACGTTTGCTACATTTAGTTGTCGTCTGCATATGCTTTAAATTTGGACAAGAATACATTTTTGTGCCTTTGTAAAGAGTTAATTTTTAACCAAAACCCTAACCTAAGAACCAGGGTGTTTTATTTTATTCATTCGGTCCTGCGAGATTCATTAATCTTATTTTGTAATGAACATGTGCAGATATATCAATGTGTAAAAATTAACATTTTGTGTGCTAGTGAGCGTTATGATAAGTAGGAAAAAAATCAGCTCAAGAGACAAGATCTGATAGGACTAAGAGCAGCTCATGAAATATTTCTTCGTGACGATACATGTCGGCACTGTCATTATGACTCAAACCAGCGTTTTCTTCTTTTTCCACAATGTTCCCACCTTATAAAATCAAGTTTTATATTTTGAGTAAGATTCAAAATTTCGTCAGCAATTTTTTTTTTCCAAATTGGACAAGTTGTTAATTTTGTCGTTTGGTAAAGAGTTAAGGAAAAATGAACATCACTCGTAATTGTCGAAGAGTGTGTGACAGGGTTGATAAACATTGCATAAGAGGAGAAAATGCTGGTTGCCATTGTGTTCTCTTTTTCCTACAATGTTTTAGAAATCCTTGTTCTTCACGGCACTTATAACTCGGGATGTGTGTTTAAAGGTTTAAGTGTTTTGATTTTATAACCAATTAAATCAAGGCACATTTAATAGTTTGCTTGGCAATGATGACTACTTATCATGTTTTCTTTTTGATATAAAAATTCTCATGTAGATGCATATCTGTAATACGACTTTGTAAAATAGTAAAATGGTGCGTAATTTTGGATCATTCTTGAATCATCTGCTACACTGAACAGAAACTTACCTGTCTGATCGTGGCTGAGTCATCGCGTCATTTTTATTGCGTATCCAGGCCACTGTGGTCTGCCAGGGATCGCCACGTTTAACACTTAGTCAGCGTTCACCTGTGTCCTAAAATCGCCGCGTTGGGTCCGCGCTAAGTCTACCGCGGAGAGCGAAAATACAAAAAACGCGCGAACTATACTGTAATTAGCCTACCTTATTTTCTATTCTATCTACTTACCAACTCTACTTGACCTACCATAACCTTAATCACCTACTTATCTTAATCAGCCTACCTACTACTCAACTCTATCTCCCTACCAATCTCCCATTTCCACTCACCCACTACTGAAACAACCATACCTACTAAACTATTTATCTACCTACTTCCCCTCCCAAACCACCCCTTGAACCCCCCCCCCAACAAACCTTACCTATTTCACAACACCCATCCCCCCCCCCCCCCCCCCAAAAAAAAAACTTCCCATTCCAAAACCAACTGACTTTCAACTACCCACCTTTCCCAAGAAAACTCCCACTTCCCTTTACCAAAGTAGGACAATGCAATAAAATTACACTAAAACTTATGATAAAAAAGAGGGCTCCACTAAAATGACATGTGGTTCCAGTATCCTTAGACTAAAAAGAAAAGCCTTGGGCTCACAAATCATTACTAGGGTTCTACAACTGCATGCATGTTTTTGCTACATACAGCTACAAATTACAAACAGAGAAAAATGCAATGACTGACGGACTAAACGTAAATTAAGACATGCAATAATAACCAGTTCAATTTGGTCTAAATTTGGTAGATCTAGTCTTTTCTCTTTTTGTAAGATAAGGCATGAAAGGGAGCTTGGAAAGGTCAACTAAACAATTACTTACTCTGAATTTTATAGACCAAAGTTTTCTACTTTATGATAAATCTTAAAGACTTGTGCAAAATGAAAGAATCTTCAACAACAAACTAAATCATACCAAAGGGAGATTTTTCCTTCAACTGATTGAAAACATTTTTGAATACCTCTCCCAAGTGCAATTAATACTGTAAATCCATAATGTTTTCTAACAAAAACTGAAAATACTCTAACTGAAAATATTAAGCTGGTGCATTTTTATTGTTAGACCTTATTGGGCTCTAGGATTTTAATTTAAACAATCTTGGATAAGGGTCACTTTTGACCCAACAGCAGTTATTTAAACAATCCTTGTACAGAGGTTCACAAAATGATATGAAATACCAAGAATTACAATTCAAGGCCTAATGGGTCCACCAAAACCTTTAAAGTTTGCAGTATATAAGCCGATTAAAAAATTATGATCCATTGAACGGGGCCAATATTGTCCTCGGGGCTTTCTATTATTTTTCTTCACTTTGTTTCACTTTCTATTGTTATTTATTTGCTGTACCCAAACATGCCAGATTTCTTCGTATTAGATTACAACTCTTTCTGTTCTGAAGTATAGCTCTTGCTAACAACAAGACTTGCTAACTGAGAAATTGTTTTCCGTCATTTCAAACACAAATCCTTACATTTACTAAATTTGAATAACTGTCTTCAAATTTTTCAAATTCTTCATTTCTTTCATAATACAATCAAAACATAATGGCAGGCATCTATCAGTAAAAATTTTCAAATGTTTACTTTTGTATTTAAGATTCTCCACACCCAACACTGCAAGGGCTATTAAATTATTATTATTATTATTGATTTATTTCTAGATTATAGATCTCTAACATAAACCATTGATTTACACATGGATATTGAAAACCGAAAACTGCTTTTTCAACAATCTATCAAAGTCTCTCAATATATTTTTTGGAATTAAGATCCTGAACATCTGACTGTCCATGATGATGAATAACCATCATTTTTTTTTTTATTCTTTTTTAATTTTTTGGTTTGAGACAGAAGAGCAAAATATTTTGGTAAAATTAAGTTATAATATGCTTAACCCTTTTCCAGACGACAAAATTTTAGCCTTATCCAAATTGATAGCATTTTCAGACAACAATTTTAATGTGGCTCAAATGGTGTAATCTTTCTTTGATTGGGTAGAAAACTTTCTAGTTACCAGCATTTTCTCCTTTTCCCACAATGTTATCAAAAGGCTTCTTTTAAGTCAACATTGTGCTGTAAAGGGTTAAATCATGACCCACACCTTCTCAATAAACACATCTTTTAATTCTTTTTTGTTTGTTTAAACATATACATTTTACATCGATTGAGAAACAAGTTCTTCCAACTTATTCTTATCTCAATCGATTCTTCTTCCTGGGAACTACACTATACTCGTGCCGAATGTATGGGCCACTGAAAAATCACAATGTTGACATCTGCTCCCGGGTATGGAACTTAGGACCTTATGGTTATGACGCTGCCACTCTACCTCACAACCACAGACACCATATTTTCATACTTTTTTTTTCATTCAAAATAGTTTTTCGCAAATAATTTTCATTTTTTTAAATAAAATGTAATTTCATTTTTTTTTTTTCTTGCTTTTTTTTTATTTCTACAATTTTTCATAAATATATCAATTTTTTTTTGTTTTAATGTTTTTCTTTTTTTTTTAATCATTGTAATTAATGATACTTGTGCCAAATGTGTGGGCCAATGAAAAATCCCAATGTTGACACCTGCTCCCGGGTATGGAACTCAGGACTTTATGGTTGTGACACTGATGCTCTACCTCACAACCATGGACACTATATTTTTATATATTTTTTCATTCAAAAAAGTTTTTTGCAAATAATTTTTATTTCTTTTATTATTATTAATTCATTCCTTTTTGTATTACTTCTTTTACAACTTTCCATTAAATATATCTTTTTTTTTGTTTAATCATTGTTATTAATATACGTATCTATGGTAAAAATTTCAATTTTCTCTGTTTATTGATTATAATTGTTATATTCTTGAAAGTGTGTACACTTTTTTATAATGACATGTAAATCATCATATGGCATTTGCATCCAGAAATAAATGAGCTGGGATAGTGAGCATTATTTATATAAGTCTTCAGTCATCATGCCAGTTGTTTTTCTCTGAAACTGATGCAGCACCAGAACTGATTGCTTGAAAAGTAATTGATAAAATAATGTACCTTATGAAAATGTCAATAAAAATCATCTCCTTCGTAAAAATAGCTATATCCATCATCAGGCAATATAATGTCATTTCTTTGTGTATACCTTAGGTAAAGAATCCCTTAAAACATTAGGGCATAGGATTACATAACATGAACTTTTATTTCACTACTGCAATTATTTAAGGAAATCATGAACAAGCAATTGACTGATTGATTGTATTGTGTTTTACCCCGTTTTCCACATTTTTCAGTTATATTGTGGCAGCCAGTGCACCTATCCATGCTTTCCTGGAGTCTCATTTACGAGCACTCAGCATAATTTTCTTTTCAAGCCACTGGCTGCTTTCCCACATAACCATCGTCGAGACAATGGTCAGCGGTGGGAGAGGAATGAATCCCCTTGCAATGACTATCCTAAATCCTCAGAAAGAAATTGGCCAAGCCAGAAATCAAACCCACGACCCCTTGTTCTCAAGTCCTGCACACTACCGACTGAGCTACCGGGGCTTGGAAACAAGCAATATATAGCACAAAATATAGCCTCTGGGGTGCAAATGATTTTTTTTTTTTATATTATTTGACTAAGTCACATACTTTTCAAATTGAAATGACCAGATTAAAAACTTATTTTGAATATCATTACCATTTTGTTTCCAAGCATGCTTCTATAAATACATAAAATCAATTATCATAATGGACAATTTTAACAAGTGAACTTGTGCTATGACACCATGTAAATGGAAGTTAATGTCTCCGTAAACCAAGGATGTCAAACACAGAACAAAAAATCAATCTTTTAAGATCTTTTCAAAGCAAATGACTTCAATGCTGAGATATCATATATATCTGTGTCTAAAATAACACTGAGAATGAAAGGGTTAAGACAAATTCTCTGGCTACCTTCCATTAGCATTTGATTGAAGAAGGGTTGAGAGGGCACACAAGAATTTCCTATTTGACTTTCTTTTTTAGCCTGTATGGCTAAATCAACTCTTTACCAAACGACAAAATTTTAGACTTGTTCAAATTGAAAGCATTTGCAGATGACAAAATAAACATGACTCAAAAATTGAAACTTGACTTTAGAAGTTTCTAAAATAGAAAACATTGTGGGAAAAGGAGAAAATGCTGGTTACCAGCATTTTCTCCTTTTCCCATAATCTTATCAGAAGGCCTCTCCCTCTAGGTCATAAAAAACAGGGATTTTTTGGTAAAGGGTTAAGAAATATGATCGGAAAAATTTTCTGACATCACTGAGTAAATGTAGGACCATAATCTAGCCTCTAGATAGAGTTCACATACATTTTTAAAAATATCAAATTTTGACTTCGTTTATGACTCCAGGTAACCAATTTCAAACTTCAGAAAACTTATATAGACAAACCTTCTGACCACATAACATGAATAATGGACTATAAATGTGTGCATCTAGAATGTACAATTTTTTTCTAATTCTGGACCATTTGACCTTTTGTTTAATCCAAGTTGACCCATTCTGAAAATTGCCAGAGATACTTTAACTACAAATATTCTATGTTTCTAGAGAAACAGACTCAAAATATTGCCCCTAGAGTGTACCCACTGTTTTTCTAAGATATGACTTAGTGACGCCAATTCAGTTTGATACAATATGAAAAATGAGGGACAGAAAATGAAAGAAAACAGTTTCTAAAAAATGTAACAACTTTTACACATTTTGCAAATGGTTGAAAAAATGTGCACTTTTTTTTATAAATATGTTTTGCATGTCGTATCAATAAAAGGTGAAACATACTTTAAATTAAATTTCTCTGGAACCACATGGCCAAAAATCTATCTAAAATTTATTTCTCTCTAAAGTAATCCCTAAAAACATCCATCGATCCCTTCCTTCTTATCTTCCTTCCTCTCTGTGTTCTCCATCATTTCCACTTTTTAACTTAGTCCCGCCTCCCCTTCCCTTACATACCCCTTCCTCCCCTTCCCCCCACCTCTCCGCCCTCCCTGCCTTCCTTCCTCCACTCCTCCTCCCTTCCCCCTTCCCTCCCTTCTTACTCTACATTACCTTACTACTGAAACCTTACCACTCTCGCTCCCTTCATCCTCTTCTCTTTCTCCCCCCTTCCCCTTCTCTCTTCCCCTTGCTTCCTTCTCTGCTCTCTCCCCTTCCTTCCTTCCATATTAGCTCCCCCTTTCTTCCACTTCTTTCTCTCCCTTCCATCCCTTCTCTCTCCCCCTTGCTTCCCTCTCTGCTCTCTCCCCTTCCTTCCTTCCTTCACTTCTAGTTCCTTATTTCTTCCACTTCTCTCTCTTCCTCACCTTCTCTATCCCTCTTGCTTCCTTATCTGCTCTCTTCCCTTCATTCCTTTCTTTCTCTTCTAGCTCCCACTTCTTCCACTTCCCTTTCTCCCAACCTTCCTTCCTATCTACCTATTAAATTCTACAAACCTGTCCTGCAACCTACCTACCCAACCAACCTACCTACCTTCTTATCCTATATACCTACCTTTTACATTACCTAACCACCTGCTCTACCTACCTTCTGACTCCACCTACCTGAATACACTACCAACATACTTACTCTATAGCCTACCCTCTCTTCTAAATTTTCACTCTTCTTACCCTATCTGCTTTACCTTCCTACTTTACCACCATACCTACTTTACAGAGCTATCTACTCTACCAAACTCTTATCTCTGCCTACCTACTCTGCTCTATCTTCTCTACCACCCTACCCACTCAAATGACCTAGGTACCAGCCTACTCTTCCTGCCTATCTGCCTCTAACTACCTTACCACTTTATCTACCCCACTTACCTATTTAATTAATTCTTTACCTACCTTACCTATCTTTCCTACATAAAGTAGCCTACCTAAGTTTCTATCCTATCTACCCATCTACTCTACTTGACCTACATTGACCTTAATCACCTACTTACTCTAATGAACCTACCTATTCTACTCAACTCTACCTCCCTACCGATCTCCCATTTCCACTCAACCAATCCACCAAAACAACTCTACCTACTAAATTATTTAACTACCTACTTCCCCTCCCAAACCCCCCATCCCTACCCAACCTCCCACCACCCCTTGAAAAACCCATCTCCTCCCCGTCACCCCGACCCATTTCACGTCCCCTTCCAATAAACATCCTCCAGTTCCAAAATCAACTGACCTTCAACTACCCTACTTCCCTAAAAAACTCTCCTTTCCCATTTTCCAAGTAGAACAATTTGATAGCAATAAAATTACATAAAAATTAGAGGGGTTGACTAAAATGACATGTGGTTCCAGTATCCCTAGATTCAAAAGGAAAGCCTGGGGTTCATAAATCATGACCAGGGTTCTACAACTGCAAGTATGTCTTAGCCACAAAAAAGACTGGTACCAACTTCAGAATTGAGAAAAATGCAATGACTAACTGACTTAACATAAATTAAGACATGCAAAAGTAACCTTTGCAAGGTCCAATAAACAATTTCTTCTAAATTTGGTAGACCTAGTCTTTTCTCTTTTCATAAAATAAGGTATGAAAAAGAGCTTGGAAAGAATCAAAACAGATTGGCAGGCATCTATCAGTAACGAGCTATCACGAAAAGTGATGAATACCCCCCACCAGCTCCATGTCAAGAAATAACTTTTTTTCACAGAAATGCGCAATGCCTTAGTCCAAAGTGTTAAGAGACTATTACACAGCTAATAAATACTGTAACAAAATAAAGAAACTTTGAAAAGAAACCTGAAATGGGCTCCTCTTCCATTCCCCTCATGACGCAGTGCACTCTGCTCACCAAGATTTCTTTTCCAAGATTTCTTTCAATGAATTCTATGGATAACTGTTTAAATCTTTTAAAAAAATATCACTTTACCAGTATAACAGCATAATTACTGAGCAATAGAGTGGACAATAAAATTAATCAATGAGCCACAACTCAATGGAAAATCACTCAACCATGACCAAAATGAAATATGCATATCTTTGCCTTATATTAATGAAACTTTCTGTGAAGTTCAATTGAAATCTGTCCAGTAGTTATTGAGAAAAAGCTGAAACAAAAACCTTCATCAAAGGGTCATAACTCAATGGAAAAATCATTCAACCATAACCAAATTATAATATGCATATCTTACATTTGTATTGAAACTTCCTATGAGGTTTGATAGAAACCTGTCCTGTTCTTATGGAGAAATAGCTGGACTAAAAAAAATTTAAAGGCAAAAACTCAATGGAAAATCATTCAACCATAATCAAATTACAACATGCACATTGTTGCTTTGTTCTGAAACTTCCTATGCAAGTTGACAGAAATCCATCGTGTAATTATTGAAAAATAGAGTGGACAAAAAAATCATGAAAGGGCCATAACTCATTGGAGAATCATTCAACCATAATCAAATAATAATATGCACATCTTTGCTTTATATTGAAACTTCCTATGAAGTCTGACTGAAATCCATCAGGCAGTTACTGAGAAATAGAGTAGACAAGAAAATTCATGAAAGGAACACAACTCCTTTAAAAATCATTCAACCATAACAAAATTATACTGTGCACATTTTGGTTTCATATTAAAACTTCCTATGAAGTTTGACTGAAATTAGTCTGAAAGTTATTGAGAAATAGAGAGGAAAAAAAATATATGAAAGGGCTGTAACTCGTTGGAAAAATCATTCAACCATAACCAAATTATAATATGCACATCTTGGCTTTATACTGAAACTTGCTAAGAAATTTGGCTGAAATCAGTCTGGTAGTTATTGAGAAATAGAGCGGACAAAAAATTCATGAAAGGGCCATAATTCCTTTAAAAATCATTCAACAAAAACCAAATTATAATATGCACATCTTTGCTTCATACTAAAACTTCCCATGAAGTTTGACTGAAATCCATGCAGTAGATATTGAGAAAGAGAGTGGACAAAAAAATTCATGAAAGGGCCATAACTCACTGGAAAATCATTCAACCGTAACCAAATTATGATATGCACATCTTTGCTTCATACTTAGACTTCCCATGAAGTTTGACAGAAATCCATTCATTAGATATTGAGAAATAGAGCTGACAAAAAAATTCAAGAAAGAGCCGTAACTCCTTTGAAAATCATTCAACCGTAAGCAAATTATAATATGCACATCTTGGTTTCATATTGAAACTTTCTATGAAGTTTGACTGAAATCTGTCCTGTAGTTATTGAGAAATAGAGTGGACAAAAAAAGCTACAGACCGAAAGACCGACCGACCGACACGGTGACTCCTATATAGCCCCCAAACAAAGTTTGTGGAAGGTATAATAATTTTCAATTATTTACTTTTGTGTTTCAATTCCTCAACACCTAATATTGAATTAGTGCTTTTGAATTATCATTATCATCATTTTCATTCATTTTCTTTACTGGATTACAGATCTTTACCATAAACTATTATGTTACACATGGATATGAAAACTGAAAACTCCTTCTTCAACAATCTATCAAGATCTCTTAGTACATGTATATCTTTTGGAATTAAGATCCTAAACACCTGACTTTCCTCAAAGATGAATAATCATCATTTTTCTTTTCTTTGTTTTGCTTTTGTTTTTTGTTTTATGAATTGTTTTTTTTTTCCTTAAATCATTGTAATTAAAATATATCTAATATATCTTTTGTGAAAATTTCATTTTTTTTCTGTTTATCACTTTCTTTCCATTCTTTTTTTCTTATTTCCTTATTTCATTTAATCATTTTTTTTTTCTATTTTTATTTCTTAATTTTTTTATCCTCAATATTGTGTACATGTTTACAATGACATCCTCTGAATCATCTGCTGCCATTTGCATCTGGAAAGATATTAGCTGGGAAAATGAGCATTATTTATGTCTGTTGTCAGTCATCATAATTGTTATTTACTCTAAAAATTGTGCAGCAATACTTCTTACCGCTTGTAACTCATTGATAAAATTGTGTACCTTGCAAATATGTCAATAAGAATTATCTTCTTTGTAAAAATAGCTACACCCATCATTAGGCAATATAATGTCATTTCTATGAGTAAACCTTATGGTTAGATGCCCTGAACTTTTATTTCCCTACTGCAATTAATTAAGGAAATCATGAACAAGCAATTGACATAAAATATAGCCCCAGGAGTGCACATAAGGTCTTTGTATTATTTCACAAAATCAAATACTTTTCAATTAGAGGTGACCAGATTGGGAACTCGTTTTGGATATTACCGTAATTCGCCAATGTATTCGGACACCCAAAAAGTTCGGACACCCTTAATTATTTTCAAAAATAATTTATTTTTTGTCCAAACTTCGGACAGTTCACAAAATTAGTTTTCCAAACTTTCGGACAGCCTTTTTGATTAATATTCCTAAAGATCGGACAGCCATTAATTATGACAAAGTGTGCTCGCCGATGATCAGTTACATTTTTTTTTTTCAAACAACTTCAAAACGTCCTGTAGATTGCTGCTTAAACTCGGCAATTATTTTCTATCATATAAGCCAAGCGATCGAGCCAAACAAGTAATTTATTTCATTCAAAGTGTCTCAGCAACTCAGACATTGTAAATCAAAGACCAGGATTTTATTCGTTCATTCCGATCTTGATTTGCACTGGTAGCAAATTCAAATAGCATTGTGAGGGTGCTTTGAGGATTAACTTTCTATTCTACTTTTCCAGAATCAAATGCTAGACACAGTCAAATCCTGGTTAACATTGCTGATAACAGATTTAGATCTAGTAGGAAACATTGTGGGAAAAGCAGGATTTGATTGTTGAAAAGTATCCTTTTCCAATAATGTTTTGTAAGATGCATCTTGTGTGCTGATAACATTGCATACTAAACCTTTTCTTTTAAATCTAATTTACCGGTAATCCATAGTATCACATCGTACACGTTATTTATTTTAATCACTTGCAGACTAAGTAGCAATGAACTTTCAATAAAAATGCTGGAGATTTACATCTCTGCTCTCTAGACAAAACATACGACACGAGTGTAGTGTTCTATTCATAACTGTGTGTAAAAAGTCAGTATCAGAGTAAGGGGGGGAAAGTATGTTATTGTCTTATTGCATGGATTGTGGATGGTCGAGGTCAGTGTGTAACTTTCAATTAGGGGAGCAGTTGTGTGTTTAACAATCCTATATTCCTTCAAACAAAACGTTACGTCACACCTTTATTGAGAAGTTGAATGCGTACACACAGCTGGCTTGAAATCCCCTTGACATGGGTCTTGTCATTGTACTATTGGTCATAATGACTTTCACTTACAATGGCTTAGTGAGTTTAGCTGCGTAGATAAAGATCAGACTTCAGAGATCCTGCAGTATGATCCTGATCTCCACCACCAGTTACTTCGTGCACACAACTTTGCGAAACTCCTATCCTATTATTGCAGCGTAGATCTATATGTGTTTTTTTTAAAAAATAGCAAAAGATCTAGATTAAACGGATGGTTTTCTGGGAAAGAAAAAAAGGACAAAGGAGTGTTTTAAACTTTAATTAAAAAAAAAAATCTTTTAGCCCTTATCCTGCTAAATAAGTTTACCCGTTCCCAAAGGACAGATTTTAGATTCTTCCAAACTGAAAGAGTTTGCAGACGACAATTTTAAAATTGACGAAAATGGCAGAAAGTTTTCCAAACAGGTAGAAAACACTTTGGGAAAAGGAGAAATTGCTTGTTACAAGCAATTTTCCTTTTCCCACAGTGTTTTCAAAGGACTTGTACTGCAGACATGTAAAAACCAGGGCTTGTTTGGATAACAAAAACATGAGAGATTGTTCATTTCCTGCCATTGCGTTTTAATACGTGTTGGAAATGGGGGTGGAGTTAAGACAATTCCATGAACAAATATGATTGGACATAATGAAAACTTGTAAGCATAACAAACTATTTAATTTTTTAATCATCTGTTTAACGATAAATACAAATAAAAAGTCAATTCTTTAATCTCTTCCTTGATTGACTAATTTACGCCAAGTGAGACAAACACAGCCGGAGCCGAGCAACATCAAAAGCGCCGAAACGCGTTACGTCATCTTTAATTTTTGTATTGTGGTGAACACGTGCACATGTGTTGAGAAAGTGGTGTAAATAATTAGCTTTATTCTTTTTGAACTTATAAATCGATGGAAAATTATCTGGATTTTAATAAGGTAAGCAATTATACAAAATACATGCATTTAAAAGAACAAAAAAAAAAAAACCCGCTCCGACGCTGACTACCATTACATAATGTTACCATGAATAAATTCGCACGAGAACTTACCCTTATCATTTCGGACACACTTTTTTTTTCTAAATATTTTAGAACCTATTCTTTTGGCCACCCCCATTTTTTCACAACGGTAATTTCATAAATATTCGGACAATAAAAAAAATAATTATTTAATTGTGTCCGAATACATTGGCGAATTACGGTAATAACCGTTTTACATAAGATCTATTTCCATAATGGACAATTTTAACAAGTAAAATTGTGCTATGACACCTGTGCAGCACAAAATTTTTCCAGGATATGAAATCATGACATACTTTTTGGTTTGATATAACCCATCATCATACCTATCTCAGATATTTTCACTACAAACATACTCATTACTGATCAAGTTTCATGAGCATCAGACTTAAACTCTCCTTTTTTGAAACGTTTTCAAAAGCACTTTCTGCAGAAGATTGAAAGTCATTCCTGTGCCAGTACAGAACCAGACTATTTCAGTAGCTTTCATGAGGACTGGACTGAAAATGCGGCCTCTACAGTGCACACAAGATTTTATTTTTCAAAGATTGCTCCCAGTGACTTATTTTTTGACATGATGTGGTCCAATTTTCAAATCTGTTTGAGATATACACTCTAACCAAGTTTTATGAGTATCATACTGAAAGTGAGGTCTCTAGACTGCAGACAAGGTTTTTATAAGATTTGCCTCAGCGACCTACTTTTTGACCCAATGAGACTCAATTTCAAACTTGTCAATTATATCATCAAGACAGACATCTGACCAATTTTCATGTGTACCAGACTGAAAATGTGTCCTCTAGAGTGCACACAAGGTTTTTCCAAGATTTGTCCCAGTGACCAACTTTTTGACCCAAACATGACCTTATTTCAAACTTGCCCAAGACATCATCAAAACAAACATTTGTTCCAATTTTAAAAGCATCAGACTGAAAATGTGGCCTCCAGAGTGCACACAAGGTTTTTCTAAGGTTTGCTCCTGTGACAAATTTTATGACCTGATGTGGCCTTATTTCAAACTTGTCCTAGATATCATCAAGACAAACATTTTTATCAAATTTCTTGAGTATCAACCTGACTGACTGATTAACTGATGCTTTAAGTGGCTTTCAACATCATTTCAGTTATATCAAAGCGACAGCTCACATGTTCATGCATGTCCTGTGTTTAACCAGTACTTGGCTTGGGATGTGAAGTTTCTTTCCCAAGGACACTCCCATCAAATCCCGGTGCTTCCAGTGAGGCTTGAACCCTGGGCCTCCAGGGAGTCCTACACTTTATCACTAAGCTAAGAGGGACCCAGTAGTGTCCTGAAATTGTGGCCTCTAAAGTATACACAAGGATTTTCTAAGATTTGACAAAATGACCTACTTTTTGAGATTAACTTGTAGGAGATACCAAGACAAACACTGACCATATTTCATGAGAATCTGAAAATGTGGCCTTCAGAGTGTATACAAGGTTTTTCTAAGATTTGTCTCAGTTACTGACTTTCTGACCCCTTTAACATAGTTTAAAGTTTTCCTAGATATAATGAAGACAAATATTCTGACAAAATCTCACAAGTATCAGACTGAAAATGTGGCCTCTACAGTGCATACAAGATTTTTCAAAAATTTAAGTGACCTGCTTTTTGACCCAAGGTGACCCAATGTCAAACTTGTGCCCTTTGACACCCCTATGATGCACAACACACAGTGGACAAGACACAGCATGGTCACAAAAGCTCACCTTGAGCACTTTGTGCTCATGAGCTGAAAATCAAGGGTTGAATTTGACAATAAATTTAAAGTAAAACCTTGTGTATTTTACCATTCTTCCTCTAACCCTCAAGTATTACCTATGCTGCAAAGTAAATCAATCTCTGTCTGAACTATTTGGTTTTGCCATTTAGAAATCTGGTACTTAAATTTAGAAATGCACGTTGAATGCTGTTTTGAATTGTTAGCAGTTACAACACCTGAATTGTTACAGTACTTTATCACATGGATTCCATAAAGACACTTACTTGAGATACTGATGAAATATTTTTTAACTTCCTCTTGACAATGGTCTGTGTTTTGTCCAAACTAGTCAGTGCAATGTCAAGCTGGGCTATCCTGAACATTAATGTCTGATTGAATGTTTTCATAAGGTTACTATGGTAAGACACTGACCTTGACTCTGATTTTGATTGTCATAATGTCCTTGACCTTCAGGATGCTCATGAAAAGCTGAGAACATGTCTTTCATATGGTCTCCTGCTAATGCAGTCCTTAAGATAAATTCTCCCCAGCTGTGCCTTCAAGAATTCACTACTATTACTTTATTCATCACAGCTTGTTCATGTCTTCATTACTTCCACAAGGTGATTCATTGGTCCACACAACACCATGAAATACAGTCTTCTGTGAGATCTTCTGTAGTTCATTTTCTTTCACTATTTCATTTCTCAGAATATTGGGTACTTATAACACTTTAACAGTCTATTTTCTGGCTCAGTCTGTTGGACACATCCTCCTCTTTTTTAAAGGTTTATGCTGTTGTTCTTTGGCTTCTAATCTCAAAACTAGGTCATCAATGTAATTTGTCAAGATTTTTTATTACCTTTGACCTTTGCCCTCCCAATATTACATGACATAAAAAAAGGCTTTATTAGTATCTGTTTATTCAGTTCCATCTCCTCAAACAAACCATGCTGGGCAGCACCTCAAATGCATATGAACACTTCTGGTACCTAAAAAATACAATTATCTGGTCATGAGGTAATAATTAGGGATGGGACCGAACTTCATATTCAAACATTACTTTTCCATTTTCTGTAATGCTTAATAAATTTTCAGTCAAAAGAAAAATAAAAACTAGAGGCCCTTGAGGGCCTGAATGGCTCTACTGGCAATGATTTTGCTTAATTTCTAGTATACATTATTATGTAGGCATGGTGAATTGAACACACAGTGAAATAACTGAAGTACAATTTCTGAAAACCAACAGTTTTGAATCCAGCCAAATTTAATAACGTTTCAGTACTTATTATATTAAAAAATCCCCGCAAGTTTCAAAGAAATGTGACCAATAATGTGGACTGTATTTGAGGGCTATATTGCATAAACAAGAAACGAAAATTTTCAACTTTAAATGTCTACTTTTCCCTTACTAATTGTTAAATAATTTTCAAAACCAATAGCCACAAAGCTATCAATAATATAAACAAACTGCAAGTTTTAAAAAAATGGGATGACAAATGCAGACTTCATAAATGGATGGATGGACAGATAGACAGACAGAAAACAGAAACCATGTTATGACATAAGATCATCTGGTTTTCAGCCAGTGGAGCTAACATAGGCCCTTAGATGGCCTGAATCGCTCTACTGGAAGTGAGTTTGATTATTTTCTAAGATACGTAATTATGTAGGCATAGTGAATTGAACAAATAGTGAAATAACAAGTTGGCTTCTTTACAAAAGAAGCCAGGAAAGGTCAGCATCAATGTTTTCAAATAGTTTATTAGCTTTCAATTTCAATATATTTTGGTACATGTAAACAAACAAGTAAAAAAGCCGCCGCGTAGAAACCTCTTATAAATGCTTTACATGACAGTCATTTGACCTTCTTCCCGCGTTTTCAAGTCGCATGATTTTGTCCAGCGGTCTCCTTTCTCTTTTTTTTAACGAAATTCTTCTTATTTTTTTCTTCTGCTTAGATTTATTTGCTTAATGAAAAATTACAATTATTTGAGAGGTCATTTGCATCCATGGCAAATTAATATAACAAATCTTTACTGAAATTCGTCATATAAAAATACGTCTATTTCCTGTTTCGGTTTTTTGATTTCGCTTTATTTACAAAACCATGACGAAACAGACTGTGTATCAGAACAATTTCGCAAGAAAGATGGATTTAGACAGCAAATTCTGTGGCAGCCTGCCTTTTAAACTCACCACTATTGGAGAGGTCTGATGACCTCTCCAATTAAGGCACAATTTCTCAGAACCATTTGTTTGGAATCCAGCCAAATTCAAGAAGGTTTTAGTACTCATTGTACTAAAGAATCCCTGCAAGTTTCAAGAAAATGTGAGCAATAATGTAGACTTTGTTGAGTAAACAAGACTTAGTCATCAACTGGCTGCTTTTTCTAGACTGATTACTGGATTTGCTTCATTTTTAATAGGGAACGATCCTTTGATACTACAAATGATCTGTGTAAGTACTAAAAGAATTAGATCAAATTTAAAGCAAACTATATTGCATTAACAAGAAACAAAAGTTTTCAACCATAAATGTGTACTTTTCCCTTAATGATTGTCATATTTTTTCAAAATCAGTTGGGTTCAAGCTATTGATGACATAAACAAACGTTCAGTTTCAGAAAAATCTGACCACAAGTGCAGACTCTATCACATAAACAAGAAATATAAATTTTCATCTGAAAATTTTCCCCTAATTCTTTAACGCACAATCAGTGTTTCATCAAAGATGTGAAAAAGTTGGGGATTTACCCGCATGCTTTAAAAAAAAAATGTATTGTGTTCAGTTTGACATGGGCCCTAGTCTGTAGATCAATAATGATGGAGGCTTTTACAGCTTCCTCATCAGCTTTCTGGAACAATGTCACGGTAGACAAAGTGAAATAGTCACTTATTTTGCGTTTCGACATTTCTGGATTGCAGAACGGTCCAGTTTATTTTCCTGACCCCCATACGAGATTCAAGAATCTGTCAAATGGCTTTGAATAAGCTCAAAAGAAATAACTATTAACATCATTTTAGCCCAAGTTAGTCAAAAAATATCTTTTTTTAATTCTCAATGCAGCATCTATATTTTTTCATTGTTTCGAGGTATCTAAAATTTGGAGACCATGTTTTAATCATGTCGCTCATGACTGCTATGGTTCTCAAATTGATCGTGAAGCATGGAACCAGTCATTTCTCATCGACTGATATTTTTCCTGCAATGAAATCACCTGACTTTTCTCATGTCAAACACGATTGATAGCATTTTTAACTTGTGTTTTTATTTTATAGGCTAGCTATTCAAGTCAATAATGGAGAGTAATATAATCAAAGTACCGTTGGTAACCAACGAAATGATTTTCAAGAGTGGGGGCCTTGTCCCACAAGGTGTCAGAAAATGTGGGAGATTATATAAAAAGTGCGGGATTCTCGCAATCCTGCAGCCTTGATGAAACACTGCACAAGCCCAAGGTCTAAAGACCTATGGGAATAAACTTTTGAAAACAATGTCGGATAAAAAAACGCTGGTAACCAGCATTTTCTCCTTTTCCCACACTGTTTTCTACCCTTGCAAGAGAAAAATTTCATTATTTGAGTCATATTATATAATTTGCTGTCTTCAAATGCTTTCTATTTGGACCAGTCTAAAATTTTGTCATGTGGTAAAGAGTTAATAATTGTTGGATTTGTTTCAAAACCAACAGCATTCTAGCTCTTGATTCATAAAACAAGAGGACCATGACGGTCTTATATTGCTCACCTGAGTACCAGAATGAAAGGTTAAGTACAATCAAGTACATTTTCTTCTATCTATACACACACACACCAGCACTATTTCTTTGCAAAGTGTGCATTAAAAAGGAATGTAGGACAATTAGTCCCTCCGGACATTAGCTCCTTGCCGGTTTCTTGACGAGGCAGACATTATCCCCTCGGCTGAATTGACAGGGCAGAATTAGAGTCTAAATGTCAAAGTATGGACAGATGGCAGGGATAATCCAGCATCCTTATAGCCTACCATGACTATTTTCTAGTCAGATGAGCTAAAAAACTATGCAAGTTTCAAAAAAATTAGACGACAAATGTGGACTTAATTGTGTAAAAAAGAAGTGCAAATTTTCAACTTCACATGTTTTCTTTTCACTTACGAATGGTCAAAATTCTTTCAAAATCAATAGCGTTTTAAACTATGGATAATATATGATGATATAAGTTGTATGAAAATCTGACACAAAATGTGGATTTTATTGCATAATTCAGAAAGACTAACGGATAAACAGACAGATGGATGAAAGAAACCATGCCATGACACAGTGTTTCCGCCAGAGTGTGTTTCTTGTGTTTCTGACGCAATAATTTCTCTGCTGACACACTAAAATTTAGCGTGAACGCTTTTTCTGATGCAGCCAATATCAGTTCAATCCAAACAAAAGTCTATCATGCACACCACCACTTTCAGCTGAAAAACTAGGGAGCAAAATAAGTTTTGTATGCAGTGACTGAAGATTTCAACAGCCATGATTTTTTTACGCCAAGAGTTTATGTTACGGCGCCAAGTGTCTGAAACCGATTTTATTGATAATTACCAATAAATATCTGCCTGCACTGCAAAAAAGGATTAAAGAACACATAATTGTTACATACTAGCTTGTTTCTGACCCTTTCACACATTTAAAGCTCTATTTAGTAATTACTCTGCCAAGCCCTGGTAGCACAGTCGGTGGCATTCAGGAGTTGAAACTGGTTCGACCTTTGCCTAAGTCAATTTCTTTCAGAGGATTGATGATAGTCATTGCGACAGGATTCATTCCTCTCTCACCGATGATCATTGTTTCAATGATAATTATGCGGGAAAGCAGCCAGTGGCTTGGAAAGAATACTGTGTGGGGTACTGGTAAAAGAATCTCCAGGAAAGCATGGATAGGAGCACTGGCCACAGCGATATAACTACAATAATGTTCAATTAATCTTTAGTAATTACTGACTAGGTACTGTATAACCATGGGATGAATTGTTTGAAGGTCAACTTGTCGTCGCCTTCAACCATTCATCCAATTTTTTAAACATGTACAGTCTCTGTATTCAAGACACTCTCCAAAACAGAATGAATGATGAAAAAGATGAAAAGAAAAGACTTTCAGACTTCTTTGCTGCCCCTTCAACAAGTAAACCCCTCCCCACTCAGAAAAACTTGAAAAATTAACAATGTTACAAATATCCCTGTCTTGTCAGACTAAGAAAAATAGTTCCAGTTCCGAGTCAGCAGAGTCACAGTGAAGGGGAAAGATCGCAAAACATGATTTAAAGTAGAACTAACTTTTTTTTAAAAAAACACATTTAAAACAGTGACCCTCAAAAATTCTGCATCCAGAAATTAGGAATAGTGGTTGTGTAAAAGTCATGGAAAGAAAGTCTCAGTTTTTGGTAGGAAAAAAAGTCACAAGAAAACTTCTTATGTTTTTTGGAAAACACTGTAGGAAAAGTAGAAATAGCTCGTAACAAGCAATTTCTCCTATTCCCACAGTGTTTTTGTAGATTTTTTGGGCAATTTCTCTTATTCCCACAGTGTTTTTGTAGAACTTTTGGCATTTCCATCATATTTTTCGGCAATATTTTCTGGGATACAATGAGAATTTTTCTTCTTGGAAGAATAAAAAACATTGTGGGAAAAGGAGAAAATGCTGGTTACCAGCATTTTCTCTTTTTCCCGCAATGTTTTCAAAAGCAATCTTTTACAGCAATCTTTTAAAAGTCAGGATTGTGTGGTAAATGGTTAAATAAGTGATCAAAATTCATTTCTACATGAAATGAACATGAAAACCCATAATGCCAACTTTCAAGTACATGTAAAAGAGTTGTGGCACCCTATGCAAAGGTAATCCAACTCTTTAACAGAGGAAAAAAAATTATATGCCAGTGCTTCGTCTGTCCGTCCTTCCCAACGTTTGTCCAAACTTATCAGGAGCATGATATAACTCCTAAAGTATATGAGCTATAAACTTGTCACTTCATAATCAGATACATTTAATTTGGGACATTGCAATGCACAAGAACAAAATCCTATCATCATTATTTTCAGAATTATTTCAATATAATTTATACTCCAATCTGAATAATTAATCACCCTGAATAATACCCTCAACCTTGATTTTTTTTTCCCTTTTTAATCTATCTCGCTTATCTTCAAAAAAATCAAGATACTGATCTTTTTCTTTTTAATTGTGATTTTTTTTTCCTGTGACTTTTTTTCCTACTAAAAACTGTGACTTTTTTTCCATGACTTTTTTCCCTGTGACTTTTTTTCCTACATTCAGATAGGCAGGCTTGGAATTCAGAATAGGACTAAATTTATAATGCTTGGTGACAACTACCAGTTTTCCCAACAATAAGTAAGGGAGGTAAGCGATGCAATAAAAATTAATAGGCAATGAAAAAAGTACTTTTACTAAATTTTTTTTCTAATTATAACATTACCAGGTTACCATTTGAAAAATGTAGATTTGAAAATTAACCATATCTGAAACTTGTTGATTTGCCCTTAAGCAGACAACAAAATTTATAATTTTTCTGTACATAACAAATTTGCTGACACCAAACCAAATATGTGTGAAATTATTGATTTTGTATTTGAAGGGAAATATAATGGTAAAAGGAGATTGGTCCAACACAAAGCACTTACAGATGACAAATATTACTCAGATGATGAGATTTGTCGGTGAAAAAAGAAAGAAAACTTTGTGGTAACCAAAATTTTCTCTTTTTTCCCACAATGTTTTTAAATGGCTTTTCTCCAAGGGTCACTAAAAGTCAGCAATATTTAGAGTAGGTTTAATTATAGTTTCACCTGGGGAAAAAATACATAGCACAGGAAATCAAACACTGCATTTTGTTTGTATTTGGGTTATATCATGGTGACCAGTACACCTACACATGTTTTGTGGCTTTCTCACATCGGAACTGATGCAATTTTCTTTCTAAGCCACTGACTACTTTTCTCACATTGATCAGAGGTGAGAGGTGAAAAATTGCCAAAAAGAAAGTTTGCTTACATTGGGGGTATTGAACCTGCAATCACCAGGTCAGATATGCTATACACTGACCTACCTGGTCAGGCTTGGTAAAAAGTAAAGTCTTTACTTGTCAACGGAATTTAAGACTGGTCTTAAATATTCATCTTTACCCGTTTTTCAGTTAGTTTTCAGGCAGTTCTTATCCCATTTCATCCTTAATTTATGAAAATGTAATCATTCTCGTATCTTTATGCCAAATTTTGCCTCTGATGGCTGAAAGACTTCACCGATTACAATGGATGAAAAACACATTTCATGTTTTGGAGGCCTTTCAAGCAATCATTGTTGTAATTTCTGATTTTTAAATTAGGACAAATCTCTTGTGTTTTTCTATCCCTTACACAACATATAATTTCAGTGTTTCATCTGGGCCGCAAAATGGCGGGAATCTGCCATTTTGTAAATAATCCTATACATTTTCTGCCACAGCCCCCACTCTTAAAAATCACACTTTAGCTTACCAACTGTACTTTGACGATATTACTCTCTGTTTTTGAATTTAATACCTAGCCTATCACATGTAAACACTGGTTAGAAATGCTATCAATTGCGGCAGACATGAAAATAGTCGATTTTCAAATCCACTTTCTATCAAATCCACGATTAGCTTTTTCTGATGAATAGACAGCTGTTAACCATGCTTTTTTTATTTTGATCCTCGCAATAAACAAAATCGGAACAACTCCGTCAAGTAACAAGAAATCAACTTCATTTAAACAAGAGTAAATCTTCTGTCTACACAGTGCACATAAATTAACTGAGTGACCTGGGTTTCATATAAATCAACTGCTGATATATTGAATGATGTAACTGATGATGTCGGCCATTCAAATACTTGACTCACTTTTTGCACAGCATATTTTCTATGTTTAGGGTGCAAATTAAGATAACTTTCAAGTTTTTTAAACAAAAGAAATCAATCTTTAGGCATTTGACTGATTCAGTGATGGAAATCAAAAAAGAGGGCCATGATGGCCCTGTATCACTCCACTGGCTAAGAAGTAAAAACCCTACATGCCAAACATTACAATACCAGGCAAATTGGTTTCAAACATGAGACCCCTGAGACAGGGCTAAAATTAGTAGCCCTAGGTCTTATGGTTAGTAACAAGAAGATTCCTAAAGTTTTCACTATGTATGCCCATTTAAAACTTCTGACCCCCTGTATAAGATCAAATGAAACCCCAGGGCTATAATTTGGGCATTCATACTGGAGGTCCACTAGATAAAGCCACATGCAAAATTTTGTTAGCCCTAGGCTTTATGGCTAAGTACAGGAAGATTGCTGAAGTTTTCTCTGTATCAGCCCATGTAAAACTTGTGAGCCCTGGGGCATGGCCAATTTTGACCCCAGGGCTATAATTTGGAGAAACTTGATAGAGGTCTACTAGATAAGGCAACATGCCAAATTTGGTAGCTCTAGGCCTTATCATTTCGGACAAGATGATTTTTAAAGATTTCCAAAATTTCTAAATTTGTTTCTCTATATAAGCCCATGTGAAACTTGTGACCCCCCCGGGCGGGGCCAAATTTGACCCCAGGGCTATAATTTGAGTACTCTCGGTAGAGGCCAACTAGATAAATCTACATGCAAAATTTGGTAGCCCTAGGCTTTATGGCTAAGTACAGGGAGATTTTTAAAGTTTTCTCTATATAAGCCCATGTGAAACTTGTGACCCCCTTGGTGGGACCAATTTTGACCCCAGGGCTATAATTTGAGTACTCTTGGTAGAGGACCACTAGATATATCTACATGCAAAATTTGGTAGCCCTAGGCCTATGGCTAGGTACAGGGAGATTTCTACAGTTTTCTCTATATAAGCCCATGTAAAACTTGTGACCCCCAGGGCGGGTCAAATTTGACCCCAGGGCTATAATTTGGGCATTCTTGATGGAGATATACTAGATAAAGCCACATGCAAAATTTGGTAGCCCTAGGTCTTATGGCTAGGTACAGGAAGATTGCTAAAGTTTTCTCTATATAAGCCCATGTAAAACTTGTGACCTCCTGGGTGGGGCCAATTTTGACCCCAGGGCTATATTTTAAAGTAACTTGATAGAAGTCTACTAGATAAAGCTACATGCCAAATTTGGTAGCTCTAGGCAATATGGTTTCGGACAAGAAGATTTTTAAAGATTTCCAAAATTTTCAAGTTTTGTTGCCATGGCAACCAGAGTTTTTGAAAGAATCAAATTCTTTCAAGAAATTATAAAGAGGACCATGACAGGACCATTTCTGTGAAGTTTCATCAAAATTGGATGAGTAGTTTCAGAGAAGAAGATGTTTAGAATAAAAGTTAATGCACGCACACACGGACACACACACAGCGGACACCAGGTCATGACATAAGCCCGCTGGCCTCTGGCCAGTGGAGCTAAAAACAGCATAATTTATTATTATAAGGAGCTTGCATGAAATGTAAAAATAGATTATACATAACAACTTGGAAAAACCCAAAGTAGTCCCATTGCTTTCATGAAAAAATGGTATGACGATTTTTTCTTCACATGACCTGATTTTGACCAATCGAAAAACACTTTTACATAATGAGTGCAATTATTATATTTTATCAGAATGAATTATTCTTTTCACATGTAAACAGGTCAATAAGTCTAACAAATAGTCTTGGACAGAATAAATGTTATGTGTTTATCTGTTCGGAAAATGTCCAACCATTTTTTTAAAACTTCCTTTTATTTTCTAGATGGAGGGAGGAAAATCCCCCCTCACTTTCAGTTTCTACAACAGACATTTAGAACTAACAAAATTGGCAAAACTTACACATCAAAATTAAAAGCATTTGAAGATGACAAATTCAATGTACCGTATTTCCCCTAAGTATTCGGACGGGAAAAAATAATTATTTATTTCGGTGTCCGAAAATTTACAAAAATAATTGTCTTACTGTCCGAAAATTTAGGGATGAATTGATGATGGAAATCTCTATCGGAAAACTTCGGTTCCTAACGCACTGTATCGAAGAACATTTTAATTATTAACGATCCATTATCTACAGGTTTGCGGTGTCAATTAACAGTAAGTATGACAAATAATACCTGTCAATCAAGGTAGTTCCTAATTAAAAGTTTAATGACAGTACGAATGTTTGCAAATGTTTTTCTCACTGAAATACGCTTTAATTATTTCCCCTACACAATCCAAGATCAAAGAGGATGACGTAGTATGCCGCCGAATGTTTGATCAAGTACCGCACATACTCGCTTGTTAGTAATTTGATTGGTTGGATTAGTGATAACCAATCATTTACTCTTGTCAATTTTTACCTATCAATGCGATTCTGTATCTACACCTGGAAAATATTTAAATTGGAAAAAATATATTTCAGGCCCCTTTTACACTATTTTAATACACGTCGGATTGGATTAATACATTGTGAAAATCAGTTATTGATTGGTAAGGGTAAGAGTTTATTGGTAAGAGTTAATCTTGACCTAACTAAACTGGGTTACGTTGTTCATACACATTCTTGTCTCCATGTCAACATGTCGAACTGTGTACAGGCGTTGCAACTATCAATACCGTTATGCATTAAAAGTGTATCTTACAGCGTTTATCGCTAAAATTTACAACTTTAATGCGTCACGGTTTTTGACATAAATATCTAGCCCATGTAACACAAATTAGCACTCGTATTCAGTTTACCGCGATCATCAGATGCCATACAAAGGATTAATCCTTAAAACAAAGATCGATTTTACGATTCTCAGGTACTTGCTAATTAACCCTCTCCCAAACATGCCCTTGTTTTTACGTGTCTGCAGTACAAGTCTTACGAAAACACTGTGGGAAAAGGAGAAATTGCTCGTAACGAGCAATTTATCCTTTTCTCACCGTGTTTTCTACCCCTTTGGAGAACTTTCCGCCATTTTAATAACTTTTAAAATTTAAAATTGTCGTATGCAAACTCTTTCAGTTTGGAAGGGTCTAAAATTTGTCCTTTGGGAAAGAGTATTGTGGGTCTTCGTCGAACTTCTAAACCATTATAATTTCGTGTCCGAAAATTAAGGAACAGACATTTTACTAAGTGTCCGAAATTAGGGACAAAAAATAAATTATTTTGGCAAATAATTAATGCTGTCCGAAAATTTAGGGTGTCCGAATACTTAGGGGAAATACGGTAACTAAAATAATGGAATTTGTCTCTGAAAGGATATCAAACATTATGGGAAAAGAAGACAATGCTTGTAAGAAGCACTTTTTGCTTTTCCAAAAATGTTTTCGAAGGCTTTTTTTTGGGGGGGGGGGGGGGAGTTGTTTAAACTAGGGATTGTGTGGTCAGAGTTGAAAGGAGAGCTTTTAATCACCAGAAAAAAAAATGTATCATGACAGTTATGGTGCTCTACGATACAGTGTCATATTTTGCAATGTTACACAGTAAGTGGTAATTATACTAATTAAGGTAAAATGTATCTGAGAAATAAGCAAGTCTTTGACTGTTGGACAAGTGCATTCCAGCAGAAGACTGTACCAAGCTTAGATCATCCTTGGGAGTTACATTATTGTCAGTCAAACACCCAAACTTTCATCTGATTGACCCATGAGGCACTGCTTTCTCCTGCGTAAGAGATATTAAAGGAAAAGCCTGAGTGAAAAAAAAGTTAATTAAGAGGAAGTCAACAACTGTGTTGGAAAACAATTATGAGGAAAAAAATGCTCAGGACCTGGGCATGACCAGCCGATTGATCAGGACGAGCCTTCCTGACCTCCTGTTTAGCCCAACTAAGGGCCAAAGTGGTGTGTTGCAAAAACAGATTACAAAATTGCCACACTCTGAGGCCATTCAACCACCAGGCTCCCGTCATCTGGCAACACGGGTCACAGTCCATGGCAAACAGGCAGGTCCTATTTGGTGGGGTTGTATCACTCTGCAGGACTGCAACCGGGATTTTTTCTATGCCCCACTACTCGGCTGGGGGGTCCTGAAGGAGAAGACTGAAAACAGTGTGGGAAAATGAGAAAATGCTGGTAACCAGCATTTTCTCCTTTTCCCACTATGTTTTCTACTCCCTGAAAGAACTTTGGTTCATTTGAATCACTTTCAAATTTGTCGTCTGCAGAAGCTTTCAATTTGGAGAAGTCTAGAATTTGTCATTTGATAAAGAGTAGAGCGCTGACTACAGTAATGTGTGCGTCCTTCAGACTTGATGCAAATTATATTATGTTGGAGCTTAGATCTTTGTGGAATCATTTGAGGGCAACGATGCTTCATTGGCCCTCCTCTTATTTTACTTGGACACAAATGTTGTTAAAAAAAAAAAAAAGAGTCAGTGTTCCCACTGGAATTTTATTTGGGGGTATAAGAAAAAAAATCGGGGTACAAATTTAGAAAAACTATTACAGCTCTAAATTGTTTTCTTAAATGCCTCTTTCTCTTTCACACTGGAGACAGTACATTTTCCTTTGATCAACTCTGAGCCAAGGAAACTCAGGACAGCCATTTTGTTTTGGAATTGTTTTTTTGCTATCGGTTTCTGAATAACCTTGCTTTCATCTGAGGCACTATTATCCTCCTCAGTTTCCTTTGTTTCCTTTGGTCTGACTTTCTTACAGGAACCCAATTCTGAAATCCGAAAGCTTCCAAAGTACAGCGTTTCTGAGCCATTCCCAATGTTAGTTTACAGATGAAAGACGTTTGACAAAACCCTTTTTCATAGACAGTGTTAAAGAAGGGACAGCTGAATTTTGGAAATTTTTTGGAAACAAACCAGTCGCAGTCTGCAGTTATTGAAAACAACAATAAAGACCAAGTTCGCCGACCATGTAAATGTTCTAAAAGTACAAAGCTGGAAATCCTAAATTTTTCCGATGATTTACCGTTTCCTAAAATTGCTTCTATGAGCCCTTCTGTGCAAGCAACTTTTATTTTTTTCCAATCTTTGTCCATATTTTTTGTGCCTGATTTCACATAAATGTTTGTCATTTTGTACAACTTTTATTTCATTTATATGTGTTTCACCTACGATTTTGCGTGATAGGGAACTGAGACTTAGAGTCCTTTATCTATTCCGACACATTAATCAATGTTTGATTCATCTGCAGCAAATACATGGTTCTCAGTTTTTCAGATGCTTTGCACTCAGTTGTGTAGAGCCAAGGACTAGTCTTCATTTCTTGTTACATTCATGGAAAATTTATGAATAGCCGTTGAGGATTTTTCAGTGTGATATTACAGCTGTTTAGGACAAAAAAGATTATTTTACTCGTATTCAGATGTAATTGACCTTCCATAATTTGCCTTCGTATTTTTTTGAATGCTTGAAAATTCAGTGTGCATTTTCCAACTCTAACTTGCATTTCGCGATTATATATATGGGAATTTCAAACCCTGAAATATCATTATGCTTGTATTACAAGCAAAGTGTCAATAATCACCTGTGACATTCAAGACACTAACACCATGTTGATATCAACCTAGACTGGTTACCAGTTTTACTCTAGATTCATTACTTACAAAACGGGAAACCAGCATTAAAATGTCCAGTATCCCTAAATAATAGGACCAGCGCCATATTCACTTTGTATTTTTTGGTATCAAATTCAATTGTCTTGCAAATAGCACAGAATGCAAAGCCCAGCTGATACCCTGGTTACAAGTATGGCTCTGTATCGAAACACTACAACTGTATCCAGATAAACTATCACATCATGCAATATCATGATTACAGATGCATCGATAATATTTTCCCAGCTATATTGGAAAAATTTTTCAGGAAGGTGAAAGAACAAAGACCATATCCCACATCAATCATGAATGCTATTTGATGACCAAATGAATAATGATTGGCAGTAGAATTTGTATTTTGCACTAAAAACAGTTGATTTCTCAAATGGCAATTGCTTCTCTGTCCGCACTAACTACTGTAAAACCGAAAATGTTTGCGTTATGGAAATATTTTTATCAATGCGTGAAAATCGCGAAGATATCCTCCAGGGTAAATTTAAGTTACATTAAGGTATGTTTCACATAGACACCGAGTCATTTGGGAGCTTGACTGGGACTCTTGTCAACATCAATGAGTGTGTTTTTTCACCAACGTTGACCAAAATATGTAGTGTTGTGTAATACTGCCAGTTAAACAAGTTTCATTGAAGTAAAAATCAAGATTTATTAAATTGATTGATGAGTTAGTTTTACAGTACACAGAGTAAAAAAAAAAAGTTGGATTTCTGTCTTTAACTCTTGCAGAAATTAAAACACACATAAGGTCAGTATTTGTTAATTCGCAAAATTTTAGACCCGTAATAATATCCACTGTTAGAGTAAAACCTGAATGTACATGTTACCATCATTCATAAAATTTTATGCCATTTGATCTCAATTAATTGCCCTTGGGGCATGTTTGGAAAAATTAAAATAATTTTCCTACCCAGGGCTTTTTTTTATGGTTTGGGGAAGACACCGGACGCCTGTCAAAAGGGGAAAAAATGCTTGACAAGGCCATAATTGGGGAAAATTTACCATCTTGCTATATATGTTGCTGTACATCATTATACACGTATGTGATATAAATTACACTTTATGTACTATTAATAGGCCTAGAACACTGGAATTAATCTTTGCAATAACACTAAATCATATGAAACTGATTAAATTGTTTTAAGAATACTGAACTCTCAACAGGATTCTCACTAGGTCCAGTATTCCAAGAGTCATGTACTCTTGGGCCCAAATTTTCAAGAGTCAAAGTGGAATTTCCAAGAGTCAAAGAGAAATGTCCAGGGTCATAATTACTTATCATCATTAGTAGATAAGGGTGAAATAAAGAGTTTTTCATTCATGCTCTTTGTTTATGGAAACAAATTAGACAAGAAAATACCTAATCTGATGTACAAACTTGTTGGAATGAAGTGGATAGAAGAATTTTAACTCGCAGCCCTAGCATGCAATTCATCTGCATGAACTATATATCTAACAGACAAAAATTAATTTCTAATTGTTTACCTACCAAACAAAAGATTTTTAGACTCGATCATGTTTTAGACATTTGCAGACAATAATTCAGATGTGGCTTTCCAAAACGATTTGTTTTCATTGCCTAGAACATTGTGGAAAGGGAAGAAAACAAAGATCGAATCCAATAAGGTGTTATTTCTTTAAGTCTTCTTTCACACTTGTTCCAGTGCTAATACTGTAAGACAAGAAGGCCTAACCTCCATCCCCCCACCATCTAGTTAATCTATTAAGGTTGTGTAGATCTATTATCATTGTAAAAAACAAACAAAGTTTTTTCTAATTTAGACTTGGTCTAGGTCTAGTTTGTTTCTTGAGAAATAAAATATGTCAAAGATCTTCATCAGAAGTTAAACTAGATCCAGTAAGAAATCTGTGATTGCTGATCATCGTCACTCCGCAGGTAAATAAAATCCGAAACTCAATCGAGAGGAAAAAAGCGTCCGCTATTCATTTACATTCGTGATTGGTTCGCATATGGGCTAAAGTCCGATACATTTCACTTAAATTATTAACTGAAAGAAAATGATAACCGATTTTTTCATGTTAGTTTGTGACAAGTGTCAAAAGATAATGATTATACAACCTAAATATCCCAACTTTATGTTTTCATAATGCTTGAAATTGGAGAGAAATATGACTTTTTCCCAATCAGCAGAATTTGTCTGCAAGTGATCTAAAAATAGAACAAGGCAAATCTGATTTTCCGGAAGTGTCATAGTTACCTCCCTTCCATGAAAAATTTCATACATTTTCGTTTGAGTTTACAAATGTTATAGCTATATGCAGGGGCGTAGCTGCCTGTACGCAAAAACGCAGTTGCGTACACTTCGCAAAACAAAGAGAAAGAAAAGAAAGACTGTTTTGCCAAAAAAAAAATGAACAACAAAAAAAGGTCACTCGATGTCACCAAACAGCTTCTACAATTCAAACATTTTCTGAGGTAGGCCCTCCAGACCCTCCTGGGAAATCCATCTCTCCCCTCATGGCACCTCTCGCCTCGGATAATACCTTAGTACCTCGAATTATCTTTACGTATACTTCAATATAGGCTAGCTACGCCCCTGGTATGTAATCTTTTTTGCACCTCCTTTCATTTTTTCTTTCTTTCTTTGTCGTGCATTATGTCACAATGTTGGAGCAACGTAGAGAATTTTAGCGTGAATAGCGCAATCACCCCTGTCCAGAATAAACACTGACTGTTGGTATCCACGTTTTTGTTGATGCACGGAAGAAAGCGTTGAATACCAAATGCTGGATTCCAGTGTTTTTTCGTATTATACCTCGAGTGTGTTCGGAATATTCCGTGCAAAGAATGAATGGAAAGTACGAAATCAGCCAATCAGTGACGGTTTTCCCCGAATCCCAAAGGCGGATGGCTCATTATGAAACGAAAGTATCGGTCGTCTTTGCAGACGATCTTTCGGTCTGGGATTGGGTTTATTAACTATCTTAGTACAGTACTTTCTATTTCAGAAGGGAAAGTCGATTTCTTAGGGGAAAATTGATTGCTCAGTGGAAAACTACATCTTTGGGGAAAAATTTGCTGAGGGGAAGACGCCGACTATTGGCGTCACTTTCTTAGTAAAAAAAAACCCTGCTACCTGTCAACCCTATTTCTCAAAAGTATGTACCTGGAAGCACATACATTGTTTGTTTTGGGCTTATTAAAAATCAAGGGTTTTTTTCCCCATAATATTCCTTTATGCCACCTTTATTCTTGGGGTCTGACAAATCAATGAAGTAATATTGAAATACCCTTTTTTTTCTAAATTATTAAGTTCAGTGAAATTTTTTTTTTTGTACACAAATTGTAATTATGCTGATGAAAGAGGGTGACTTTAAAACCTAATGTCAAAATAATAACATCAGTGTTCCCATGGCTTTTTCTTAAAACTAGGGGTACACAGTAAAAACCAGGGGTGCAAGTGTTAAGTAATTCATTGAAATCCGAAATTGCATCAGATGAAAAAAAAAAAAGATGGCCCTGAAGTCGCTCACCTGAATCTTTTGACAAAACATGACACATTTTCAATCTCTTTTGAGATATTATGACAAACATTCTACCAAGCTTTCATAATTATTGGACTGAAAATTTGGCCTCTAGCTTGTACACAAGCTTTTTCTAGAATTTCTCTCAGTGACCTACCTTTTAGCCACACCCAGCCCATTTTCCTATTGTAGATATTATCAAAACAAAGATTCTGACCACCTTTCATAAATATTGGACGGAAAATATTGCCTCTAGATTTCCAAGATTTGACATGGGGACCTAGTTTTTTACATGATGTGAACCATTTTCAATTCCATCATATTGATCATCAAGAAAAACATTCTAACTAATTTTTCATAAGTATTTGACAGAAAATGATGACTCTACAGCTACAGAAACTATTGTACAGATTTGACCTGGTGACCTAGTTTTGACCTAATGTGACCCATTTTCAAACTCATTCAAGATATCATTATGACCAAAATTCTAACCAACTTTCATGAGTATTTGACTGAAAATATGGCCTCTAGAGCGTACACAAGGTTTCTGTAAGATTTAATCAAGTGACCTAGTTTATGACACCACATGACCCATTTTCAAAATCATTCAAGATATCATCAAGGCAAACAATCTGACCAACTTTCTCGAGTTTTGGACTTAAAATGTGTCCTCTAGATTGTACACAAGGTTTTTCTAAGATTTGACCTAGTGACCTAGTTTTTGACCCAACATGACCCATTTTCAAACTTGTCTGAGATATCATCAAGACATACATTCTGACTAATTTTCAAGAGTTTTGGACTTAAAATGTGGCCTCTAGAGCGTACACAAGGTTTTTCTAAGATTTGACCTAGTGACCTAGTTTTTGACCCGACACAACCCATTTTCAATCTTGTTTGAGATATCATGATGACAAATATTCTGACCAACTTTTCAAGAGTTTTGGACTGAAAATATGGCCCCTAGAGCATTCAAAAGGTTTTTCTAAGATTTGACCTAGTGACCTAGTTTTTGACCTGACATGACCCATTTTCAAACTAGTCCGAGATAAACAAGACAAACATTCTGACCAACTTTTAAGAGTTTTGGACTGAAAATGTGGCCTCTAGAGCGTACACAAGATTTTTCTACGATTTCACCTAGTGTTCTTGTTTTTGACCTGATATGACCCACTTTCAAACTTTATTTCAAACTTATTTTTTGTCTAATGTATTTCTTTTTTTTACGCAAATTTCCACTTATTCTGGATTTCGGCGTGGAAACTTTTTGATAGATGTGATCAATGTACACTGGCAATCCAGACCTTTTATGCAACACAATGTTTGAGACACCGCCATTGTTTTTCTAAGAATACTTTTGTTTTCCCCATCTAAGGGTATAAAGTAACATCCTATTTTTTCTTATCAGGTATTGAATTTCTTGCTGCTTGAAAAATTTGGGTCAAAATCTAGTTAAATGCCCCTTTAATCCTTTACCACACAATCCTGAATTTTGACAACCCTGAGAACAAAGCCTTTCAAAAACATTGCGGAAAAAGGAGAAAATACTGGTAACCAGTAGTAACAAAGAATTATCTCCTTTTTCTGCATTGTTTTCTATCCTATTAAAGACTAATTTGATCATCTGAGCCTCATTTAAATGTCAGCTGTAAGTGATTTTAATTTGGACAAGTCTAGACTTTTGTACTGTTAAACAGTAAATGAAGCGAAAATTTCCTCTCGATGGTAAAAACCCAAATTTTGCGATTCCATAGTTGATTTCAATGGAAAGAAAATACCGTACTGGACAGTGTAGATCAAAGATCAGACTGCATGTTCTGTGCAAAATAGCTTAGAGCCACACTTAGCAGCCTAAGGGTTAACTCCTTACCGAACGACAAAAATGGAAACTTGTGCAAATAGAAAGCATTTGCAGAAGAAAATAAATGTGGCTACAATGATGGTATTTGTGTCTGAAAGAGAAGAAAACATTGAGAGACCTGTCAGTATTGAAACTATTTGGAGACAACAAATTAACATGCTTGGTCCACATGCTTGAATTAGCATGTCTACAAAAGAAAACATTGTAGGAAAAGGAGAAAATGCTGGTGAGGCTAAAACAAAATATACGAGTGGTTCTGGTTACATACTTTTCAGAAATAGGGTCAGTTGGTTGGAAAATTATTTTATTTTTTAAAATTATGTTCTTTTCAACACATGCCCCTGGAGTAAGTAATAAAGGTAAAACGACAGAATTTTCTCAATTTTCCAAAGACAACAATAACATTACAGTGTGATAAAATATGAACTCTTTACCAAACAACAAAATTAAGACTAGCAGAAATTGAAAGCATTAGCAGAGGACAATATTAAAGTGAATGAAAAACTGAATTTGTTTCGGGATGGGTAGAAAACACTGTGGGAAAAAGAGAAAATGCTGGTTACCAGCATTTTATCTTCTCCCACGGCATTTTCATAAGGCTTCTTTCTCAGGATCGTTAAAAGTCAAGATTGTGTAAAAAAGGGTTAAATGATCAACAGATGAAAAAAATGTTTTTGGTTCGGGCACTGGGTAATCAAAACCACATATACTGTGTTTTGGCTTGACCAGCGTTTTTTCTTTTTAGCACAATGTTTAAAATAAGTTCCCCATAAGAGTTGTTAAAACTTGGCATTGTATGGTGAAGTGTTTTCAAGACCCTGGCAAAGAAGGCTTTTGAAATCTATTTGGGAAAGGGAGAAAAAGCTGGTAACCAACAAATGTTTTCTAAGCTTAGCTTAGGCTCGTTTGTACCAATTTTGAATTTGTTGTCTGCCGACGAAAAAGTATAAAATTTGTAGTTGGAAAAGGGTAAACCCCTTACCAACATCCCTGAGGAAGGCCATTAAAAACATTGTGAGAGGAGAAAATGCTGGTAGATCCAACCAACAATTTCTACTTTATCAACAATGTTTTCTACCCTTTCAAAGATAAATCCAATCACTCATGACACACTCTATTTGTTGTATGCCAAAAGATCTACTTCAATTTGAACAAGTGGGAAAAAATAATGTATAGTAAAGGGTTAATTTTTAATAGACTAGTTATAAAATATTTTTGCAGTTTTGTCATTTGATCATTAAAATCTACATAGCCCCCTTTAACACCTTCAAAATTATGGAAATTTGGTGAACAATAAGCAAGCTGGCAAATTCACTGCACATTATTTCATTCATACTACGCCAATAAACCGGTTGGTGCGACCAATCCCAGACAAAAAAGCTTGGGGACGAAAAGTGCTCGTCAACTGCAAGCACTTGGACTTTCTGTGTTTTCAATTTATAATGCTTTTGATTTCAATACTAGTTCAATGGAAACTGTGCCATAACAACAATAATATTCAAAAAGTATGTAGATCTAGATCTATTTGAGCAACATTTCTTACAGGAAAATCGGAGCGCCGGTGCAGGACGATCCCTGACTGGGGCGATGGGCAGTTGGGCATGGTGTATCCTCGAGTCAGAAAATACGAGGGAGACAGCAAAATAGCCAATGAAAATTGGCAATCACCGTGTTGCTGTAGATCATACAGGACTGTAATATCTAAATAATGCAGAAAGTTCAGAGACTTACTTATTATTATCCCCCCGAGTCGACACGTCTTCCCCTTGTACCCAGAGCTAGTCTTCCCGCTTTGAGGTTATTATTCGTTTTTGATTGGTTGAAATATGCAACACGTGAAAAGGTGAAAGGTTAGAATAAAATTATCAAAGGACTGATAGTATGACATTCACTGCTATTTCAAAGTTATTCTATGGGGAAAATTATCACCTTATCGCACGGTGTAGATACATGATTAGACTGCACATACTGTGCAGTCTGATCTTGACCTACACTATCCAAAAAGGCCCTTAAGTCGCACTTAGCAGCAAAAGGTTTAAGTTGTTTAAGGTTTAAGTTGTTTCAAATTCATCTGATGCATCACTGCTCTTCGAGGGTCGAAGTCACTGTCTCTGTGTCACTGTCAGGAGAGAGGACAGTGAAAATATAGTAACCTCGTGTTTTAATGATTCCATACAAATAAATATCTGAAAAATGATTTAAAGGAAACAAAGTATGAAGATTAAGTGTGTGGGGGTGTAAAAGAAGTAGTTATCTCTTGAATTTCATCTCTGATAAGCCTATGTCAGTATGGGTAGGCTGCATAGCCCCTTATGGGCACTAAACTTTTTATTTCATTTACACGATTGAAGGAATTTGAAGAAAAAAATGAAAATTGAAAACTCTGAAGGTCTGCGTCGTCGTTGTACAAAAACTTTAATATTTTGTAATATCTCAGTTATTACTGCAGATATTTACTTCAAAATTAGACAAATTTTAACTATCGAAAGCACTTGCAGCCGAGCGTTTCCGGCACCTGCATGCGGTGCTCTTGTTTTCTATCCTTACAATCCAGGGCACCATCCGATTCTTGCTCAAGGTGCAAGAGCTCCAGCCTGGCTTGTCGAAAAAGGGGGATAACAGCGTGAAAATACTTTGATAGTTTTCTGCCCTTGTTGTATATGTACATGTATATGTTCTCCATTCGATAGTTTCCACCCGCATGCTGTGCGCTTGTTTTCTATCCTTACGATCCAGGGCACCATTCGATTTTTGCTCGAGGTGCAAGAGCTCCTGCCTGGCTCAATGGTTAGGTATTGGATCCAGAGGTCCTGGATTCGATCCTCATCAAAGACGCCAGGGTTTTCCTCGGCGTGTGCCTGTTTAACCCTTTATCACACAATCTCGAGTTTTAACAACCCCGAAGTAGAAGTGCTTTTGAAAACAATTGTAGGAAAAGGAGAAAATGCTGGTTCCCAGCATTTTCTCCTTTTCCCACAATGCTTTCTAACTTATCAAAGCCAGAAATCACTGTTTGAGCTACATGTACATCTAAATTTTCACCTGCATTTGGTCGAGTAAACATTATTGTCGTGTTGGAAAGAGTTAAAGTTCCCCATCTACTCATTTTAGCCAGATATAGAAATGCGTTTAAATTAATAAATTAGCAATATCTGTGGCTCCAAACAATGAAAAGAAGTTTGAGATTTGTTATTTGAAATGACTCTTGGTCGGGAGGAAATTACGTCAGGTCAAAATTGTAAACGATGGGCGAGTGTATCACTAGAGTCATTTGCATACCCCCATCTAAAAAATAGAAAGCTGGATTACTTGTTGTTTCAACACGGGAAACGGCGCACTCGTCTATTTGTAGGATCAGGTCTTTTTTTCCTCTTTCAGCAATCCAGACGCCAAATCATGTGCACATACGAAATTTGCAATTCTACTGTCTTTAAAATCATTCCACTGCACTCTCATTGTAAAATTCCGACATCCTCGAGTAAATTGCTGTTGTGTTCTTGTGACATAGATTTTTGTGACAGTAGACCTGTGGAGTATATCTCGACTCCACTGTCTTGCCAGTGAATATGCAGGGCGAAGGTCGTACACAGTCACGTGACAAACATCATGCAGTATCCTCGATTGAACAAGTGGACAGGAGCCAAAGTCAAAATTACATTTTCTATCCGTCGTAATCTATGCAATCTGGCAACCGCCAGGCGTAATATTTGTCATGAAGCCACAAGAATGACTATAGTTTGGTTATATTTGGCTTAAAATGAGTAAATGGGTACTTTTAAAGCACTCGAGAGGCACTGCCCACCACTGGTGAAACCCAAGGGTTGCATTAATGATTTAGCGGCTCTCTAGCAAAAGGGGGTTTAATGCCCCTTCATGATGCATTATACCAAGCAAGTCATCACATAATCATGGATCTAGACTATCCATTATGTCTAACAACCCACTAAATAATGAGGTAAAATGGTCAAGGAAATTTACAAATAGCAAAAAGTTTTGACCCATGGCAGCTTGCGCGGATTGCGCAGGCTGATATTGTCCGATACTTTTTGTACATGAATCAAGCACCCTTTTCTTAGAGCATTGCTCAACTGAGCTATCGTATGACTGACACCATATTGAGAGCGGTGTAAAAACCACCCAGTCAATCAATCAACTCCTCATAGTGCAAGAAGAAGAGTGTTTGGTCCTAAATCTAAGATCGGACTTGGCATGTTATGCAGTCTAATCATACGCTGTTGTGAACATTTTTGATGTATGCATCATCGAAAATGTTAACTTGTTACTATACAAATTGGCCACGCTCTGGCAAATGGTGATTCAATGCATCCCGTCATGCATAATACCATGTAAGTCATCACATTATTATGGTTCCATAAAATCCATTTTGTCAAACAAACCGAGGCATAATGGTCCTCTGACTTACAGAAAATTGACCAATAGCAAAAAGGTTCGGCCCAGGTCAGCCTGCGCGGACTGCGCAGGCTGACCTGGCCGATACTTTTTGCAGATGCATTTAACCCCTTTTTCACAGAGCATGGCTCAAATATAGATATGACTTTTTACACTCCTGCAGTGTTAGGCGATCGAAAACATTAACTTTTATGGGAAAAGGATCAATTGTTTATTTACAACAATTGGATTCTTTTCTCACAATGTTTTCTATATCTTTGAAAAAAAAAAGAAAAACACTTTCATTTCCTCTAAAAATTTCACCTTTTTGATACTTGCAAAATTTAGTGATGTGTCTAGAAATAGACATGAATATAAAGCATAGATAACGAATGTTTAGGCTAAACATTGTGAAGAGAGGAACACTACTAGTAACCAACATTTTCTCCTTTTCCCACAATGTTTCCTACCATCTCAAAGAAATACGTATCACATTTTTTGGAATACATTTTTCTTTAAAATGCCTTCAGTATGAACGATTCTAAAATTTGGTCGTCTGCTAAATACATGTACTAGTATTTGAATATTAAACACTGTTGCAAAAATAACAAAGACATCATTCAGTATTGAAATGTATAATCGTATGACGATATTGAAACAGGCGTTTACAATATTCTCCGATGGAGAGACAGATACATTTATATAGAGAGATAGTGGAAGGAAACATCATGTAAATTATAAAGATATGGCATACAATAAACATATCAATTTGTTTGGAAATACAAGTATATACAGGATTAAACAAATCTATGAACCCTAAAAGCACTTTTCACAACTTAAGATACATTTTGGCAGTTCAGATCAAGATCAGAGTGCACAAAACGTGCAGTCTGATCTTAGATCTACGCTGTCAGCTTTGCATAGACATGCTGGATAAGAGCAACTTTGAAAATCACTTGTTTGGGTCTTATTTCAAGACTGAAAATGTCTGGTATATTTGGCACTTAGGGTTAAATAAAATGACGCCAGTGAAATATTAAAGTATTATGTACTTATATACAAACAAAATGACCACGAATACGGGTTTTACGCCCCCAAATTCACAGCTCTTGAATACATTTAGAAAAGGAGCAATTCTTTGTGACAAACTAGCCTGTGAATGGGTTAACACAACCAAAAGTAAAGCATTTCGTCCATAAAATCTCTGACAAGAACACATGATCAATATTTGGATTCCTCGGCAGCCTCCGCTGACTGGTTTGAACTTGCCCTGGTTCCACCTCTGTATTTTTCGAAAAGTGGACGACCGATAAAAAATCCGTGAACTAGTATGACGAACATACACAAGAAACCAAATGCCTAGAGAAATAATAAACATAAAGGATATTAAAATCTATGCATCTAAATAATCATTCTACGTAAAGAATAAAGGTCAAGGACATATTAAGGGCTCAGACCGTAGACAACCTAGTTTGTACATTATCTTCTTCTTTGATTTTAAATACTTTAAAACGGAAATATTTAGGTAAGTTTTACAAATTAAGTTTAGTAAATCTTCGTCGAACGACCCTGGTCCGTATTCACCCACCGTTCTTAAGAACGTTCTTAGTCTTATTCTCCTAAATTTTCTAAATTTGAAAGTAACACAACTTGTGATTGGCTAAACCATTCGGTTTACCAAATTAGCAGTTGTGTTACTTTCATATGTAGAAAATCTTGGTGAAAAAGACTAAGAGTGTTCTTGAGAATGGTTGGTGAATGCAGACTCTGATGTATTGATGACTCAGAACAAGAAGGCATTATAATGCTGGTAACAAGCAATTTTTTTTTTTCCAGCGTTTGCTGAAATCTCACTGACAAATCTAAACTTTTGAACAACATCTATTTTTGTAAAAAAATATTTCGAATTTTTGGACAAATCTAAACCTTTTCGACACAAGAAACAAACAAGAAACATGTTTAAATCAAAGCATTGAAGGTTCAGAGAACCGGACTGGTTTTATCAAGCAGCAATCTACATGTATGACTAGCCCCAGTTAGTGATTTCCAGGGGCGTAAACAGGTTTATAGAATCATTACGCAGTCCGAATTAAGAATTCTACTTGACAAAATCAAAGACATGTCCATATTGAAAACATGCGCAGAGGAAAATTGGCCTGCAACACGCGAAAAGGGGCATTCGAACATTTGCGTAACGTGTCGTCTCGGATCAGCCTGCGCGGTCCGCGCAGGCTAATCCGAGACCGCCCTTTACGACTACATTAGATTTTATCCTACAGTAGACTTGCACAAAATAGAAAATTACATAAAAACGGAAAGTGTCGTTTCGGATTAGCCTGCGCGGACTAAGCTGGCTGATCCGAAACGACACTTTACGCAAATGTCCGAATGCCCCTTTTCGGGTGTTGCAGGCCATATATAAAACATAGCTCAAACCGTGGTACTTGTCTTTGACAGGATCGAAAACGCTGTCGGAAAAGGAGAAAATGTTGGTTATTTTCTCCTTTTCAACACTGTCTTCAAAGGTCTTCTTTCCTAAGGTTGTTAAAAATCGAGACTGTTCGGTAAGGAATGATTATAATCAATGAATGTGAATGACATAATTTTCTAAAGTGACGACACGCCTCATGTCCCCCTTTTGTATGTCACTCACTTGAGTATTGTGTGTTATGGACGCTACGTCCTAGATTTGTCTGTAAAAGTTTGTTCTGTTCGTAACTACTTTGTGACTACTTTGTCTCTTTTTCGACATCAATCTTTTCACCTTTTCTCAAACAATCCCTGGTTTTCACGGCCCTGAAAAAGAAGCCTTTTGAAAACATCGTGAGAAAAGGAGAAAATGCTGGTAACCAGCATTTTCTCCTTTTCCCACAAAATTTTCAAAAGCCTTCTTTCATACGGTCGTTAAAACACGAGTTTATTTGGTATAGGGTTAAATAAAGAGTGTTACTTACAGCTGCAGCTTTGTAGCCGTCCTGAAAGCAGGCGTGTGACGCAAGAACTGAAGCGCTTATCAAGTACATTAAAGCATAGAAAATACACCATATTATCTCCTGAAATAGAAATAATCAAAGCACTGACAATACTGAAAACATTTCCCTCCCCTACACTACAGTAGGTTCAGCAATTATGTACAAATATTTTCCGTCAGAGTCATTGAGTATTTCCTGGTAAGCTTAAGTTTTTTTGAGACTTCGTCTACACAGAAATTTACTAGTCATGTAAAACTGCTGATTTACTTCTTGGAAATAATTCTACATTCTTTCGATTCTATTTCCAAGTAAGCATCACAACAATAATAGTATTACTAAGGTTTAAGGAAAACCCTGATTGCTCTGTATAAAACTGCGATCCACGGGTCTTGCGTGCATCTAGCAATTAAAAAAAGGCCTAGATCACAATTACATAAGCCATGCTCTGGAAAAGGAGTCTTCGTGATGCATGATATCATGTAAATTATCACATAGTCATGGATCAATAAAGACCGTTCTGTCTGAAAACCGACTGAATTATGAGTTAGACTCGTCCTTGGACTGAAAGAAAATTGGCCAATTGCAAAAAGTCTCAGCCCGAGTCAGCCTGCGCAGACTGACTTTGTCGATACTTTTTGCAGGTGCATTAAAGCCCCTTTTCACAGAGCATGGCTCACATGCATATATCCAGAGTGCCAAGGAAACAAACATGCAAGCTTCAGTGCGCCGACACTTTGTTAGGTTTAAATTATGATTTTGCACCCCTCCGGTTGTCGGTAAGCTGTTGAAAACAGCATTGTGGGTAGTTGGGCAAATACTTGTTACAACAATATATTATGTGATTGCCCTTAATAACGCTTGTCTCCTTATCTTACAAAGCACTATTTTAGGCCTGTGTTGGTTTTTTTTTTCGCCATGGATTTCTCCTTTGTATCAATTATAAGCAGTACGTTGTCAGTTTAAACAAACAGTATTTCATTCCAATTGTTTGTGAAACAATTTCCAAAACTTGGTCACTATCGATTAATTCCACCTAGAAACCATAACCAGTTCTTGATCCGTGATGTGGTCGCTTCCAAAGGTTGACAACATTCTAAAACTACGTGTATGATGATGGACGAAATGAGGATACTTCTCCGGTTAAATCTTAACCAGAAGATAAGAGTTCTATTGAAACCATTTGCGGACATCAAAAAAAGAAGTAGCTCAAATGAAGAGTTTTGTCTTTGTGAATGTAGATAAGATCGTGGGAACAGAAGAAAATGCTAGTTAATCAGCATCATCCTATCCTCCAACGATGTATTCAAAGGGGTTAGCATGGATAGGAATTAGAAAGATATCGCACATGATTGTTGGATGTACCCACCGTTACATCCCATCGGATAAATCGCAACTTCTTGGTTATGGCTAGGCCATAAAGAATATACCAAATGATGCACGTGATCAAACAGGAACTGGACACAAACTCGAAATAAGAGTAGGTGCCGCTGTATAAATATGCACAACCTTCGTTCTTCGGCACGGATACACTGATTAAACCCAGCAATGATAATATCTGTCAAATACAAAAGAATACTTCGATATGCTCTAGATTATACAACAAATAATCTACAATCAAAACAAGAGGATCACGATGGTCCTCCATTGCTCATTTGCTCACCTAAAGAAATAAAACTAAGTTTGAAATATTGCCATGAGCAAAATTTAAACAACTTTATTTAACTACCTTGAAGGAGAAGGCTTTGGAAAACATTGTGGGAAAAGGTGAAAATGCTGATAAACAGCATTTTCACCTTTGCCCGCAAAATTTTCTTCTCTTTCAAAGACATTTTTTTTTCATCTGTGTTACATTTAATTTATGGTCGTTCAAATTCTTTCTATTTGGACAAGTCATAAATTTTGTCGAGTCGTAAAAAGTTAACGATCAACAGCTGCTACATGTACATACTAAACATTGAAGCGCTCCCTGACCCTCAACTCCTCCCAGGTTTAACTTTTTCCCACATAATCCGCAGTTATAACGACCCTAACAAGGAGGGCTTTTGAAAACATAGCGGGAAAAGGAGAAAATGCTGGTTTCTCCCTTTTCCCACTATGTTTTCTACCCCCAAAAAACCAATTTCTATTGTTTAAACCACATTTACATTGTCATCTGCAAAAACTTTGATTTTGGACCAGTCCAGTGCTTTATCCTATGGTAAAGAGTGAAGTCAAAGTCGTTTGACATTTGACCACCGTGACAGGGTTATTTGTTTGCCGTGTTTATATTTCGAGTCGGTATTTTAAAGATATATCCTAACAGCAGGAGAGAAAAAACCGCTGTTAAAACTTGAAAGCGTGTAGAATGACTCCGCTGGGCACACACAGATATACTAGCAATAAATATGGTGTATGGGATAGAAAAAACACAAGGGATATGTTCTCATTTAAAACCGGAAATGACAACAGTGATTGTTTGGAAGGCTTCCAGAACAATAAATGCTTTTCCTATCCGTCGTAATCTGTGCAGTCTTGCAGCCATCAGGGGCAATATCTAGCATGACGATACTAGAATGATTATAGTTTCATAAAATAAGGATGAAATGGGTTACAAAGTAGCTGAAAACTGCCTGAAAAACGAGGGAAGATGTATCTTTAACAGCTTATCACAAATACAATGGCTCTATTTTCTTTGGAAAAGGAAGGTAAAGGCATGCACCAAGATAAGAAGTTTGTCTTCAGCAAGAAAAATACAGCAAAATAAAACATTGTTAAAAGAAAACCATAAACTGACTGACGGGTTATAAAACTTCCGCTAAGGTTTTTTATTCCCCGTGAATCTAATATTATTGTGGGTTGTACGTTTCGTTCCTTTATGGCCTGCAACACGCGAAAAGGGGTATTCGGACATTTGCGTAAAGTGTCGTTTCGGATCAGCCTGCTTAGTCCGCGCAGGCTAATCCGAGACGACACTTTACGCAAATGTCCGAATGCCCCTTTTCGCGTGTTGCAAGCCATATTGTGTCTCTTTCGAATGTTCTTCCTCATTATGAATGCCTACCATTCGCCGAAAATCGTTAGAATATCTTCTGAAAGTTTCTTTTCAAAGTGTTCATGTATTTGAAACAAGGTGAAAAGGACAAGGAATTTTCTTTTTTTTTTAAGGTATACTAATGGATGGATTAAAAAAATCGCTTAAACTTTTCCCTAACAATCCCTTGTTTTAACGAGCCTGAGGAGGAGTCCTTTTGAGGAGGAGTCATTGTGGTAAAGGGAAAAAATCCAGCCTTTTCGAATAATATTTTCTATCCTATCAGAGAAGTTTTAAAAGCTCATTTGCATTAATTTTGAATTCGTCGTCTGCAAAATAGCATAATAGATAACATTAGGTGATGTTATGTTATCTAATCTATTGGGCAGCATACCTCTTTACCAAACAATATCGTGTTTAACAACTCTGAAGAAGAAACTGTCGAAAACACTGTGGAAAAAGGAGAAAATACTGGTAACCAGCATTTTCTCCTTTTCCCACGATGTTTTCTTTTCTATCAAGCTAAAATTCTATGATTTGAGTAAAGTTTGATTTATCGTCTGCAGATTCTTCCAATTTTGACAAATCTGAAATGTAATCGTCTGGTAAGGACTTTAAGTGATCAATGACAATAATTGCTTACCAATTCAGCTGCTATCATTATGCCGTACATACTCTTCACGAACGATAAATCACAGTAGATAAATTTCCAAACTTGGGTTAGCTCCCCTTTCTCTTCCTCTTCCTTGGTGTCGCTGGCGGATTGTGTGGTGTCCGAGCTTGTTGGTGCCCCGGCCATGTTGCCGGGCATATCAGAATCTGACATCATATCTACAGCTGTTTAGAGGGCTTCAAACTCTGGTACCTATGGATAATACACGCAATGCTCTGTCTCCACAAAGGTAGGACCTACCTAACAACCGGAACCAAATACAGTCTCACCTGTGAAGAGAAAGTGATTTCAAACAGCAAGATGGGTCTCTTAAGGTCTACGGCCCCTAACTCTCATATTAAGAGACGGAAGCTGCTGAGACTGGCTGTATAGCCTTTACCGGCGAAAACGTCGATATTACACGATATTTACCGATGAGTTAGTGAGTCTACGGCCCTAAACTCTGATATTAAAAGACGGAAGCTGCTGAGATAGGCCGAATAGCCTTTACGAAAACATCTATGTTACACAATATTTACCGATGAGTTAGTGAGTCTACGGCCCCCAACTCTCATATTAAAAGACGGAAGCTGCCGAAATTGGCCAAATAGCCTTTACGAAAACGTCGATGTTACACGATATTTACCGATGAGTCAGGGGTCGTAATCCTTAAAAGGGGTTATATAGTTTCTATGACGTGAATCAAAATTTCTTTTAAAACGGCAATAGTTACAACAAGATACATGGCCAACTTTTGTTCTAATCCTACAGTGCATTTTTTCTGCCAGTGACTGGAAATTTGATAGTCTTTACTCCAACACATTATCAGACTCAATATGATATCCATACTTTTGAATGGCATGAATTAAACTTTCATTTTTATTCCCACATTGTTTACTATTGGACGCTAATATGCCTTTAATCCTTTTCCAGACAATCCCGTGATTCAACAACCCTGAAAGAGGCGGTCTTTCAAAACATTATTAGAAAAGGAGTAACTGGTAACTTGTAACCAGCATTTTCTCCTTTGCCAACAATGTTTTCTATCCAGTCATTTGTGTTAAACTTTAAATTATTGTCTTCAGATGTATTCAGCTTGGAAGGATATCAAACTTCTTGTTTGGGAAAGGTCAAAGGGAAGAGTTTCATCGTTAACGGTTTTAAACTTAAAAAAAATCCTCGTGGATTTCGAAATAATTTACTCTTTCACCGTCAAATGTATAAACTCATCCCTTTCGAAGACATATAATACAATATGCTATTACTGTTGAAGGCTTTTCAGTCTTATAGGCTTGACTTACAAGCGGACGTTTGTGCAGTCTGATCTGGATTTTTGTTTGCTCTCTCCCTCTCTCTCTCTCTCTCTCTCTCGCGAGAGTGTGTGTGTTTAAAAGAGAGAGAGAGAGAGAGAGAGAGAGAGAGAGAGAGCTATTTTGGCTCTTCACAAAATTTGAAAAAAAAAATCAAAATCTCTTTCACTCTATATCTGTCCTTTTCCTCGTGTGAAAATAAGTTGTATTAAATAAAACTATCCCAATTTAGGTACCTGTACCTATCTACAGGTTCTACTGGATTGCACTTTATTGTGTATTTTTATTGAAATTCATACCTACTAGGTGCGAGGATAAGTTGGTTCACATCTTGTTTCTAATGATAAAAACACTTGTATTGATTTTAAATATGAATTATATATTTAATACAAAACGACAGGGGAGAGAGAGAGAGAGTTAGTTTCTTTAACGCTAGTTTATATCTAATACCCTTAATCTCTCATATCTAATGGAAAGGGGGGGGGGGAGAGAAAGGGGATACCGACACATTTTACAGGTGGACAATAATTCAAGTTAACCTCGAAGCAACTACATATCATTTACATGACAGTTATAAACACAAGAACAAATGACACGTCTTCCTTCTACAGCTGTCTCGTTTGTGTTATCATAGTTAATGATAGCTGAGTCAGGCGTAGAAAATCTTGCATACCAGGGATACTGCGAGAGAAAGGACAGACTTAAAGAGTTGTGGAGACTTTGAAAAAAGGTTCAAATTTTATGAAATGTTAATTAGCACATTGTGCCCAGCTTCAAATTATTGAAAGATAGAGGGCTTAGCCCCTGCTCACCCTACGCCAATGAGATTTTATGTCAACAGGTGCTGTTCGTCACATACAAGATACCCCCTCTCTCTCTCTCTCTCTCTCTCGTTTGCCTTTCTCTGTATTTCTTCCTTTACTCCCGTCCATCCATCTAGCTTTTGTCGAATTGGTCGGAATATACTACATCTATAAGTAAGTACCGAATTACAATGGTATCAACTTCAACGACGGCTGCAAACTTATCCACCTATATAATTATTATGGTTAAGTTCAGATGATTTCAGATGATGTTATGGACCGAAACCACGTTTTTTTCTGAAATTGTCATCTTTTCCAGTCCTCATCAGGTAAGTATATTGACCAGTTAAAAAAAAATAACATGGAAACACATACATGTATACGGCATGAAAAATAGATATACTGACTCTGGTCGCTAGAAGAGACTTTAATGACATCTATTTCCAAAATTAGATTCACACACAGAGAAAAAACTCTTGCCTGGTATTGTTTTGTCATATCTATCATGGCTGTAAATAAACTGTAAACGCTTGAAAGAGTCATGAATATCAAGTTATTGTGAACGAAAGAGAAAAATCCGCATTGGAAACATTTTCAAACCTATTTAAGTGCATGTTATGTCATAGAAACATACCTGTAGTGAAAGTGTTAAAGTGTCCAAATAAATGATACATGAATGAATATATGTCAACAAAATTCAGTGGTATGTTTTCGTATCCATTAAATGTAAACGTTAAAAACCGCCCCCTTTTATAGTCTGTATCAATGACTGGAGACCGCGTGCGCTATCGTAGTACAACCCCAACCCTTTATCAGACGACAAAATTTTAGACGTGTCAAAATTCAAAGCTTTTGCAAGCAACAAAATAATTGTGGCTGAAATGATCCGAGTTGTTTTTGATAGAGTATAAAACATTGTGGGAAAAGGAGAAAATGCTAGCTACCAGGATTTTCTCCTTTTCTCGCGTTGTTTTCAAAAATCCATTTCTTCGAAGTCGTTGTTTAAAGCACGAGACTGTTTGGTAAAGGGTATTAATCAAGCCTTTAATTAGGCTTTAACATACAACCACTAGTTTAAATGACCCGAAAGAAGATGACTATTGAAAGCATTGAAGGAAAAGGATAAGATGTTGGTGAACAACATTTTCTCCTTTTTTTTTTCCTCAATGTTATTTTATTCGTTCAAAGACAAATTCTATAACATTAACTACACTTAACTGGTCGACTGCAAATGGTTTCAACTTCATGGGTATAAGGTTGACTCTTTCCTGCCGAATACAGAGTTTCATGATCAAATACGTTATGTACATGCATATGAAGTATCTTAAATGACATTAAATGTGGAGTATATCTGCAACCATTCATTGAAAAGCGTTAAGTGAGGACAAAGATCAGACTGCTGGTATGAGTAGGCTGATCTTTTTCTACACTATCCACGTGTTACATTCATTATCGTATATATAGCAGTATCAACAGCTATTTTGCAATACCGGCTATTTTACACACGTCAGACATAATAAATATATGTGCCATACCCTATGAAATTGGGGTTTAACGCAAATGTAAAAAGTTTCGGCCCAGGTCAGCCTGCGCATTTCGCGCAGACTGACCTGGACCGAAACTTTTCGCTATTGGTAAATTTTCTGCATGCGAAAGGACCAGTCTACCTCATGAATTGGTTTCTGGGCAAAATGGATTCTATGGGTCCATTATCATAGTTTGTGATTAATTGCTTGGTATCGTGCATCACGGACATGCATTCAGCCCTCTTTTGCCAGAACATGGCTTGTATGTATAAATCGAACGTGATAACGGCAGTATTGTTATCAATACTGGCTCATTCTTTGTTATTGTCTTATTGAAAATATGGACAACAGTTCTTAAAAATGCAGTGGTATTTGATAAGGATTCGTAACCATGAAGAACTAATCGAAAATGAACCAATAATTCACCTTTACCACCGCTATCTGAATATCGACTGATCTAGATCGATGTCAACTTTAGCGCGTTCGGTTTATACTCAGTAACAAAGAAGGTTTGTATTAAAAAGAAAGGGACGGATTTTTCAAGTTGAAGGAAATAAAATAGGCCCTTGGATATCTTTGATGTGATAGCTCCTTTTTCAACAGTGCATTCTAAAGCAGATCGAGATCTTTGTAGCAAACTGGATTGGTCGACCCTGCACGATCCACTGGTCCATTCAAGAGTCTTGTCATTTTGTAAACCACTCTAACTCTTTACAAGACGACAAAATTAGGACTTGTGGAAGTTCAAAAGCTTTAGCAGGCAACAAATTGCATGTGACCAAAATTATGGAATTGGAGAAATGCTGGTTACCAGCATTTTCTCCTTTTTCTACAATGTAGAAAGTTTTTTTTTCAAAAGGTTTGTCAAAAAAAAATGTTAGTAAAGGTTTAACCCTACCCAAGGTTTTATAGACCCGAGTTTTAACGACCCTGATAGAAAAGAGCTTTGAAAAAAATTATGAGAAAAAGAGAACATGCAGGTAACCAGCATTTTCTCCTTTTCCTGCAATTATTTCTTCCATTTCAAAGACAGAAATCTTCTGTTCAGCTACAACGAATTTGTTGTGTTTGAATGGTTTTTATTTGGACAGGTCTAACATTTTGCTGTTAAATTTTGTTGGTAAATGGATAAAGGGTTATTATACATAATTCAAAGACAGATACATTTTACTATCGAAGTATAGTGCTTAGAAAATGAATTTATAAAATTTGGAAAAGGATAAAAATGCTATGCAGCATTTTCCACTTTTTGCTTTGGTTCTATAATGCCGAATCATTGGAGGCAAAAGAATGATATCGCTTCGGCTGTCAATATAACGTGTTGGTTGGTTAACACTTTACTAAACGACAAAAATTTAGAAAGGTCCAAATTCAAAGTGTTTGCAGACGACAAATTAAATGATGCTAAAATGATGACATTTGTTTATTTCTAATGGATCATAAACATTGTGGGTACCAGGAACTCTCTTTCTACCGAGATGTTTTCAAAAGCTTTTTTTTCCTTAAGCATCATGAAATCACGTGGGAATCGCGTGTCAAAGTAAACGGATAGATCCAAGATTAGACTGCAGACATAGTGCACTCTGATCTAGGATCCCCATTATCTGCAAAAAGTCGATATTTTGTGAGACTGATAAAAACAACCGTTAACTTTTTATCAAACATAAAATCTGTCCATACTGAAAGCATTTGCAGAAGTACAATTCAATTGTAGCTCAAATGATTAATTTGTCATTGATAGGGTAGAAAACATTGTGGAAAAAGGAGAAAATGCTGGTAACCAGCATTTTCTCCTTTTTCCGCAAGGTTTTCAAAAGCCATCTTCCACAGGGTCGTAAAAAACTCGGTATTGTGCTGTAAAGGGTTAACTCTTTACCAAACAACAAAGTGTAAGACTTGTCCAAATAGAAAGCAACTGCAAACGAGAAATGAAATATGGCTCAAAAAATGAGATCGGCCTTGGAAAGGTCAGATAGCATTCGAGAAAAGAAAAAAAAATCTCATCATTTTCTCCTTTTACCACAACGTTTTAAAACGTTGTATTTCCCAAGGTTGTTAAAACACGGAATCGTGTGATAAGGGTTGAGCATGTAAGCCTACGATCATTCGGTTATTACAATTTTCTTGCAGTAGATTATAGTAGATAGTAAAATTCCCACCCTGGCGCGAAATCGCCCAAAAATCACAAAATGCGCTAGAATTTCCACCACAACTAACCACACACATAAATTTCTTAATCGACTAACCCTTCAACCGACTAACCCTCACCACAACTAACCACCCACATAAATTTCTAATCGACTAACTAGTTAACCAGACAAACCGACTAACTAGTTAACCACGAATCTAAGACTAACTTAAATTTCAAAAAAAATTTTATTTTTATTTTTGAATCAGCTCGACAATTTTTTATTTTTATTTTTGAAACTTTTTTCGGCTCAAAAATTTTTCTTTTTAATCGAATCCAAAAAACTTTTGAAATTTTCTTATTTTTTCATGACCAAATTTGTCCAACCATAAACATGGAACCATTGAAAGAATTTCTTGAAGAGATAAATTTAAGTGATGAAGGCTTACTAAGGTCAATAGAAAACATGAGAGAGAATTTAGTAAATGTTGATATAGCTAAAGATAAATTCAAAAATTTAATTTTTGATTTTCCAAAAGAATTCCAAAGGCTATATTCAGCTAGATTTGCTGTGTTACTAGGTAACCATATAAACTCCATTTTAGATAGTATAGATGAAAGGATAAGACAACACACACTGGTTAGAATAGGATTTTGGAAACATTTATATAATCATTTTGATTCTTCTAAAAGACAAATAATTCAACAAGCCAAAAAATATCTTGGTTTAAGGATAGAAAGGAAGGGGAAGACAAGGAATGAAATAATATTTAAAATTGTAGAAGAACTTTTAGTATTAGAGGAGGATAATCCTTTATCATTTCTCAAAAATAGAAGATTAGTAAGAGGAGGAGGCGCACCATTCATAAATACGACAAGGAAAATAGCAAATAGATCAGCAAGCAACATTGAAACAGATATATAACCTACCATGGTAAGTTATATATTAAATTTTTAACCATTTAATAGTTAAAAAAAATTTGAATTTTTTAAAAATTTTCTAGAAAAATAATGTATCATATTCTAAGAGATGGATATGATAAAATCAAAAAGTTTTAAGGTTACTCACAAACCATATTCCTCTAAACCAAAACCTATCCCGCCACTAAACGTAAAACATTTTGTTTCAACCTTTGGAACCATCCTAGAGAACCACCTAGAGAACAAACTCCTTTACAACCCAACAGACATAACCAAGTCAGAATTATGGAAGGGAAGAACAATCTATGATTTCCAAGAAACCCCAACCAAGACTTATACAAACTTCCTCAAAGACCTTAAACCAGTAGTATATTATCTTTTATCAAAAAAGAAAGCTAAATATAACGATGCTATAGCAATCCTATGGTTTATGGCAGATGATCAATTTATAATATTAACAACACAAAGGCTAGAACATTTTTTTATAAATTACAACTTATTCGAATCATCAGAAAGATTACTTGTTGTTAAGAACGATTTCATTGCAGAAACAAGATTGGCATTAAAACCATACAGCGCATCCATAACTATAGTAGAACCAAGCCAAAACAGAAAATGTAACTGTAACCACTGTGAAGCATGTAAGGAAGTAGATAATGAGATATATGGTGAAAACACAATTAACGGTACATCAGCGCAACACCATACATCACAAGATTTTTATAATGAAGCTGTAGCCCTCAATGCTGATAAAGAAATACTAAATGATTTCACTCCAACTAACGATCTAAAATGCTTCAACCTAGATTCATGTCTGATATGTACCACAAATAAACCAAATATATTATTCTACAACTGTGGCCATATACCCATATGTTCCGACTGCCTTCAATTATACCAAAATAACTCATGCCCAGTCTGTAGAAAAACAACCACAATAAAAAGAAAGATCTAACTTCCAAAGAGAAGTTACATTTATAAAGAAATTAAGATTTTAAAAAATTGTTAAGTTAAATAGAAAATAACAGGAAAATCGCCACATAGTAATCATGAGTGTTAAAACAAAAATAGATATTTTTAGTGATAAATTAAATGAAATGTTGGAGGATAAAATTAACCACATCTCCAAGCGATATTGCTCACCTTACTATTATTGCCGAAAAAAGATAGAGTTTCCCAAAGCACAAAACAAAAATCATATTGAAATACTCCATAACTTAAAGCCTGCTTTATATTATGAATGTAGTAAAATACTAAAACATTTTAATAGTGTTACTTTTGGTATTTGTGTTAATGTGGTAGAGTTACCATATGTTCCTTTACATGAACAAATACAAGGGGTTTACACATATAATTCAGATGGGGAAGATCTTAATTGTATTCTAAGTGAATTTAATAAATTTCTTAGTCTAGAAAGTGTAGTAGATATTGAAAGAAATGATGTTATAAGTATAGCATATAGTGAAAATCTTACTTTTTCAACATACATACTTATTGGTAATGTAATTACTGATAGAGAATTAGATAATGGATGTAATTGTGGTAGAGATGATTGTGAATTATGTTCATGGGAAAATCCAGATGAAGAAGAGTTTGGTTTTTTAGATGTAACTGAAAACTGGACTAACAATAGAACTAATATATCAGATCTTGAAATCACAACAGTAGTTCATAATGTACCTAATGAAACCAGAACAATAGTAGTTGAAAGAGAACTTCCTATTGTAACTAATGGGATTGAAACATTTAAATCAGAAACATGTGTTATATGCTTAGAAAAAGATCGTAATATATTATTTTGTAATTGTGGCCATATATGTATTTGTCATACTTGTAACACAAACGGTAAGTTTACCAGTTGCCCAATTTGTAAAACAGAAAGCACAATCAAACGTAAAATATAACTTTTGTAAACAAAGTTATATTTTTACAAGTCTAATTCTATCAAAATAGATATGTAAGCGTGTGTTACATCACGGTTAGTTGATCTTGAAATAAAGTTTATGATGTCGCATTGCTTTACCTCGACGCCCTCGGAAAAACCGTACAGCTACAAATTTCGTCCACTTTTTTAATAATAGAGTAATCAACCTGCTCCAATCCGTTTACTGCAATATTAACTTTTACCTCTTCTGGTACATTAAGATCCTTTTTAACAATTGTTAAACTTCCTCTTATAATTCTACCTAGCGCACTCATACAGTAACCCCCTAAACCATGCCTTTTACCTGAATTACCATTACCGAATGAGAACTCATAATTACCGTCTCCAATTGGTCCCTGTTCTTCAGCCCACACAGTTATAATAGGTTTAGGGCCTATGAGAGAAGGAAGGGATACTTTTTTATCCACGTAGGATTTTGTTGCTAAATCTCTCTCTTCTACCGGGGTTGCAGCGTTTTTTAGAGAAAAACCTTGGAGATTTACGTTAGCCACCGCTGTGAAGCTTCCATCCGGATTTTTTACGATAGTTCCACCATTATCAACATAATTTTTATTGGCAGCAGCATCACGTGATGTAGGATTAGGTAATCCAGTAATCGGGTTATCATTCATATCTATTCCACCAGCCATTGAATAGGATCCGTCTTGTTTTTTGGTTAAAGCTTTTTCACCCGCAGTAGCTACCTCAACAACGGTATCTACATAAAACTTATTTACAGCTTGATCATTTTCTAAAGGGCTTCCAACATTGTTAATTCTTCGTCCTCCCATAGAAACGTCAGAAACTGCCATATACCTACCAGCTCCATAAACGAAGGCTTTATTTGCACTATCTACATATCTTTTAGTCACAGCATCTTGGGCATCTGCAGGATCCAAAAGATTAGTTAAAGTATACTCCCGCATATCTATATTTGCAATAGCGGAAAAGCTACCATCTTGGTTCTCTACTATTGCTTCACCACTTCTATCCACATATTTTTTAGTAGCAGCTTCGTTCGGTTCTGTAGGCTCCTTAACATTTCTTATTTCATTGAAACCCATATTTATAAATCCAAGGGCTTGGTATCCACCATTTTCTTTTAATAACCCCCCAGAATTTTCATCAACGTAATGTTTTGTAGCAATGTCTTCAGGATTTACCGGATTACTAACCCTCGTTAATGTATTACCATTCATGTCTATAGAACCAGAAACAACAGTTGTTCCATCTTTACGTAAAAAATTATTATTTATGTAAGCGAGTGACACACCATCACCGCTTATTTTATCTTCTTTCATTCGTCCGAATTTATCAACAGGCATTTTTTATTATTAAAAAAGTTTATTTATCACTGTCTGAAACTTTTTACCCGAGCTTAACTCCTTTAGAATGTGTAAACATAAATGCCCACAAAATACATGTCCAGCTTGTTGTAATTGATCAGTATTGTACTGTATTGGACTTTTTAGGTACTCTTGAATTTCAATAGGTGGTTGTATACCATAACTGTCAAAATATATTTTATTTCTGCCGTTTTTATACCAAGCAACCCAATGTGTACCAGGTCCACCACTTTTATCAAATTTCACTATACCACATTCTTTTTTATTTGGTTTTCTCGGTAATGTATCTAGTAAAAAAACTCCCCTAAAAGAAGGAATCTCCAATCTTTTTGCTCCATCTTCTAACTCGAAATTGCTTAACGGTTTATTTGGTAAAATTATGTTTTCAATTGAAATATCTAACATTTTTTATAGTTAAATATTTCTAATGTCTTTATTATCAACCCATGAATTAAATTCGTCAGAATAACCTTTCTACTTTACAAGAGATTTCTTTTTTCCTTTCTTAATAACCTTTTCTATCCTATACAGCTCCTGGCTGGTTTTCTGCAGTTCAGGTTCATAAAAGGTACCTTGTATTTCTTCTCCATTAAGATCCTCAATTTTATATGTTACAGGTGATGTATGTTTTACTTCAGAAGCTGTAAAAACCTCCTCAGTCCATCTTGTTGTATAACCTTTCTCAAAAGTCTTTTTTTTTTTTCGTTATCCTTACTTTGTCTCCAACAGAAAACTTAGGTTTTATATCTTTTATTTCGAGATGAACAGGGTAAAGATTTCTCCAAACTTTGGTTTCATTTTCTTTTTTACTAGCATTTACTGGAGTCATCTTAATAGATGAATGTTTTGTGTTATTATATTCTTTAACGAGATCTGGTAACACATTGATGTAAACGTTTGTAGAGTTAGCAGAAAAATACTCCCACATTTTTTCTTTCATTGTTCTAATCCATCTCTCAACCACGCTAGATTTTTCCTCATTTTCAGTAGAATACAATTCAACCAAGTCTTTTACATCTTTGTTATAAAACTCTTTACCCTTATCCACCCACATTTTTTCAGGTTTTCTCTCCTTAAAAATACTTTTTAATGCTATAGCAACAGATTTTCCAGTTTTATCTTTTAATGGTATCAACCATCCGTATTTAGAAAAGACGTCAATGGCAGCGAGAAGGTATTTTACACCACGATTAAACTTAGAAAATGTTTGCATGTCTACTAAATCCACAGCCCATATTTTATCTATACCGTTTACTCTAACTCTCCTTTTCTTAAATTTTCTTTTTACGGGTTTATGTAATTCTTCCGCTAAATTTATCATGCTGAAATTTGTTTTTAAACTCCCATTCCAAATTTCCTCTTTGTTCCAATGAGTTTATTTACCAACCTCCTTTCCATTTTTTCTCTAATAGTAGGATTGTAAATACCTTCTAACTCTGTTAACATATTTTTATCACACACTGCGTTTCTTGTAGCAGTGTCATTATGCTGAAGATAGCAAACATCATGATGGTAAGCGGCTTTATCAACGCGGTTTATTGGTTTAATTCATTTCTTTGGTGTTAAATCTGGATTGAGTCTTTTCCTTAATTTAGTGCCGGGGCCTGTGAAATTGTGACCAGGGAGATGCATTTCAAAAGGTAAATTATTTATAGCTTTATTTAGCAATGATCCACCCTTTGTCTCCCTAACAAACTGATTTTTAGTTATTCCACAAACTACACATTTTCCCCGTTTCATATTTATTCCATTTTTAGCAACAGCATATTCTATATCGCTTGTATCAGTATGTTTTTTACATTTAACACAATACATTTTTTATATATAAAAATTAAAAAAGTTATATAAAATGGATATTGTAAACTTATAATGGAATGAAGTAGTATCAAAGAGATTTAATCACTCTCTTTTACCAAAAAGTATCAGAGGAATAATTGTAGGTAAATCAGGATGTGGTAAAACTACTCTATTGCTAAACCTTTTACTTAGACCGGGATGGCTTGACTATAATGATTTAAGTGTTTTTGGAAAAAGCCTTTTTCAACCAGAATACCGAATACTAAAAAAGGCTTTTGAAGAAAAACTACCAAAAGAATGTATTTTAAGGTTGTTTAACATGTGTGATGAAATACAAGAATTAAATGTATCCCCTACAGCTTTAGTTGAGGAATGGGTTAAGTCGTTTAAAAACAAATCGGATATAAATTGTAACTTTTTTGAAAATGCGAGTGACGTACTTTATCCGAAAGAGTTAAACCCAGAAAATAAAAACTTAATGATTTTTGATGATTTACTTTTAGAAAAGCAAAGCAAATGTGAGTGTTACTACATTCGTGGAAGACATAGTAATGTTGACTGCTTTTACCTTTCACAAAATTATTTCAGGCTACCAAGGCAAACTATTAGGGAAAACGCTAATTTTATTTGTCTTTTCCGACAAGACCTAAAAAACATTAACCATATTTATAGTGATCATGTAGGTGATGATATGCCAAAGAATGAATTTAGGGAATTTTGTAAAAGAGCATGGGAAAGACCGCACGGCTTCGCTATCATTGATCTAACCAGTAAAAAACATAATGGGAAGTATAGAAACGGTTTTGACAATTTTTACATACCTAAGTCAGTATAAAAAATATTTTCACTTTTTTAAAAAATGGAAGAACTTTTAGAACAAATTGTAAAAAATACAGAACACAAAACATCATTTCAAATTATAGTAAGCGACAACAAAACACGTTTTAGAACAAGGTGTAATCCTCCTATTCAGTTGGAAAAGTATAAAAAGTATGAAATAGCTTTAGTAAACCTTGAAACTTACTACTCTTTTCCAAACATTGATGCAACAAACAACATATTCGTTTATTCTCCAGACAATGGTACATCATGGATTAAAACAAAAATACCTGAAGGAAGTTATGACCTTGTTGACATTAATGATACCATTCACCAGGAAATGAGAAAAACGGGTCATTACGATGAAGTTAATGAAGAGTATTATATTAACATTTCTGCAAACACCAATACCCTAAAGTCTGTTCTTACTCTAGAAGATGGTTATCAAGTAGATTTTAATCAACCAAACTCTATTGCCAAAGTATTAGGATTTACTCACGCTAAATATACACAAGGATTTTACAAGTCAGAGAATGTAGTGAACATTCTTAGTATAAATAGTTTGCTTGTTAACATAGATATTATTTCAGGAAGTTATGTTAATGGTTCAACAAAAAACACTATTTACTCTTTTTTCCCAGATGTTGCACCTGGATATAAGATAATTGAGTCACCACTTAATTTAGTATACTTACCAATAACATTACATGATATACATAACTTAGAGGTAAATATTACAGATCAAGATGGTAATTTACTAAATCTTAGAGGCGAAAATTTAACAATTAGATTTCATATTAGAGAAGCGAGATAAAATAAAAAAAGAATTATATATAAAAATGACAAGTTACACTACTGTTAAAGTTAATATATCGGAAGGACAAAAGCAAAAGCTTCAATATGCTGTTAAAGCTGGTTGGCCAGTAAGTATCCGTTTAGGTTATGAAGATTTACAAGGTAATGATGTTTTAGCATTAACCAATTCACAAGCAAAGAAAATAGCTAAAGCCTATGAGAGTGGTAAGGGTATAACTATTAGAATGTCTGCGAAACAACTTAAACATAATATGAAAATAGAGGGAGGTTTTCTTGGAATGTTAGCTGGGTTGGCTGCTAGTGCTTTACCAATGTTAGCAAAAACTGTTTTACCAGCTTTAGGTGTTGGTGCTCTATCCGGATTAGCCTCATCAGGAGTACGAAAAGCAATGGGGTCAGGTCTCTATCTTAAAAAAGGAGGATGCGTTTGTCAGGTGGAAACTGATGGATCTGGATTATACTTAAAACCATACAAAGATAAAGGATTAGAGTCTGCTGGTGATGGTTTGTATTTAAAGCAAGGAGGAAAAATGTATGATGGAAAAGGACTTTTACTTGGACCTAATAGTCCATTTGCTAATATACCTATCTTAGGGGCTATATTGTAATGTTATAAATAATAATATTTAAATATTATTTATAACAAAAATAAAAGATGAATGTACACAAATTTGGTATAAAACCTAATATTATTAATCAAAATAAAACTATATTTTGGAAACCTCATTTACATAGGGTAAAATATCCTCCCTTAAAGCAAGATCCTCTAAAATGGAAAATATACTCACAAATACCTATTAAGATTCCTCCTCGTGATGGTATGAGACTTTCGCTAGGATTTGGTTATATAACTACACAAGGAGTTGTAGTGATATCTGTTAGTAATAAATGGAAAGATAGTTTAACCATTCTTAATGGAATACATCTTGATAATGAGACTAATGATATCTTAGTCTACATTTATAATTTCTCACAAAAAACAATTGAAATACCTGAGGGTGAGTTATTTTGCTATCTAAAATATCTACAATCTTGATATAAAAAATTATCACTTTAATAAAAAATGACAGATACAGATCAAGAACATCCTAATAAAATTTATCCTTCACTATCTCAAGAAAGAAATACTGCAAGCGCTCCACCTATTGAGATGCACACAATAGGACATTCTTACCGTTTACAAAAGATATCCGAAGTACAGAAGTTTCTTGAGAATGAAATTCAAAAAAGAGAAGCCCTTGCCAAGAAATATTTTAGAGCCGCAAGAATTGTTGATGGTATTGATACAGCATTGATCGGGCTAACAATGGCTTCTGGTGTTGGGGGAGCCATATTATTGGGTACAGTTGTAGCGGTACCAATAGCATTAGGTTTAGAAATTACAAGTGCAGCAACCGGATTACTCTCAATGGTAGGTAAATACGTAGTAAGAAATTCAAAAACAAAGGGAGAAAAACATCAAAAGATTAGAATGATAGCTGATGCTAAGCTTGATACAATTGCTTCACATATATCCAAAGCTTTAGTTGACAATCATATATCAGATGAAGAGTTTAAACTTATCATGGAAGAACAAGAGAAGTATAAGAAGATGAAGGATGAGATAAGAACAGAAACTAAGAAAAAGATATTTGCTGAAAATGAAGAAAGTTTAATTGAGAGAGGGAGGCAAGAAGCGCGTGAGTCCTTTCGGAAGCTGGTTGAAAAGAATCGTACCACTCCCTCGGTGTAGTAACAAACCAAGAAAAATAAAGTTTTCATGCAGCTTTAGTTATGAAACGTGATAAAAAATTATGATAAAAACTATGCTAAGAACTGAGATAAAAAATATTTCAGTAATTAAAAAATGTCTTTTTCAAAAATCACTGATCCTGCAAAAAGGGACTTAATTGTAAAAGAGTATCTTGAAACAAAAAAAGAAGATTCGGGATAATCTGCTAGCAGAGAGAACAGGCGAACGGCAACTTCAAACTGATCTTTCAAAGTTTTTTAAACCTATTACGGAAACACAAAAAGCTACAACAAAGGAGATTACAAAATCACAAAAAGCTATAACAGAAGAGATTACAGAAGAACTTAAACCTATTAAAGAAGGTATCGAACAGTTGCCACAAGCTATTAATTTACCAGCATTTCCAACAATCACAGCTGATTCCTCTGAAGGGCAAAAACCATCTTTTGTTATTAGTGAAAGGGAATGGTGGAGAAGTGAAGATAAACATTTAATTGGGCCAATTGCAAGGAAGTATTTAACGAAATTTGTTGGTAGAACTAATGTTGATAGAAATTTTGGATTGTATGATAAAGATGGTAAATTTTATATTGGTAACACAAAAGTTAGGCTTGATGATGATGATATAATGGTTGGTACTAGATTATATATGGGAACACCTGGCTTATGGGAGTTAATTGTTAGTAGAAACCCAGATGAAAACATTTATACAGATGAGGATAAGGAAGAATACATAGATTTAATGATAGAAACCAACGCTCTTTATCGTGGAAACAACCCGAAAAGTGTACACCCTAAAGGTGATACTAAATCGGATAAGTGGAGATATATACTCAGACCCGTTTGGGAGGGAATAAAAAGAAAAAAGTATGAAGGAAAGGGTATCGTTATTATCCCGTGTGACCCTAACGCATTAATAAAAAGACTAGACCTGTTGTTGCCAAGTAAAGAAGCAGGCAACACAGGTGTAAGAAACGAGTTAGTGAGCATTTGTGATGAATTAAAAAGACAAAGTGTTTTAAATTCAAACGCTTATAAAAATTTAATGTCTATACTATAAAAATGATTATCAATGAAAAACACGGATTTAAAAGAAGGTATTTATATGGTGGTTCCGGAATCTTTGATAGTATTGTTAACTTTTTAGCGAGGCTTTTTACAAGTAGCGCAGCTAAACAAATTGCATCGTCTGCCCTTGATGTGGGAAAAAGTGTAGCTAAGGAAGGGGCAAGAAAGCTTTAGAGGTTGGAAAGAGTGCAGCTGTAGACGCGGGAAAAAAATTAGTTACAAAAGCTTTAACACCAAAATCAAAGAAAATTTTACGAAAATATAGCACAACACCGAAAACCACTGATACACCTAAAACGCAAGACATTAATACCCTAATAGAAGGAAGTGCCATTGCTATTCAAGATTTAGTTAAAAAATTAAACAGTGGAGCAGGCATTAAAGTAGTATGAAGAAAAAATAAAAATAAGTTAAGGAAAAAAATATTGCTTAAAAAAGAAAATTTAATCGTGTAGATTATAAAAAATACAATACTAGTTCTATTACTATAGTAGGTGCATTGTTAAAATTAGAAGATTGTGAAATCCTTGAAATTAATAACACAAAATATGGTTATAAAAAAGCTATTGTGAAGTTATCTCCTGAAGAAGTAATTGCAATGAAAGAGATTGAGGAAAAGGTGAATGAGCTTTTACAAGAGTGGAATATATCCCAAATAACACTTGTATACGGTAATAGAGTTTATCCTAAAACTAAAATAGATACTGCAAAAAGCATTAAACTTAAAGGTGTGTTTGTTAATGATGAAAATAAATCTTTCACCCAGCTTTGGTTAGAGTAAAGTACACAATTATAATTTTTATTTAAAAATTATAATTGCAATAATAAAATGGACATTTTAAAAATCACTGACCCAATTTTAAAAGATGATAGTATTGATGAGTATGAGCACCATGAGTATGAACCAATCACCGGTACACATCTCAACAACTCAGGAGGAGATATTAGGATTAACATTGAAACTCAAGATATTTTTACACATCCTAGTGAGAGTTATTTACTTATTATAGGCGAATTAATAAGAAGTGATACTGGAGCAGTTTACGATGCAAACACCAATATTTCTTTAACAAACAATGGTCTTATGTATCTTTTTAAAAATATTAAGTATCAACTTTCAGGTATGGAGATTGAATCCATATTGCATCCTGGTCAGGCTACTACAATGCTTGGGTTGCTAAAATACCCAGATGACTTCTCAAAATCACAAGGGTTAAACCAATTGTGGTAGAAGGATACAACAAATACTGCAGTTGCTGGAAACATTGGTTTTGAAGTAAGAAGAAGGTATATTATTAGGGATGCCCTTCCAAGAGGTACCTTTAGCTTCAGAGTTCCATTAAAACATATATTTGGTTTTTGTGATGATTATAGCAAAATATTGTATGGAATGAAGCAAACTCTCACCTTGACAAGAAATGATGATAATGATGCAATCTTTCGAGATGGTGCTGCTCCTGCTGATGGCAGAATTAATTTAATTAAAATATCTTGGTTTATGCCACACGTGCTACCTGCAGATGGACAGAAGATGATACTTTATAAAATTATCGAGAAAAAAGAAAAAGTACCGGTTGGATATAGACAGAGGCAGTACGACTCTATTGCGGTTCCTCAGGCATCATCATTTACCTGGAGACTTTCTGTCAAATCATCACCTGAGGTACCACGTTTTATCATTGTTGGCTTTCAGACTGGTAAAAATGGTGATCAAGAGCAAAATCCAGCAATATTTGATCATACAAACGTTAAAAATATCTATGTTACGTTAAATTCCACTAGATATCCTGCGGTTGACTATAATCTTTCATTCACTGCGCATCAGTTTAGTAGAGTGTATGGTGATACTGCTCTATTTAGATCTAAGTTTTATAACATGGATGAATTGGTGTCAAAACCTAACATTACTCCCCCAGATTATAAAACCCTTTATCCTTTGTTTGTGTTTGACGTTTCCAAACAGAGTGAGAGATTAAAATACTCAGTCAACGATATCCAAATCAAGACAAATTTTACTGAAAATGTACCTGCAAACACAGAGGCATATGCTGTTATTATTAGTGATAAGTTAATCAACTTCCAATCTGATGGAAATAAAATGAGTGTAGTGTATTAAGATTTTTCTTTCCTATATAAAAATGATAAAGACTACAGATTTAAAAAAAATTCTTAAAGAAAATAATATAAATTTCTGCTCATACTGGGATAAAGAGCGGTTAGTTAAGTTGGTGAAAGAACATGGTTTGTTACCAGAGGAGTCTCCCAAGTTGCCTGAAAAAGAAAAAAGTAAGGACCCTAGGTTTGATAGATCAAAAACTATTATGCATAATCCCAAAAAAGTTAGTTTAGAGGTTGTTGAAACTGGTGAAATAAAAACCTTTCCATCAATTTACATAGCGGGTAAATTTATAGATCATTGTCCTCAAACAATTGTGAACTGGAATGGAAGGGTTTGGAAAAATAAATATAAGATTTGCATTCAGTAATTTTATTATGACATTGTTGTTATAATAAAATTTTTTGAAACAAATAGGAAAAATTGTAATTGCTTAAGAAATTATATCTGTTATATAAAAATGAGTTCATTTAATAGATTTACAAACACGGGTAGACGCGTTGCGTCTAATGTTTACTCAGGAGCAAGACGACTAGCCTCAGCTGTCGTACCAGAATTTATACAAAGAGGAATAAATGATTTTGGTAATTGGTTAACTGGTAATGTGGAGTCAACACAAATACCGCAAGTGCTAGATGAAATTGTTGAACATGTTAGAGAAAATTACCCTCCAATGCGGCCGTTTGAGATTAGAGCTGCTCAATCCGCATTCAGAGGGTATGCTACACAACATGTTATGGAGGGTAGAGAAAATTATAGCCCACAAAGATTTTTCGCGGAAACGTGGGAGACTCTTATAAATACTTTTCAAAATAATTTACAAACAAAGGTAAAACTTGTACTTAGGTGCAAATTATGGTTAATGACAAATCTTGGCCAAGGTCCTGTTGAACGTGCTTTCCATAGTAATCAACAATTAAATTTAAACAGAGGAGAAGTAGAGGGTTTGTTGAATAAAATGATAGATGAAGTTTTAGAAAATTTAGCTAATTTTCAAAGAGAAGGTAGTGGTTGGACTTTTGGAAGTATAGTGCGGTTAGAACTACATACAGCAGCTTATATTCCTTTAAGAGCTAATGGTCACTTACCGTTACCAAAATGGATTGCTAATAAAAAAGCAGTTATCAATATGAAAAATAAAGATAACAAATGCTTTTTATGGTGTATTTTAAGAGCGCTAAACCCTAAAGAGCGTGATGCAGAGAGAGTTGACAAGGCTTTACAAGCAAAGGAAAGTAGTGTAAACATGGAGGGAATAGAGTATCTTGTTTCGTTTAAAGATATCATTAAGTTCGAAAAACAAAATCCTGAAATTAGTGTAAATATTTATGGGTATACCAATGATTGTAAATTTTATCCTTTAAGAATTACAGATAACGAAAAAAGTAAACATATTGATCTTCTTTTTATTAAAGATGAGGAAAACATGCACTATGCCCTCATAAAAAAATTTAGTAGTTTAATGAGAAAACAAGCAATTGATCATGGTAGTGTATCGTATTGCAGGCGATGTTTAAATCATTTTGGTAATAAAGAACTTTTAGAAAAACATAAACAATACTGTAATGAACATGAACCTATTACTTTAGAAATGCCAAAACCAGGTACTATGTTAGCTTTTGAAAACCATGCTAGAAAACTTCGGGTTACCTTTGCTGCATACGCTGATTTTGAAAGTGTTTTAGAACCAATATACACATGCCAACCAAACCCAGAAAAAAGTTATACTATACAACGTCAAAAGCATATACCTTGCAGTTTTTCTTGTATTGTAAAATGTTTTGATGATACTGTGTGTGCTCCTATAGAAAGAAGTTACACTGGAGAAAATGCTGATGAAGTTTTTATAAGCTGGTTAAAAGATGATATACAAGAAATTCATCAGCGGTACCACCAAAACCCAAAGCCTATTGAAATGACAATAGAGGAAAAAATAAAACATACACAACAAACACATTGCTGGATTTGTGGTGGAAAATTTAATCGTGCTAATTATAGAGTAAGGGATCATTGTCATTTTACAGGTAAATATAGAGGCGCTGCGCATAATAAATGCAACCTAAAAGCTAAAAATCCTAACTTCACACCTGTGTACCTTCATAATCTTAGTGGATATGATGCTCATCTTTTTATTAAATGCCTTGGTAAATCTGCTGGAAAGATTGACTGTATTCCAAATAATGAAGAGAAATATATTAGTTTTAGTAAAGACATTTGGGTTGGAGAAAATATAAACCATAAAATTAGATTCCTTGATAGCTTTAAGTTTATGAGTTCTAGTTTGGATAAACTTTCAAGCAACTTAGAGGAAAGTCAGTTAAAAATTTTATCAAAATATTTCACTAAAGAACAACTACCGTTAGTTAGGAGAAAAGGAGTTTTTCCTTATGAGTACCTAGATTCTTTTGATAAACTTAAAGAAGAGAAATTACCACCTAAAGAAGCATTTTACTCTAGTTTAAAGAAAGAAGGAATTACATATGAAGATTATGCTCATGCGCAAAATGTTTGGAAAGCTTTTAATATGAAAACGTTTAAGGATTACTTAGAACTTTACAACAAAATAGATGCATTGCTTTTAGCAGATGTTTTCGAAAATTTTAGAGATGTTTGCTGTGAAAACTATGACTTAGATCCTAGTTGGTATTATACTGCTCCTGGTTTAGCTTGGGATGCAGCATTGAAAATAACAAAAGTAAACCTTGAACTTTTATCTGATCCTGATATGCTTTTGATGGTTGAATTAGGTATTAAAGGTGGTGTTAGTATGTGTAGCAAAAGATATGTAAAAGTAAATAATGAGGATATGGGTGAATTATATGATCCTAGTAAATCATCAAAATATTTATTATATATAGATGCAAACAGCCTTTACCCTTGGGCAATGAGTCGTTCTCTTCCTACTCATGGTTTTAAATGGATGAAAAATAAAGAATTAGAAATTTGGCAAAAAATCCCATGTGTATTAGAAGTAGATTTAGAATATCCTAAAGAATTACATGATTTACACAATGACTTTCCTTTAGCACCCGAACGTTTAAAGATAGAAAAAGTAGAAAAACTTATTCCAAACTTAAATAATATAAAGAATTATGTTATTCATCATGAAGCTTTAAAAACATGTGTTGATTTAGGCTTAAAGATTACTAAAATACATCGAGGAATTAAGTTTGAGGAAAGTGCATGGCTTAAGTCATATATTGATACAAACATTGAACTAAGAAAAGCAGCTAAAAATAATTTTGAAAAAGATTTTTTTAAGTTGATGAATAATTCAGTCTTTGGTAAGACTATGGAAAACCTGAGAAATAGAGTAACGATACACCTGGTTTCTAATGAGGAGCGTTATAGGAAATTAGTAGCAAAACCAAACTATAGCCACACAACAATATTCGATGAAAACCTAACAGCGGTACACATGAAAAAGACTGATTTAAAATATATTAAACCTATTTACTCAGGATTAAGCATCTTAGACATTAGTAAAACACATATGCAAAAAACTTATTATAATCACTTTAAAGCTAAGTATGGTGAAAAGGTTAGAATGTGTTATACTGATACAGATAGTTTTATTCTTGAAATAGAAACTAAAAATTTGTATAAGGATATAGAAAAAGATGTACCTGAAATGTTTGATACAAGCAATTATCCTAAAGATCATTTCTTAAAAAATGATTGTAGTGCAAAAGTAGTTGGAAAGTTTAAAGATGAGTTAGGTGGTAAGATTATGACTGAGTTTGTTGGTTTAGGAGCAAAAATGTATGCTTATGAAACTTTAGATGGTAAGGAAGATAAGAGATGTAAAGGTGTTAAAAAAGCGGTTATCAAGAAAGAGATAAATTTTGATAATTACAAAGAGTGTTTGCTTACAGAAAAGGATCAGTATAGAAAGATGACTGTTTTAAGAAGTAGGGGCCATGATATGTATACTGAAGAGTTAAACAAAAAAGCGTTAGGATCAAGTGATGATAAAAGGTTTGTCTTGGAGAACAAGATTGACACACTAGCTTGGGGGCATTATAAAAAATAAGTTTAAAAAATAAAGTTATCCCTGCACAAATCTCCAAATCCCACATTTTCTACCACACTACTATATAAATTACTAAATTGTCATTCTAACAATTTAATAATTATGCTACACATCTGGAACAAGATGTAGAAATATCTTCAGCCTTGTCTACAGCTTCTCCTCTGTAATAATACAATCCTTTACACCCCATTTCCCAAGCTTTGTAATGGATCTCATGGACTTCCCTTTTTGTGGCGGCTGCGCTTATGAATACATTTAATGATTGCCCCTGGCATATATATTTCTGTCTGTCTGCGGCGTATTCTATAATTTTTAACTGATCTATTTCCTTATCTGTTTTATAAACTTTCTTTGTCTCATCAGACAACGGTAAATGACTTACTGAACCTTTGTTTTTTATTATGGAATCCCAAGTCTCTTTGTTATTGAGGCTGATCTTTTCTAGTTCATCTTCTAAATACTTATTTTTCCCCAGAAATGTTCCAGCTCTTGTTTTTAATGTATAAGCATTCGCTATATTTGGTTCAATAGAAGCTGAGCAATTAATAATTAATGAACTGTTAGACGTTGGGGCAACAGCTAATAAATGAGAGTTTCGTCTTCCTGTGCCTTCCATTGAAGGGCATTCACCTCTTTCTTTTGCCAGTTGTTCGGTTTCTTTTAGTGCATATTCTTTCATTTTCTTAAATATCTCAATGTTAAGTTTCTTTGCCTCATCTGATTCAAATGGAATACCTTCTTTTTGGAAAAATGACCCTAATCCCATGATTCCTAAACCCAATGGTCTATCTCTTATCGCTCCTTTCTTTGCTTTTTTAATATTTTCTGGGGCATTTGAGATAAATACATCCAATACATTATCTAGAAATCTTATAATATCTCTTATAAATTGTTCATCCCAATCTCTATAATATTCTGCATTGACAGATGATACACAACATACAGCATCCGTAAATGCATCAGTAGGTAAATGAATTTCATTACATAAATTACTTCCATGGATTTTTAATCCCTTATCTTTCATCGCCTGAGGTAGATCTGCATTTATAGTATCAATAAAATTTAAATATGGTGTTCCTATTCTACTTCTGGATTCAAGAATGGTTTCCCATATTCTCCTGGCATTTGTTGGAGTTCTAACTTTTGTTTTTTGGATCTATAAGGTCATAATTAATACCATTTTTAACCGCTCTCATGAAGCCATCAGTGATATTAATAGCATTAAATAGATTTAAATTTTTTCTATTAATATCTCCACCTGTTGGTATCCTCATTGAGATGGATTCGGTTATTTCTGGATGTGTAACATCTAAATATGCAGCATAACTTCCTTTTCTTGTTTTTCCCTGTTTATATGAGTTTTTTGCTGCGTTGATAGGTGTTAAAAATGCAATTGGTCCAGGTGATTTACCATCAGATGATCTAATTGAACTCCAGTCTGCTCTTATTCCTCCTCCTACTACTGTAAACCAACATGTGTCACTTAGATGATCAATGATACCCTCTATCTTGTCAGGAACGTGACTTAAAAAACAAGAAATTGGTTGACTTTTTTGCCCTTTTGTATCTGGTAGTGGAGCATTACTCAATATAGGAGAAGAAAACATAAATTTACGAGAAGATGCATAATTATATATCCTTTGTGCAAATTCTAAATCATCTTTACTATAAGCTACGCTGGCCCTTGCAAATGCTTGTTGAGGAGTTTCCCCATTCAATAAATAATATTTACGTAATAAATCCAGTCCATGATTACTAAATAATTTGTTTAGATCATTATTAATTGTAATTCCTAAATAGTTTTCCATTGTGTTGTTTTAATTCTGAATATAATTGTTTATCAAAAATTTTTTGAAATTTAAGTTAGTCTTAGATTCGTGGTTAACTAGTTAGTCGGTTTGTCTGGTTAACTAGTTAGTCGATTAGAAATTTATGTGGGTGGTTAGTTGTGGTGAGGGTTAGTCGGTTGAAGGGTTAGTCGATTAAGAAATTTATGTGTGTGGTTAGTTGTGGTGGGAATTCTGGCGCATTTTGTGATTTTTGGGCGATTTTGCGCCAGGGTGGGAATTTTACTATCTACTGATTATTTTTGAAAACAGTATGGCAAAGAAAGAAAGAAACAGGTCGTACCACACACTTTGCTTTGTTGCAATGTTAATACCACTATTCATGTATAAAAGCTGAACTAGGGTTGATCAACTCTTTCCACAGTGTTTGAAAAGCAATTATTCAACCCTTAAAGTGCCTTTCACATATAGTTGCCTTTGCGGCAAGTGCAGATCAAGATCAGACAGCAAAAAAAAGTGCATTCTGAACTTTGATCTACACTGTCCGCTTTGCTAATTCTTTACTGACAAAAGCAGCTATGAAATTACAATTACGAGGGCTGTTCGATATGTAATGTGTATTGTACCACAGCGCGATAACGCTTTGCACGATTTCGTGGATGATGATATGCTTAAATAGCTCTATTCAATACCTTTCCAACGGTATAAACACGAGCCTTCAGCTCCACATAGTTTTAAATTTATAGCCATTTCAATAGAGCTAGTCGTTGACCACTGTTGTAAAAATGGCTGGGAAACGGATTAAGAATATTAAAAAAATTAGAGCTTATATAAAAGTTCGCACAAAACTCGGTCATTCGGTGATGTAGATTTTTACTGAATTGGGGGAAGTTTATGGGTCTGATAAGGTATATTATGAGACGCTTCGTAGGTGGAGAAAGAAATTTCTGACTGGCACAGAGTCCGTCAAAGATGCAGCAAAATCTGGCCGACCTGTGACTGTAACAGGCAAGGCAAATGTCTCGAAAGTCAGGGAAATAATTGAAAGTGATGGCAGATACACGATTCGTGATATTGCCAATGCTGTTTGCATATCGCTATCGCGCGTGCATTTCATTTTGAAGCGTATTTTGAAAGTACGAAAGATTTCTGCCAGATGGATACCGCATATATTGACAGATGACCAAAAACGGGTACGAGTACAAACCGCTAAGCAATTGCTCAAAATGTTTCCAAAATTCAATCAAAGACAATTTGCAAACATTGTTACTGGTGACGAAACATGGGTTCACTATTTCGAACCAGTAAGAAAAATTGGAAACAAAATATGGCTAACTAAACACGGTAGAAGGCCTGTAGTTGCCAAAAGAAGCATAAGCACAAAGGTTCTTTATTGCATATTCTTCTCATGTGATGGTATAGCCGTACAAATTCCGGTGCCGAAGGGCAAAAGTGTTACACAGGTCGGTATTACCGAGATGTTATACTAAAAAAGGTCAAGAAATATTATCTTAAACGACGCCCTGTGTCAGGATTTCGGCATGTTCGTCTACTTCATGATAATGCTCCATCACATACATCTGAGCTTGTGAAGCAACTTTTGAAGTCGGAGAAGGTTACCGTCTTGCCACACCCACCATACTCTCCAGATCTAGCTCCATGCGACTTTTTCCTTTTTCCAAAACTTAAAAAGTTCTTATCTGGTCGTCGTTACAAGTCCCGACAAGCCCTTGGCTCAGCCATCAGTCGGTGCCTCAGAGGTCTACCTAAATCAGCGTACCGTGACGCATTTCAGAAATGGATTCAGAGATTGAAATTATGTATTTCAAACCGCGGAGAAAAGTTTGAAGGGATGTCATGTTCATTTCACTATTTGAGTCGAATGCTTTTGAGATATCGTACAATACACATTACATATCGAACAACCCTCGTATCTGGGTCTTATTTTAGGACAGAAAATGGTCTGTCGCGCTAGGGGTTACGGAGGTTACGTGTAGGTCCATTCCTAACTACATGTAGTTACATCACGTGGTTAACTCTTTACCAAACATCATTTTAGACTTGTCCAAAATACATGTAGCAGCATTTACAGACAACATATCAAATGTGGCTCATAAGATGAAACTTGTCCATTAATGGAAAGAAAGCAATATTTTCAAAATTCTCTCTCTTCGAAGTCGACAGAACACGGGATTGTTAAGTATAGGGTTGAACCGCTTATCCATAAAATTGAGGTCGCGTTAGCATTCATCATCGGTATAAATAACTTTTCTATTTATTCCGGGTTTGAGTCAGTTATTATTAGAAGATGAATCATAATGATAAAAATAAAATTAAATATGATACATTTCGGGCCCACCACTGTAAGTAATATTCAAATTCTCATTTCCAAGCTAGGTGTCTGATTGGTGGAGATGGTACTTTTATCCCGATGTCTGGTCTTGTGGACGTCCTTGTCTTGACCCATGTCCATACACTTGTTTGTCAAATAAGTTTGTCAAATAAGTAAGTTTAATCAAAATCACAAGAATCAACAGTTTTTATGGATCTGAGAAGTATGCCACTACATGTACTGCTCCGCAAACCCAGAGTTGTTTCCAACGTTTAGTCCAATTGTCCATCAAGCATCCAACTCGACATGAATTGCAACGTCAATAATTGGGGTATTGCCTAAGCACATACGAGTACATGTACACGCCTACGCCACTGCCAATCAATGGCCTAATCCTAAACATTGGAATCTTTTGCCTGGAGGCGGAAGGACGGACAACCTGATTCCATTATACCCACTTCTTTGTGGGAGGTATAACTGACAACCAGACACTAATAAAAGTGGCCTAAAATTGGAGGGATAAATGCTCCGCATGAAACGTATGGAAAGCACGAGAGGAATGATGCAATTACATGTAACAAGCGATTGGTCCTTTTCCCTTGATGCTTTCAAAGCGGTCTGCTGTAGGGGCATAACGATTTGTAATTGTGGTGATCCTGTAGGCGAAGACCATCCCTTCTCGGTACATGATAACAGTTTTTACAGAAGTAAAACAAGAAAACATTTGTTCCATGCCAGATAGTCTAGTAGTCTTTAAAACATTTCAATGGGTCCTGCGTGGCCAAGTGGTTAAGTGCGGGACTCGCAACCTGGAGGCCCCAGGTTCAAGCCTCATGGACGCACTTGGTTTTTCATGGGAGTGTCCTTGGGCAAGAAACTTCAGAGCCCTAGCCTAGTACTGGTGGAACCCAGAACATACATGAATATGTGAGCTGTCGCCGTGATATGACTAAAATAATGATGAAAATGGCGTAAAACACCACTCAATTATTTCAATTTAAAACATTTCAGTTATGAAATCGGTGCCAGTGTATCTATTCACGTTTCTCAGTGATTGATGCTCCAAGCTGTCTCCTCAAAGGTTTTAAAGAAATAGTTAAATTATTGATTTTTGAACATGAATTCAAAACAGCTTAAATAAGGCATACACTAGAAATCCACTAGAAATCTCAGAAAAAAAAAATGCAACAGGAGTTTTTACATTATATATTTATTGAACATGTCCATCCACTTGGAAGTTGTATCAAAGACAAATTATGTGTAGCACAATTACTGAATACACAGCACTTTATCTATCCAACATAAAATCAAGTGAGAAACTGGTAGAAGATGCATGTAAATGCGCAGTAGTTTTGCACTGCCAACTTCACTACTACCTAACTCTTTGACCACCAAAAAATGTGAAATGACAAGTTCACAATTTCACGCTTAAGTTCTTTTGAACATAACATGTTTTAATTATTGTACCTGTATGAAACCTGTACATTTCTCTGGCTTTTAATCCATTACCAAAAATTCACTGCTTCTGACTCTCATGAAGATAGCTTTTGAAACCAACATTGTCTCATAATCCATGATTGTATTCTACCCTTTTAGAAACACATAAACTCATTTGCGTCAAATTCAACGTCATCTGCATAAGCTTTTACTGAGGAAAATTCTATAATTCTGTAGTCAAGCAAAAAGTCAGCTCTTTACCAGAAGAAAAAGTTTACAATTAGGCATGATTGAAGTATTTGCAGATAACAAATAATAAGTGAAAACATTGTTACAAAAGGAGAAAATGCTGTTTACCAGCATTTTCTCCTTTTCCCACTATGTTTTCAAACATTTTCTCCCACTGGGTCATAAAAACATGGGATTGTTTGGTAAATGGTTAACACAAATACTGCATTGAGATAGAAGATGTCTTAAACACTTTACACTGCCAAAACGTCACTCTGTATTTCATGACTAAGCTGAGTTTGTAAGTCACTTAATTTTTTCTTCAGAACAGATAAAGCTGTGAACAGAATGTTTTCTGGTTTCAAGGAGCCGCAAGATTCCACATTGTAGAAATATTTGTTCGGTTGACCAGCTGGATCAAATGGAGCTTGATCTGAAAAATAGATCAAGTGAATCATTAGGCTCCTAATCACTTACTTGAAAACTTTTTTGTTTTATTTCTAGTAGTCTAGCCCTTGATTGTTCTCTAGTGAGTCGGTGATTAAGTAACTGTGGGTGGGAAATTGGCAAAATATTGTTTACAAAAAGGTTCTGACTCCAAAGTAGGTTTCGAATCCAAGTGACCCAGTTTTGAAATTGGATTTGATTTAATTGGAAACAAGGATGAAAACTCTGAGCTTTACTTAGCCTATTTATCAATGTGGCCATACCTTGTGACCATTCGATGTAGTTCACAGATTAATCATCATAAAACATGTGTGGATATTAGATATTAAAAACTTTTTTTCCAACATTTACAAATGGATTCATACATGTTATAGTGAAGGGTACTTTCGGATACTTAAGATTTTTTATGTCAACTATGATGATCAAAGCTATTCTAGAAATGCCTGTCCCAAAATATTTAGAGTGAACATTTGTCAATCATTGTCTATTGGATTAAAAAAAAAAAACTTATGACAGGTATTTCTCGGAGACCATACAGAATGAAAATGAAATGCAGAAAATCTCTTACGTTCATCCTCCTCCAGCTCTGTGTATTCACTTTTTGGCCTAAAAAAAAAAAAAAAACAAGAGGGCCATGATGGCCCTGTATCGCTCCACTGGCTATTAAGTAAAAACACTACAAGCCAAACATTACAATATTCAGCAAATTGATTTCAAACACGAGGACATGCAAACATTTTTCTATCTAATCCTACGAGAAAGTTGTGATCCATGGGCAAAGCCAATTTTGATCGCAAAGCTATAATTATTTGAATCCTGGTGGAGGTCCACAATATAAAGCTCCATACCAAATAATTCAGTTCTTGAATGTTATAAACAAGAAGATTTTCAAATTTTTCTCAATAAAAAGCCCTGTAAAACATGAAACCCATGAGACAGGGCTAAATCTAATAGCCTTAGTCTTTATAATGGTTAGTAACATGATGACTTAAGATAGTTTTCATTACAAAAGCCCATGTAAAACTGGTGACCTTGTGTTCCGTGGTGTGGGGACAAACTTGGGTCAAGGACTATAATTTGGGCCCTCCTTGTAGAGGCCCACTAGATAAAGCTACATGCAAAATTTGGTAGACCCCATGGCTATTATTTGAAGGAACTTGGTAGAGGCCCACTAGATACAGCTACATGCCAAATTTGGTAGCCCTAGGCCTTACAGTTTCAGAGAAGAAGATTTTTGAAAATTTTCTATATTTTTCAGTTTTGTTGCCATGGCAACCAGAGTTTTTGAAGGAATAAAATTCTGTCATGGGATTCTGAAGAAGACCATGGCAGGATCATTTCTTTGAAGTTTCATCAAAATTGGATAAGTAGTTTCAGAGATGTTTGAAATAAAAGTTAATGCACGCACGGACAGATGGACGGACGGACCTTCAGTGCCAGTAAAAAACAAGTATATACATCAATCTCAGTTTGAAATATATCTTTTTAACCTATTACCAGACAATCCCTACTTTTGATGACCCTGAGAAAGAAGGCTTTAGAAAAGCATTTTCTCCTTTTCTTACAATGTTTTCTACTGTTCACAAAACAAATTTCAAATTTTCAATCACTTTTATTTTGTCGTCTGCAAGTGCTTTCGATTTAGACAAGCCTAAAATATTATCGTTTGGTAATGAGTTACATGTGTGCTAACAATTGTCATAATAAATCACTAAGATTTTTTTTCAAACTTATTTTATTAATACTTTTTCTAAGCTAGTCATCATCAAACAGTAGACATGGTGTATTAATATGAACACTTCATAGTTTGTAAACACAGTCAGATATGTGGAGGATAATTTTTTGTTTTGGTGTATGATTGAAAATTCTTTTATTGAGTTGAAACAAATGCTAAAAGCTCCCCTTGAGCACGTTGTGCTCAAATGAGCTAAAAAGTTAACATACGCACAACGGACAACGGGCCATAACATAAGCCTGCTGGCCTTCGGCCAGTGGAGCTAAAAAACTTGTCTAGCACCAATCATGTATCACTGCAGCTTGATAATCAAGGGAGGTAAATAGTAACGAACTTTATCTTTCATAAAAAGAGTTATTTCCCTTGATTAGTGTTTAAATTGAAGTGACAATATTTTGAAGCCCATGTTAAACTTGCGATCCCTGGAATGAAGGCAATTTTGACCCCAGACCTACAATATGAAACTAGAATGTGTGGTTATAAACAAAAAGATTTTTTAATCTTGCCCAATAAAAAGTCATGTAAAACAAGTTTGCTGAATAAAAGGCCCTGTAAAATATGTGATCCATGACACAGGTTTATCAAGTTTTCACTATAAAAGCCAATGTAAAACTTGTGACCCCTGGTGTGAAGTCAAACTTGACCCCCAAAGTTAAAATTTGGGCCCTCTTGGTAGAGGCCCATTATATAAAGTTACATGCAAAATTTGGTAGCCCTAAGCCTAAATATGGCTTGTACAAGTAGATTATTAAAGTTTCCTTATATAAGACCATGTAGAACTTGTGACCCCCTGGGGTGGGGCTACATTTGACCCCCTGGGCTATAATTTGGGCACCCTTGATAGAGACCCCCTAGATAAAGCTAAATGCAAAATTTGATAGCCCTAGCCCTTATAGCTAGATGTGAAAGATTTTCCTATATAAGCCCACCCATGTAAAACATGTTACCCCCCCCCGGAGCGAAGTCAAATTTGACCCTCGGCTATAATTTGGACACCCTTGGTACAGGTCCACTAGATAAAGCTACATGCCAAATTTGGTCGCCCTAGGCCCCATGGCTAAGTCAAAGAAGAATTTTAAAGTTCTCCCTATATAAGCCCATGTAAAACTTGTTATATAAGCCCATGTAAAACTTGTTACCCCCGGGCAGGGCCTAATTTGACCCCAGGGCTATAATTTGAACAATCTTAGCAGAGGTCCACTAGATAAAGCTACATGCCAAATTTGGTAGCTCTAGGCCCTATGGCTAGGTAGAAGAGGAATTTTAAAGTTCTCCCTAAATAAGCCCATGTATAACTTGTAACCCCCGGGGCGGGGCCAATTTTGACCCCAGGGCTATAAATTGAAGAAACTTGGTAGAGGTCCACTAGATAAAGCTACATGCCAAATTTGGTAGCCCTTGGCCTTACGGTTTCAGACAAGAAGATTTTCAAAGATTTTCAAAATTTTTCAGTTTTGTTGCCATGGCAACCAGAGTTTTTGAAGGAATTAAATTCTTTCAAGAAATTCTGAAGAGGACCATGGCAGGATCATTTCTGTGAAGTTTCATCAAAATTGGATGGGTAGTTTCAGAGAAGAAGACGTTTTAAAAAAAAGTTAACGCACGGACGGACGGACGGACTGACGGACGGACGCACGACGGACAACAGGCCATGACATAAGCCCGCTGGCCTTCGGCCAGTGGAGCTAAAAATACAAAAAGCCAAATTTAGACATCATCTAAAGTAAATATGACCATCAAAGAGTCAAATCAGATTTCTAAGCTCAAACGGAACAAACAAAACATGGCATTATCACACATACAGAATTCAAACTCTTTTTCATGCTACAAAGTTTTAGATATAGCCATATTGAATGTATTTGTAGATGATAAATTTAATGTGGCTCAAACAATGAGAATTTTGTTTGAAAGACTAGAATACCTTGTCAGAAAGAGATACGATGCTGGTTACCCGCATTTTCTCGAATTCCAACAATGCATTCAAAACCTATTTTTTTATGGTCATTAAAATAGAGTTTGTGGTATAAGGGGCCACTTAGGTCAATATGATAATCACAGAGAGTTCTATCTGATTTCTTGTAAACAAGATAGTCAATAAAACAATGGCAGTATCGCAGGTAATTAAACCATGCTCTGTGGAAAGGAGGTTTATTGCATTTGCAATAAGTATGACTATCCACCCAGGTCAGCCTGCGCAGTACAGATAAACATACCTGGGTCAGATCTTTTTGCTTTTGGTAAAATTTCTGCATGTCTAAGTATTATTCCATCTCATTACTTAGCTGTCAGACAAAATAGATTTTATGGATCCATAAGTATGTGATGACTTGCTTGGTCTAATAAATCACAGAGATGCATTAAACCCCCTGTTGCCAGAGCATGGTTCATGTAAGTTTACAAGTTTGTAAAGTCTGCTGTAAATTTGTTTCAAGAGATTATGAGTCATAACATAATATGAACTACTTTTCATATGAATGTAACCCTTAGGCTGCTAAGCGTGACTTAAGGACCTTTTTGCAGACAGTTTAGATCAAGATCAGACTGCACAGAATGTGCAGTCTGATCTTGGATCTACACTATCCAGTAAGGAGATATCTTTCCCAGAAAATAACTTTGAAATAGCAACATTTGGGTTTTTACCATCGGCTTGAAAGTTTCAGTCTTCTTATTTAGCAGAATAAGAGTTAACAGTGTACTGAATTCTAAGAATGAACTCACCATTGCTCAGGTATTGGGTAGGTTGTATGGCGTAGAGCATTGTCTGGATCATACTCAAATGCAACACCACAGGTTGGATTCCACTTTGCATGTTCTTTTGCAAAGCCTTTACGTGCAAAAGCTCGAACCTTCAACTCTTGTCCTTTCCTTAATTTAACAATCAAGATATCTGTAAAATAAAGAAAGTATTGAAATTCTATATACTGAAACTGAATTCACAAAATAACAAAAAAAAAAACAAAACATGATAAACAAGTATTAGAACCCCGATTTTTGTATGCCTTTGGATGAGTAAAAATGTTCTATTTGAAGGCAAATACACATAATTTGATACTTTAAAGATCATTTTTAAAACTTGCAGATACACTTATAAAACTTAGTTGCTTGCAAGTCTAAAGCAGATAGTAAAACTCCAGTTGCTTTTGCAGAAAAGAAAATACCATTTCATGATAAAAAGTCTCTTCGAATATTTGAAAATGCTGGTCCAAGACAAGACTGTATGATATTCTATCTACTATTGACCTACATTGTCTGTGGAACCAAACATGTTTTCTGTAAAGTATACTCATACTCAAACTCTTTATCAGATGACCAAGTCTTAGGCTTGTCTAAATAAAACACATTAGCAGATGACAAATTAGGGGTTTCTCAAATGATAGGATTTTTTCAAAGCCTCCTCAGGGTCATCAAAACATGAAGTTGTCTTAAAAAGTACTAAACACCAAACAACTGACTTACCATCAGTTTCATCATGTTCACTGGCATCTTCTCTATTCCTGGAGGTCACCTGTTTAAAAAAAAAGTACATGTAAATAAAGAAAACTTAAAACTGTTATTTCTATTGCAAACATATTGTATATTCAATGAAATTCTAATTTACCTATGACCATAAAAGCATTTTCAGGGCTTTTTTTCCTTCTATAATTGAGGCTGATATTCGGTGACTTCCCAATTGCAAAAAGCATCTTTTTTTCCCAATTTTGCTGAAAGAATTTCCCATAATACGATGCTGAAATTCCAAATAAATTAAAATACCAGTATCTCGAAAGCTGTTTCACATGATCAGACATAAAACTTTCGTTATTTGGCAGCGATTGAAACCAAAAGCAGGCTTTTATTGAATTTTACCGAAATGACTCAGCTGAATGCGCTGCAGTATGGCCGAAATGTTGCGATTTCTTGGCGCCGTTTGGTTTGTTTAATGGAGGCAGCCTTAACCAAACTGAGTTATATTTTGCGCATTATAACACCGCATGCAGACTTGATGCGGTTGTCATTTCCCTATCATTCAACATTAAATCCTTTGACATGTTATCTAATTGTTTGTCTTTTATTAAAATTTACAGTTGACAAAAGAAGTTTTCTTAATTTAACACTGTGGAACATATTCTTAATCAGTTGCAGTAAACATATTTGAAACAAAGAAACATGCTGTATCCAAGTCTAAAACCGGGAAACATTACAAAAAGTTTGTTTAAAGGGCTGCAGACAATAAAGGCCAGCTCAGCCTTTTTACTTTCGGCTTTAAACATTCAAATTCTTTGCTGATCGATCTGCAGGTAATCAAATCTCTGCATACCGAGTCTCAATCTGAAGTGCAGATTCTGTCGGGCATCGCCGATCTCCCTTTGTCTGAACTAGACAATTATTATCACAGCACATGGTGCAGACTCTACATCTCCAGACATACTATCCAAGCCTAGCCCTGTAACTTCCACAGATAATGATTCCTTTGTATCATATGATGGCTGGAAAGCAGTTCTGCTGAAGTATTAACTCCGGCACCCATGGGTGTACCGCAGTAGTGTTAAAAAGGGCTATAAGCCTATATGTGCAAATACTGTGAGATACTTGGCCATGGTTTAAGCAGTTAAAGGGTAACTGTTAAATTTCTTTCAATTATTAAATTGTTGCAACTTTCTATTTACTGTATGTATGTACACTGCCATTTATTTTTTTATTGATGTACCCTCAAACTCAGTCTGCCTTTGCCCAATTTGGCCAAAATCGCGCTTGAATTTCCCAAAATGAAAGGCTAAGGCCCCTTCCCAATTTTTGGAAAAAAAAGCCCTGATTTTAAGATAACAACTACTACTAACAGTTTTCAAGATTGAACAAGAAAATCATCTTCCTTTCCGGAGATTGTTACCATTTGATGTGTGAACCAACCCTTTAACACACAATCCTAAGTTTTAAGAACTCCTAAAAAGAAGACCTTTGAGAACAGTGGGAAAAGGAGAAAATGATGTTAACCAACATTTTCTCCAATTTGCACAATGTTTTGTATCTGTCCACAGACAATTTCAATCATTTGAGCAAGTTTTGATTTCTTGCTTGCAAATGTTCTCAATACTAAGAAGTCCAAAACTTTGTTGTCAGGTATAGAGATAAAGCTAGTTTTCGTTGTGTGCAAAAATAGCTTGAGCAGAGCTCTGGTAACGCCGTCAGTAACACACAGGCCTTGTAAGCCAGGGGTTGTGAGCATGAATCCCAGTTCATCCAAAATCCTTCAAATGACTGATGAAAGTCATCATGACGGAATTCATTCCTTACAACAAAACTTTGATCGAATAATGTCTATCTTTTGACCAAATAATCCCGATTTAACAACCCTATCAAAGATCTTAAGCACATTTGATATGATGTACCATTATCAAAATTTTCATATACAGATGTCTTGAAATTGGAAAAGTTTTAACCTTGTCCATTTGGAAAGGTTATGCTGGAAAGTAGGCAGTGGTATAAGATTTGTTTGTAGTGGAGTTTAACACTGTTTTGATAGCTCAGGTAATATCATGGTGGTCAGTGCACCTATAAATGTGTTTCCTGGCTGTCTCACACCAGTACTGACTACTGACAGAACTTTCTTTCCAAGTTACTGACTACTTTTCTAACATGCATCAGAGGTGAGAGGCCAAAGATTGCCAGAGAGAAAGTTTGCCTCAACCAGGTATCAAACCCACAACTACCAGGTCACATGTCAGATACCATAACCACTGAGCTATCCAGCATGTAGTAATATAAGAACTAAATTGTGACAATGCAACACAAGAAATGTATGAACAGGTGTTCTAAGTGCTACAAATGCTGATAACAAGCATTTTCTCCTTTCTCAACAATGTTTTCCACCCTTCTGAACAAAAAGTATCAACCTTTGAGTCACATTTACCTTCTGAAATAAATACTTATCTTTGAGTCACATTTATTTTGTCATCTACAAATATTTTAATTTGGACTAGTCTAAAATTTTTTCATTTGGTAAAGAGTTAATTAGTCTGTACTATTGACAAATATGAAAAGTCTTTTATTGGCCAGAATGTTACATCACAAACAATGTAGATCCAAGATCTGACTCCAGAACATTTGCAGCCTCCTCTTGGTCTTAAGTGCACATAAAAGCAAATATAGTAGTGAAAGTTACCTTATGTGTCAGTAAGAAATAGGGGGCTATAATTATTACTTACTGGCACACATTTAGGATTACTTGAAATCAGATCAGCACTGGTCACATGGCGTGTTTGGTCGTCCATACATTTGACTTCAAGGGTGAACTCTACAGAACAATCTGGACAGAACTCGTCACATGTACAATCCTAAAATTAGTAAATGGTATTTGTTTGTGGGGCCAAGATGCAAAAGTCAACATACATACATACATACACACACACACACACACACACACACACACACACACACACACACACACACACACACACATACATATATACATACATACTGCATTGTTATATTATCTGTGAATAAATTTTAGTACAAGATGCCTCCGATTTTGTGTGAAATTTTAACCTGCAGCAATATTTGCCAGCTTTTTTCAGTTCTCATTCTAGGTCTAAGACAAAAGTCTTGGCCATTGACATGGAAAGTCTTGAAATTAACCCTTTAATACACAGCAAATTTTAGATTCAACCACAATAAATGTAAATACAGACCACAATTCAAACGTTTTTCAAATGATAGTATTTATCCTTTAACTGGTAGAAAACATTGTGGAGAAAAAAGAGAAAATGCTGGTTTAGGTTACCAGCTTTTTCTCCTTTTCCAACAATGTTTTCAAAGGGCTTCTTCCTAAGGGTCATTAAAACCTTGTATTGTGTGGTTAAGGGTTAAGCACTGAATATCACTGTTGGTGAAAATGTCCCCAGGTTTATAAGATGGTACCGATGGATTACATATGCCTGTTGACTTTGCACATCAAATCCAAACATTTACACAAGATATTATCCAAGCCAGAATTTTTTGGCCCTTAGATGTGAAAATTGTGTTAAAAAGAAGAATTGTTTTTTTTTCTCTTGGTCCATCTTCTTGCAGAAAGCATATACTGGTTTCTATTTTGGATGAGCTAAATTGTGAGGACTTCATTAACAAACAATCTAAAGTTGTTTAAGTACCCAAGAAATGAGGCTTTTGAAAACATAATGCATCAGCAGAAAATGCTGGTGAATAGCATTTCTTTCATCATTATTTTCTACGCTATCAAAAAGAAATCCTATCATGTCAAATGCATTTAACTCCTTACCGAACAAAAATATTTTACACATTTTACATTTTTTGAAATTCAAAGGATTTGCAGAAAACAAATTAAATTAAGTCAAAACATGAACTTTGTATTTCATAAAGAATTAAGCACCAGCATTTTCTCCTTTTCCAACAATGTTTTCTATTTAGGCTTTTTCTGCAGGGTTGTTAAAAGTAGGGATTGTATGGTAAAGGTTTAATAATGTATGAAAATTCTAAATTTTGTTGTTTGGTAAAGACTTGATTAATAAGGTAGATCATATGAACATGTTGCATCAGTAAATAGACATTTAGTCCTTCACACATTTTTTTCTGTTAACTCTTTACAACACAACAATTTATTGTCAGACTAGTTTAAATTCAAAGCAATTGCATGAAAATACATGAATGCTGATAAAATGACGGAATTTGTTTCAGAAAATAGAGAGACATTGTGGGAAAAGGAGAAAATGCTGGTTACCAGCATTTTCTCCTTTACCCATAATTGTTTCAAAAGCCTTCTTCCTCAGGGTCATCAAAACTTGGGATTGGTTGGTAAAGGGTTAATATTACTCACAATTAACACATGGTTAATGTCTAAAGATTGCTAGAGGAAAGTCAAAATATCAAGAATTTTACAACCTAGCATATGAATGTAGCTAACTCAGAAAGGCACGAAACCAGAGCAAGAGCTCAAGCTTATCTGAAGCCCTGTTACAAACATTATCTAACCAGAGGAAAAACAGATATGACCCATGCTCTAGCAAAAGGGAGTTAACTGCGTCTCCATAATGCATTATACCATGCAAGACATCACATAATTAGGAGTCCATGAAATTCATTTTGTCTAACAACTGACTTGATAGAGTGGTGAAATGGTCCTTGGACATGCATAAAATCTACACATAGCAAAAAAATTCTGACCCATGTAAGCCTGCACAGGCCGACATGGGTTGATACTTTTTGCAGATGCATTAAGCCACCTTTACACAGAGCATGGATCATTGTATTGTGAAGGTGAAAAATAAGAAGTTACTCTGGAGTACTGCATTCTGTCAACAATGTCATCACTGGTCAGTGGAATTAAACCAATTCTGTGTGAAATAAACTCATCAAACAGGACTGTTGAGTTGGCTTCAATCTGTACCCAGTCAATGGCTGAAAGTTCAATTTGTAAATCTTATTGCTTTTTATATCATAGCAGATACATCACATCTTTCATTCATCCCTTGTAATTTCTACCACCATGAAGGAGAAGGCTTTTGGAAACATAGTCAAAAAAACAGAACAATACTTTGTCCATTTTACACAAAGTTTTGTACCCTTTCAAAGACAAATGTCTTAGAAAAAGCCACATATAAACTGTCATCTACGAAAATTAATGCTTTGAATATAGATTAAAAGTTGTTGCCTCCAAAAGACTTGACCCTTTACCACATGACAAAATTTTTGACTTGTCCAAATTAAAAGCATTTTCAGACGACAAATTAAGTGTAGCTGGAATGACAGAATTTGTCTTTGATAGGGTAGAAAACATTGCGGGAAAAGGAGAAAATGCTGGTTACCAATGGTTGCAAAAGGCTTCTTTCCCAGGGTTGTTAAAACTCGAGATTATGTGTTAAGGGTAAATGGAAACTCTGGAGGTATGAGTTTTCTATTTAACAAAGTGTTCAATCTACTGATCATCTAGAATAGGTAATGCTTTCATTTGAAGCATTTTGTGACTGAAGTACCATGCAAAGTGCTTTGTAGGACTCCTCACTGATTGTCAGGGACACAATGGTCCCTCCCTACCTTCCGCCTGATTAACTCTTTACCAAACAAAATTTCTTTTACTGACTTCAGAGCCATAGCCTTGTGCTGGCTAGCTGTTTCCACGATATGACTGAAATAATGTTAAAAGCAACTTAAAACACCATGCAACCAATCAATCAATCAAATAACTAGCCATGATATATGTTTGATTGATGTGTGTGAACTTAAATTTTCTTATCACTGTTCAGTGTTAAAGAAAAACATGAATATATCTATCATAAAAATACTTTTGATAGTGACATACCCATTGTTGGAACCTCTGCAATGCAGACCCGTCTGAGAGCATTTGCAACACTGTAAGAAGAAAAATCCTGATACGATACACCAAGTCAGATTTGACAATAGATACATATGAATGAAAGGCACATACATATACTCGTATGCACAAAATGATAATTGTGATAATTATGTACATTATCTAAACCTTTTTTGCGGATAGCATTGGTGAACTTTAACTTTCAAACAAGATCATCATCTTGGCCATGTATTGATCAACTGGTATATGGGCAAGTGAGCCGTATTTAGTACCAACAAAAAGATTATGTATCTATCACAGGTATTTAATCCTGCTGAATAAGTTATTTAACACTTTCCAGTCTATAGTAAAACCCCAAATATTGCTATCTCAAAGTTACTTTTGGGGAAAAAATATCTCCTTGGACAGTGTAGATCCAAGATCAGACTGCACATTTTGTGCAGTCAGATCTTGATCTACAATGTCTGCAAAAGCTGCTTGAGTTGCATTTAGCAGCCTAAGGGTTAATCTAGGGAATAGTTTACTATTTTTAGAAAGGAAATATGCTAAGCCTTCAACAGACATGTTTATGTTTTTTTACATACCAAGATGACACCATAGAATATGATAGAAGTCTGTCAAGGGATGACATATGAAATATGATACAAGTACATCAGTGTTCTCACTAGGATTTTGAAAGTTGGATTCCAGGAATCCACCTCAGGAAAAGGTGGATTCCAAACTGAAAAGTTAGATTCTAGCCTGAAGAAGTTGGATTCACACACAGAATGAATTTTGATACGCAAGTGATAAACATCTAAAAACTATAAATTTAGATATGTGCATCATATAGACATATTAATGTCTGTAATGAATGAGTCTACATCTACATTAGACTTGATCGCTATGACTTTATTTGTAGTTAAGCAAAGGATTACAAAAGTTTCATAACTTTTCACTTTATCTTTTATGTAGACTAAATAAATAACATGATAATGCCTACTATTTCAAATATTCATAAAAATGGCAACAATTCTGGACCCATCATCACAAACACTTGTAAGAAGAATCTGAATTGAATTTAGAATTGTTTGTCCATATGAACCATGATTTCAATTAAATATTTTTACATGGCATTATTTTAGACCTGTTCAAATTTAAAGCTTGCATAAATTTACAGATTATAAGATAAAGATGCTTTGATCAATTTATTTCGTCTTTGAAAAAAAAAGGAAACTTCATTGGGAGAAGAAAGAAAGCTATTAAGGTTGTTTAATTCTGGATGATGGATTGTTTGGTTAAGGGCTAAATAGCAGAAAAATCAACAAATGCAACACATAATCGGGTCTTGTCAGACAAAGTTCCGGTTCCGAGTTGGTGGAATCACAGGGAAAGGTCCAAAAACGTGAATTTATGTAGCTTTAAAAAGGCATTTAAAAAAGCGACCCTCAAGTTTTTTGTATGACCCTCAAAAATTTGAAGTAGGGGTCCCAAATGACCCTCAAATATTTGAAGCTGGCAGAAACACTGAAGATGAAGAGACAGTTTGGCCTTAATCTAAAATACAGTAGTGGACAGTGTAGATCAGAGATCAGACTGCACATTCTGTGCAGTCTGATCTTGATCTACACTGTCCATAAAAGCTTTTGGTGATGTCAACAGTAAGGAAAAAGTTAAATTTTGGATTTTCAGCTGTGCTCACTAGTAATGATGCTGTAACAATGAAACAGCTGGTTTACAATTTATAGCATAATGAAGTGTTTTTAGTTACATGTAAAATGTTCAATGGCATTTTCAATAAGGCTTCGTTTCAGCTGTACTTGGTTTAAGGGACCACCGAAGGGAAATAAAAAAGTGGTCTCTTAGAACAGTTGGTTTCTTATTGCAGGGCAGTGTTCAATCTAGCTTTGCTTGTAAGGGGGCCCATTGGGCCCTCAGACATTGAAATAGGGGGCCATTTTGGAAAACCGGGGGCCACACATAAAAAAATCTTACTTTATTACTGAAATGTTAACCTTACTCAGTGCTAGCCCTGGCCCAAGTAAAATAATGGCCAACAACTTTTTCTTGAAAAAAATAATAGACAAATTAAGTGCGCGAAGTTTGGTTTAAAAGAAAAGACATGCACATGTAGCATTAACTTTGTTTATTACTCATAGTTTCAAACTTTCATTCACATAATCATTTCCATTACAATAATAATAATAAAAAAATGGTCATATGTATTTAATCTTACCTTGTAGAAAATATTGTGGGAAAGGAGAATTTGCTCTATACCATTTCCTGGGATAATGCTCCCATCCCCCCCCCCCCCACGATAGTTACATAAAAGCATAAAGGCTTTTAGGTCCTAGTTTCTTTTGATGAATGGTTACTCCTTTACCAAAAGACAAAATTTCATTTTAATCTTACATTGTAGAAAATATTGTAGGAAAAGGAAAATTTGTTCTACACCATTTCCTAAGGATAGTTCTCCTTTTCCCACATTATTTGTATAAAAGCATACAGACAATTAAATCCTAGTTTCTTTTGATGAATGGTTACTTCTTTATCAAACAACTTTTTTTTTAATTGTAATAAATGATGTGTACAAGTAAAGGAGAAAATTTTCTATTACATGATGAATTACCTCCCTTTATTATCTGTTGACCTTAATTATTTTCTAATAAGGTCAATGAGGAGGATAAAATGTCTTAAATAAAGTCATTCACTAGATAGTACCTAAACAATGAAGTGGACCAGGTTATCAACCGAAACCTTTAAATTTAATTTGAATGTTCATACTGCTATTCACTGGTACCACTGCTAAATCCAGTACTGTAAATGCAGTTTAATTTTCCTTCGTTTATTATCTTTTTTAATTGGCGATAGTTTTCGTTTAGGACGACCCATGTTGACGTGTAAGTGAAGAATGATAAGATTTTAAGGGTTCAAGAACAAGATTTATTAGAATAATGTCAACATGTCAATTAAATTCAATTATGAATTATTGTTTTCTTTTTGTTCGCCGACATTTAAACAGCGCCGGTTTACATTAGCAATGTAAACGAATTTATGATATCTAATTGGTTTCCTGTAGTCGCCATCACCGTTTCTGGGGGTATTGAAATCCAAGGCATTCTATCACTGCGTCGAGTAAAATGGTCAATCAAAATTTAACGTGAAATAAACAATCGCGTTCTCCAATTAACGGCTTAGAATAACAACCGATAACATGACACGCGTTGCGGAATATACAAGCCAACTGTGACCTGTCGATTACCAAAGGTTGCGTCCGCCGAGGTGTGAAACAAGCGATTACCACATTTCCGGTGCAAATTAGCGCGTGATCCAGGCAAGTAAAGGGAATTTTACCCGACTTTTTTGGGAATAAATTAATCGACAATTTTTATCGACAAATGGAAGAATTAATCGACAGCTGAATTAATTAATCGACAATTGTCGATAATGTCGATTGGCAGCGCGAGCACTGCTTACTATTTAAGAAGTGTTGCCTTTTTTATTTGACCAGTATGTTCTCATTAATGTATCTATGAATACTATACTATAAAACTGCAACACTGCAGAAATTATCATTGTTATGACGTAACCTTGTTTGCACTATTAATTTAATCTTAAAAGATAAAAAAAAAAAAAAGGACAAAATTGGTCTGTCAGTGGTAAACTTTTGAAAATTCTGATATCCCGTCACAGAGAGATATAACTTTCCGATCGATCACTCAAACTAGAGCAGGGTTTTCTCTTTGCCACAAAAATAGGGGGTCATTGTGACCCCCTAGTCAAAAATAATGGGAGTCATTTTGGAATTTGTAGGGGTCACAACAAAATGTAATTCGCTTAAACAAAAGCTACTATTTGTGAAAGTATGTTTTTTTTTTTGTATGTGTTTTCTATTCACTGTAAATCTTCGTTTACCCTACATATGAATTATTTCATGGTGATAGATGATAATAACACCAGAGATTTTCTATATAGAGGGAGCTTACAGCCTAGGTGGCACCTTATTCATAAAGACTATCTGGAGTATGCTTTATTTAGGCCTGTTCTTAACGAGCAAATATGCTCTAGCTGCAGACAAGTTGTCATATCTAAAAGTAATTTTAATATTTCAAGGGTATCGTCATGACCGCTAGTGATTTGATGATGCAAAAAGGTTGATTTTCAAAGTATGTGTAGCCTCTCTCTATGGTAAAGGGTTATTTTGTTTTTATCACAGGAATCGACCGTTTAGTTGGCGAAGAAAGCTTGTTGTCGGTCGGACTGGGAAGTCTCTGTTATTTTTCTTGATAGAGATTATCCATTTCGGCCGAAAATAAACTATATTCACCAATTAAATGGCCGATTCCTGTGTTTCGACACGCGGGCCACGTTCGTGCCGCTGTTTTCAACGAATAACAAAGTGTATCTCTTTAGCTAATTTACAGTAAACCCTCGAGACCTTGAAATGTAATTCTGGGTGCTCTTACCAGGCGTTGTATTGTCTAATCTTTGTTTAAGGGTTCTTCTTCCTTGCAGACAGCAAGAATGGCGTCGATTTTGACAGAGCCATATTGTTTTCATTTAGAGATCGACTGGTTTAGTTTAGACCCGTTTAAAGACCGACACAGTCCAGTGTTTCATCCCATTTTCTCTTCGTACTCCAGATTTTTCATCTACTCGCGATGTAACAGTGTCGGACGTATATACGATCGTTAGTACCTCTTATCGTATTTGTTTATCAACAATGACGCATTACTGTAAAAATTGTGGGTCATTTTCCTTAAAAATGCGTCAAAACGCACAAAATCGTGCGTCAAGGAAAACCCTGCTAGAGTTTAATTTTCTTGTCGTAAACTAACCAACTTTTGAAGGGATCATCTGGGAACCATTTTTATTGAAACTAGCGTTTCGGTGTGGTTTTATTATCGTTGCTTGTCGTTGACGCTTGAACTAGAGATATGTACACACCCGATTGTGCTTTCCGAAATAATATTTTCAACAGCTTTTGCCTATATTCGCTCCATTCAGGTTTCCAAAATACTCAGAAAATCACTTCATTGCTATGTTTAATGGTCAGCAGAAGCTTCAAGAATTGTAACCACTGGTACTTGTTTTTCTCGGGAAACTGATCGATATGAAGGTCAAAAGCAGGCTACCAGTTATATCTAGCCAAAACATTCGTCTGGTTATCGATAAATTCTCACTAGAAATCTTGGCGTTATTTTTATTGAGCGGAAAAAGCAGAAATGGACAAAAAGGAATGGCACCTTTTCGATCGAGTGTGCTCAACAGGCCCGAGGTTGGTTTAGAATTGCGCTATCTGGGACTTTAGAGAGCCTATGGCGCAATGGCGCGCTCTAGATTGAACACTGGCAGGGTTGAAATTTTTAACTTGTACTTGAATTTTTTAAGATGAGCATGCAATCATATTTAATATGGCAATGGAGGATATTAAAATATCAAATGACTTTACTAAAACAATTACAACAAAATATATGTATATCGATCACATAAATATGTATTATAGAGTTGTTTTTTATTTGGCGTTTTTAATTTTTTTGGCAATTAAAAATCAATATCTTGTTGTTCAATTTCACACCCCCCCACCCCCACAAACAACCTTTTATACACAATCTCTCTCTGATCAACCAGTTCTAATATGCTGACCAATTATCAACCAAGAAGCTTGTTTTTTTTTCCTCTTCCTCTATTTCGAGACAATCAACTTACATTCATAATCAGTTCTTAGTGGTGATAATTTCAGCCGAAACGGACCTTTCAAAAAGTATGTTTATAAGCTGAAACAAAGTTCACAAACGTAGAGATAATGGGTTTGAGGGCGCGAAAACCCGTTACTTTAGAAACTACGCCCAACAGCCAGATCGTCACAGAAAAAGACGACGAATACATACCTCAGATCTGTCTGTTCCAACACAAATTTAATATTTTCTTCAGAAACTTGTGTGATCTGGACCGTCGGTTGATTTGCATAAGGCATTTTCGTTAAAGTCTTCCTCTCCTGTTAGTTTTTGTTTCTTTCTTTCAACTTCCGGTTTATTAAGGGAGAAGTTGTTAATAATAAGTCAATGTCAGTTTTCTAAAATTGTACAGCATAAAGAATTAAAATTCACGAAACTTATTAAACTAAAGGGAATGTCCTCAAATATAAAAAAAAAAGTGGTGGTTATGATGTAAAGTTATTTTTCGTAATTTCCCTTTCCATCCCCCCTTTTTTTTCCCATGAGGGGAGAAACCATTATGCTCAAATCGGGAACGAAAGAAAACATGTCGTCGTTTTCGGACAGCAATCTTGTGAAGAAGCTTACCGAGTTAAATGGAACGCAACAAAGTATTCAAACACTATCTTTATGGCTGATTCATCACAGAAAGCATTCAAAAACCATCGTGCAAGTGTGGTTACGTGAATTAAAAAAAGGTACGTGAAATTCTCAAGATGTTGGCAATAGAAATTTCGACGGAAGTTTTCCTTTTAGTGTAAACATATGGATATTTAAGTTAATATAGTAGATATGGCCAGCTGTTACGAACAGACAGGTTTGAACATGAGCTAGGACAGCCTATTTTTATCTCCGAATATTATCGATTCCTGCAACATCTGCAATGTAGACAGTGGATGTTGAATGACTATTGGATCTCGGGTTCTCTTGCCACCAACCACAAGTTCATTGCAATGCATTGGAAATCAGCTGATCAAAGAAGACGGCACTGCCTATCTTGTTGACTGATAGCAAAATTCAGACTTAGCCATATGGTTTTCAAAAGAAAAGTTTGTGTTAAGTTCTGTAAAATACTGCATATATTGATATAATACCATTCCTGACTTAACGCTTACTAAAAGGTCCCCGTGTTAAAGTAATACAGATAACTGTCCCCAAATGCGATATTGGTTTTTGACTCGTCTCCTCTGGGTACAGAGACGATTGATAAAAAAAACAGTTGAAATCTCCGCACAGATTTTGTGCGCATGTTTAAACTCTCCTATTTTCACTAATTGACAACAAATGTAGAATTTGAACATACCTGCTTTTCCCATATTCAATCCTTCATTTCAAATACTATTAATTTCAATTTAAATGTTTAACATAAGAAAAAAAACAGTTTAGTTCATCTGTCACTCGACATGTTTTTCCTCCCCAAAGTAGACTTGAAATGGCTGCAGAAACTGATAAATTTCGTTAGTTTTTTTTTGAGATTTACATGTTATAATTGATTTCTACAAGCACTTAAGGTATTGCAATGTTTAAGAATTTGTCCTTATTCAGGTTAGTCACTAAAAATTTATTTGCTTGTAGCTGCAATATAGATTAAATAGACGACACAGAAAGTTGGTAGCTTTGCCACTGGAAAATTAATGATGGACTTGAGACGGGGCGGTGCACGGTAAATTTCCAAATATGAAAAGAAGCACCAGGAACAGCATATTATTGAGACTATGTTGGGAAGCGACTGTTTAAAAACATTCTTGGAAATGGTAAAATTGTAAGTTAACAGCATTTCCTCGTTTTCCTAACATGTTTTGTACTCTTTCAATGATCTATCTCGTTGGGCCAAATTGTATTAGTTGTCAGGAAATGCTTGTAATACGGACAAGTCTAAAATTTAATTGTCAAAGAAAGAAAGCTATGGTAAGGCTTTTGTAAACATGGTGAGATAAGGAGAAAATGCTGATAACCAGCATTGTCTGCAAGTGCTTTGAATTTGGGCTAGTCTAAAATTTTGGTAAACAGTCAAGGAATCCTTAGCTGTTATCAGCATTATAAAGGTTAATACATGAAATTCTTCTTACTTTTTTATTATAGTCACCGCTCCTCGCAGGCTCATCTTTATATACTTAGCTAATGATGTGATACAGAACAGCAAGAAGAAAGGTCCTGAGTTCACCAAGGACTTTGGAACTGTCCTGGCAGATGCATTCAAAGTTGGCTATAAGTAAGAAATGAGGCATGGTCTGTGAAAAGGGGACTTAATGCATTTGCAAAAAGTATCAACCCATGTCAGCTTGCGCAGTCCACGCAGGCTGACATGGTTCAAAACGTTTTGCTATTGGTCAATTTTCTGCATGTCTAAGGACCACTCTTCCCCCAGATTATGTCAATAGTTGGACTAAATGGATTTTATGGATCCATAATTATGTAATGACATGCTTGGTATAAGGCATCATGGAGATGCATGAAGCCCCCTTGTGTGAGAGCATGGCTCAAATATTTGGTTTAACCTGAAAGGTGTCTTACGTACTAAAATAGACAATTTTTCCATATGAAGGTAACACCCAAATATTACAGTGTTTGCAGTTGTGAGCTTTGATGTTTGATCAATGGAATGGGGTTTAAGGCCATTTTGACCTTATTACAATGATAGGTGACAGCTTTTTTATGTAGTTGCCTTCTAGTTCTTTGTTTCACATCTTCACCACAGAGCTATACAGGAAAGCCATACCAATGGTAAGGAAGAAAGTTGGTCTTCTCTTACAGTCATTGTTCCAAGTGTTATAATTATTAACATGTGAATTGTTATAACTAGTGTTTGTCACAATAGGTTAATATAAACCACTGCCTATATTAAGGTATTCGTAATGCTAGCTGCTATGTTTTCAACCCAAAACCAATTTTTATGGCCTTTGGGCAGAAAGGTTTTGTAAAGTGTAACTACATTTTTTTCCTTTTTCCATGATGTTACCTACCATACCTATGACAAATTCCATTACAGTTTATGAGGCTCATTTTATTTGCCTTCTTCAAATTTTTTGATCTTGAGGAAACTAAACTTAAGTTTTTTTTTTTGTAAAGGTTTTATTTTGGAACTCTTCTTACCAAATGACAAATTTTTAGACTCATCAAGATCAAAGCATATGCTGAGGACACATAAGATGTAGCTCCAATGATGGACTTAGCCTTTCAAAGGGTAGAAAAAATCACGAAAAAAGGAGAAATGCTGGTTACCATCTTATTCTCCTTTTCCCTCAATGTTTTCTAAAGCCTTCTGTCTCAAGGTTGTTTAAACACTATATTGTTTGGTAAAGTGATTAAGATTTAACTCTGTTATACAGGGATGCTGGTGAGAAACAAAAAGGTTCACTGGACAGGATTCTAAACATTTGGGAAGAAAGGGGAGTCTACACTAAAGAAACAATTCAGCAGATTAGACAGGGAAAAGGTAAATAAACAGTATAACAAGGCAGAGAGCGGAGGGTTGTAATGGTTGCACTGTGTCTGTTCATTTACTTGTTCATTCATTATAATGTAAACGAAATGGTTAGCTATCATCAACTTAAAGAGCAAATTGAGGTCTTCCCACATAAAAGTAATCAAAGGGTTTGTATGTTACAGATAGTTGATATACTTGAAGACTTATATGTGCACAGGCTTACATTAGACATTGTCGGATTATGTGAACTAGGACTGCGGACATCGGATGACAGACTAGGCCGGTTGTTTTACAGGGGAGATCTCAAACTGTTCTGTATGTGCCGTTTTCGCACGAGAACCATAGAGGTGATGGTTAAGCAAAGTGTTCATAGTTAAGGAAGGGTGGTTAAAATGATTGACTGAATAGTGTTTTACGCCGCTTTCAACATTATTTCAGTCATATCATGGCGACATAAAATACTATAAACGAGTTTAAACAAGAGCCGCTATATATAGAAGAGCATGCCATACCAGAACTGAAAACCTACAAAGCTACAAGTGCAAGTTGGCGCCACCAACGACATTTATTGCCATTGGTAGTTGTTATCTGTGCAGAATAAGTTTGCCGCAGAAGAGTTAAACCTAACATTTTACTAAGAGGGCAGCATTGCTTAACATCGACCTTGGCTGTGATAAAGGTATATTAATAATAGGCTTCCTTGTTCTTTTAAACCACCACTGGGTTTTTCGTCGGAGTGTCCTTGGACAAGACACTTCAGAGTCCTAGCCTAGTACTGTTGAAACCCAAGAAATACATGAATATGTGAGCTGTCGCTGTGATATGACTTAAATATTGTTGAAAGCGCCGTAAAATACCATTCAATCACAGTCATATTTAATAAAGCATTAAAACTATTCGCGTTCAAAAAAGAGAAATCTTCGGGAAAATCAAAGCGCCGTAGCTTTTATTTTCAGGCAGAATTATCTTTTTCGGCCTCTAATTAACAAAGTAATCGAGTAAGTTTTTATATGAACTGATTTTATATAAGTTTTGTCTGCTATAAAGTTTGTGTCACTTTTTATGCAAAGACATGCCCATATTACCATGTGAACATATAAACACGCCCAAAGCACGTGTGACCCCTTTTTTGATGTCCCTGTACTATACATATTGTAGTCGTTACATGTCAGTAAAATTATCATTATGAATGATTAAGCCTAATGCTTAACCCAGTCTGTAAAATCGGAATTCCTTCAATATATTAAACTAAAAGAGTATTTCTTTTTTTTTTTCTTTTTCCAAAATGCCTTTAAAATAGAAGCACTATACAATAATTCAATGTACAACTTTTGTCATTTCTTAACAAATGTTCAAGACTGTTTTCTACAGAAGCCTTTTCGGACCACATTTTTTCTTCTCTTGTTTTCAACATAGATTTGTCTAAACTCATCATTGGAAAAGGAGCAGTTTCTGCTAGAAATAATGTGTGTGAAATTACATATAGATTGAAATGTAACGCATGAAAAAGGCAAATTACCAGTGATTCCTAGATAAGGATCATCCCTTATCAAATGCATTTTCTGTTGTGTGAATAAGCGCAATAGGCTATCAATTAAAGGTAGCGATCCTTGTTTATTTGGACCGTAAGTTGGGCCACAAACAGGACCGCAGATTAGAAATGTCTACATTTTTCACAAAACTGCAATCTCTCTCTCTCTCTCTCTCTCTCTCTCTCTCTCTCTCTCTCTCTCTCTCTCTCTCTCTCTCTCTCTCTCTCTCTCTCTCTCTCTCTCTCTCTCTCTATATATATATATTTATATAATAACCCCCAAGAAGAGGGAAAAAACCCAGCTTACACAGATACGTCGAAAAAAAAATGGTGGCCCGAGAAAATTCCGTGGTTTGTGCATGGTTAGTTTTAAGCACAAGACAGGAACAATTACACGAGCCTCCCTCACGCCCGGCACAATATCTTTATTGGCAATTTGGGAGAAGCTGGTACAAATCATACATGTGACAAGCCAAGTTTTATGGGCTTTTTAGAGACAGAAAATCTCGCCAAATACTGGTGTCTGATTGGACGAAAGACTACTTCAATCACGAATTTCTTGTTACAAGAGACAGGTGGACACCATTAGTCAATCAGAGATGCGACTGGTGCAGATCACTACATCGAAAATCCGCCCTGTCATCTGCTATTTGGTCTGACATCCGAGAAGCTGCCCTAGAAGTGTTCTCGAACTCTTATTAAGAGTCCATGTCTGCAGAAAATAGGCAGACCAAGACCCTGCGGAAATCTACAGTGTGGTCTGTTCCACCTACTTCTGCTCGTCAAGGATTGGAACATGACATCGTCTATGTTCCAGTAGCCAATCCCGTGCGTAAAGTGTCCCGAAAGAGGCTGCTCATGGATCTAGTTCGTGAGAACCAGCTTCAATACAGTTGTTTTTTTTCACAAAGAAGGTACCCAAGCTTCTCCGGCAGCTTGGTACTAGCTCGGATGAATCTTTGGGGTGTTTTTAACAGAATAAAGTTTATAAAGTCAACGATTCAGTGTTTTCTTATAACACTTAATAATTATTCGTTGGCCTTATATTAGTTTCCAAAGAATGTCAAAACAAGTTTGAGATAACCCCCACCTGCAGTCCGTTGTCCACTGTCCTCTGTCCGAACTCATCGAAGGCTACAATGTCTGTAAGGAAAATGGACAGAATTGTATCTCTCAAGCTCATTGATAGCTTCAATTTTGACATCCTTAAAGTTATGATTACCTTATTTACCACAATAAATGAATCAATCAATCAATCAAAAAAAAACAAAATGATGAATCAATCAATGACTATCATTCAATAAATTTGGTTGTAGATTTACGACTTGTGCCCCCTTCACATTTTGCTTCCTGCAGTGCTGAATTTTATTTGTAATGTTTTGATGCAGAGCACATTACAGTTTGCAGACAGTGAAGATCAAGATCAGACTGCTTATTTCTTTATATTTTTCTTGGATATCAATGGCACTTGTGCTTGGCTGCAGCTTTGAAGTACCATGCCCTGGGACCCTTCTGTGGAAAAACCAATGTCTCAGGTGCGGTTGGAGCCCATGATCTTTGGATTACTTATCCCACAGCTTAACCCTTTTCCAAACAACCCATGTTTCAATGATCCCCATAGGAAGAAGTCTTGAAAACATTGTGGGAAAAGGAGAAATTGCTGGTAACCGGCATTTTTTCTTTTTCCCACAGTGTTTTCTAACCTTTCAAAGACAGCCGTGTGTGTAGACAATTAATCATTTCTGCAACAAATGATTTGTCCTCTACATGTGCTTTCAATTTGGTAGAGTCCAAAATTTTCTCGTTTAGAAAAGAGTTAACCACTGAGCTATGCTGGACCCCCTGGTTTCAAAGCGGTCTTTAGCAAGGAAAAAAACATACTTTCAAGCAGGTAATTTATTTTGTTATGCACTGAGAAAAATTGTATGCTCAGTTTCAGGAACATCAACGACACAAAGCCATACTATAACTCCGGCTGATGTTTTATCTGATCCTACTCCAAAGAAACGGAGAAGAAAAGATGAGCCTGCTGAGCCTTCGCTGAGACAAGAATTGGACAGCTTGAAGCATGAAGATCTGGGACCAGTTGATGTATGAATCATTGGACTTTTTTTTTCTGTTTTCTACATGGGCAATACTGAAAAGTGCATTTTGTTTAATGATTGATAAAAAAGTTTAAGAGTTTTTATTTAGAGCCTTTATGTATTGCACTAAACAATAAAAGTTTGCTAGTTTTGGAAATCTCTAGAATCATCCAAGTAAAGTCAATGAAAGAGATGGAAAAAAACACAACAACTATTATATCTTTACACAGGTAAAAATTAGGTCAATTTGGCTCAATGAAGGAGACTGTTTTTAAAAACATTGACATAGAAAGAGGAGAAAACACCTGTAACTAATAATTTTTTCGCATTCCCACAATATTTTCTACTCTTCAAAAGACAAAACTCATCATTTGAGACAGTTGAGACATATCTCATTTTTGGTCTGAAAGCACATTTAACCCTATACCACACAATCCTGACTTTTAAGACCTTAAAGAAGAAGGCTTTTGAAAACCAGCATTTTCTCCTTTTCATACAATGTTTTCTACCGTTTGAAACACAAACTTTATGTTTTGAGTTACATTTAATTTGTTGTCTGCCTTTAATTTGTAGTCTGCAAATGCTTTCAGCTTTGACCTGGCTAAAATGTGTGTTGAAGAACGAATATAAACAAATCCAAAATTCTGTCATCTGCTAAGGAGTTAAAGCTCACTGGAATTTAAAGTTACTTTCCAAATGTTAGAATACACTTATATTTAACCTTTTACAGTCCTGTGTTTTAACCAAATCTGAGGAAGGAGGCTTTTGAGAACTTTGTTGGAACAAGACAAAATGCTTGTAGGAGCTCTTTCTCACTTTCCTGCAAGGTTTTATACCCATTAAAAGACAACACCCATAATTTTGGCCACATTTCAAATTTGACAAATGGTTTCTATTTTGGCAAGTCTAATATTTTTTCTTGTGGTAAGGTTAAATTTAACCTCTTGATCCCTCACATATTTGAACTATCCAAGATGGTTTGTATATGGGCAGTGCTCTGAGAAAAGGGAATTTAATCTGTCTCCTTGATGCATTATACCAAGCAAGTCTTCACAGAATTATGGTTCAATGAAATCCATTTTGTCTAATAACTGACTGAATCATGAGGTAAACTTGTCCATTGACATGCAGAAAATTGACCAGTAGCAAAATGTTTTGGCCCCGGTCAGCCTGCGCAGTCTGCACAGGCTGCAGCCTATGCGCAGTGCACAGGTTGATCTGGGTCGTTACTTTTTGTAGATACATTAAACCTCCTCTTTACAGAGCATGGCTCATACTGATTTTATTTTGTTACTGATTAACAGACAGATTTATTGATCAAAAGACTGACAGCATTAGAGAACTCAGCATCCTGTGACGCTGCCATCAGAGAGCAAATTGCAAATTTACCCCCAGAGGTGTCAGATATTTCACAGTTGGCAAAACTTCATGGTAACTATGGCTACCAGTTTTGTCATTTGGTCAAATTATGTTTATTCGATAGGGACCAAAGCTCAATAGCATACAGGACTCGAGACCAGGGAGTTGCTGGTTTGAATCCCCAGCTCATCCAGTTTCTTTCCTGGGGTCAATGATAGTCATTGCGACAGGATTCATTCCTCTCTCACCGCATATCAGTGTCTCGATGAATGCTTTGTTTGTAAGTGGCCAGTGGCTTAGGAAAAATATAGTGTAAAGTATTGGTGAAACAACCTCCTGAAAAGCATGGTTGGTGCACTGGTTGCTCTGATATAACTGAAATACTGTTTAAACAGTGTTAAACACCATACAGTTTTTTTTAAGAAAATCAAATTATTTGAAAATGCTTGTCTGGCCCAGTGGTTCAGACGTAGGATTTTCAACCTGGTTGCAAACAATTTTAAGTCTTTGCTAAAAAACAAAATTTTAGACTTGTTTAAACTGAAAGTATTTGCAGATGATGAATCAAATCTCACTCAAATTATGAGAATTGTCTGTGTTCAGGTAGAAAACCTTGTGGGAAAAGGAGAAAATGCTGGTTACCATCATTTTCTCCTTTTCACACAATGTTTTCAGAAGGCCTCTTCTTAATGGTTGGGAAAACACAGGATTGTGTGGGAAAGAGTTAAATTATGTTTTATTTCAGAATTTCAGGGCAGATTTTCTGAGTAGCTGACTGATAGGCATAGTTGTTTAGTGTTAGGCAATCAAGTGGCTAATGTTGCATAGTTGTTACATGGCTAAACCTTGAGTAGCAACAACTTCCCTGAGCAAGATACATCGACCACTGCTTGGGGAAAAAAAAAAAAGAAATATTCATGGCCTGGCTGGATTGCTCAGTGGTAAATGTATCTGACTCGTGAGCTTGCAGTTACAGGTTCAATACCTGGTACCAGAAAACTTTCTGTTTTGGCAATTTTTTGCCTCTCACCTCTGATGTCTTTGAGAAAAGTAGTCAGTGGCATGGAAAGAAAGTTGTGCTAGAGCTGGTGCAAGAAAGCCAGGAAGCACATACCTAAGTGCACTGAATTCCTTGACATGACCTAAACTGTTACAACAGTGCTAAACTCCAATACAATCAACAAAAAATTATGCAATACTCTTGTAAAAGAAACTCCCTGAAAACATGAATAGGTTCACTAGCCAACACAGTTTCACTGAAATAATGTTGAAAATTGCGTAAAGCCTCATACAAACATGTTAGCCACTATGCCTGTATCAAATCTGTTAGTAGAAAGGAATACAAAAGCCAATCACAATTAGTTCCCATATTACATGTACATGCCAATGCCCAGATAACACACTGCCTTTTAGAGTCCATAATTATGTAGACTTAAAAAACACATGATTGGGTGAGGCAGTGAAAATTTTCAGCAGTATTCTTCCTTCCACAATGGAAAAAAATATGTGGTTACATCAGCATGTAGAAACATTAACATTGTTACTATATAGAGGCTTAGTATGAGAGTCACATCTTGGATATAAATGAAAGTAATGTAATGGCAAGTGCATTGGACAATTTCTGTAATGTAGTTAATTATGCTATTCTGTATTGTATATTATAAGTAATTGTTTGCTCTGTAAGGGTACTCAGATATGATTGAAAGCATTGTTTAGACAACTTTTGATCAGCCTGGTTCATTTAATGATATATAATTGAAAGCAGTGTAACAACAAATGTTGGCTAGCCTAGTACAGGGTGTCCAAAAAGAAAGTTTACAGTTTCAGTGTCTATTTATTATATCTTTACGTTCTGCTAGATAAACGAAAACCTGTAGTCATTGACTACCCAAGTCATTGACTCCTTTTCGCACATGCATTAGAGGTGAGAGACAAAAAATGGCTGATAAGAAAGTTTGCCTGAACCGCAACCACCAGGTCACGAGTCAGATACGCTAACCACTAAGCTACCCAACCAGGCTAGTCCCAGTAGAACTGAGCAAAGAAAAGACAAGTGTTTGCCAGCTTAATACATGTGAAGTTTAGAGCACTGTATCAACACAACACTGTTAGTTTTTTACATTTGAGAACAATGTACAAAACAAGTGCATTGACCATCCCAGAATTATTGAAATACCACTTAACCCTGTACCACCTGACAAAATTTTAGTCTTGTCCAAGTAGAATGTTTACAGAGGACAAATTAAATAGGGCTCAAATCATTTTTTTTTTTTCAACATTGTAGAAAACATTGTGGGGAAAGGAGAAAATGCTGTTAAGCAGCATTCTCTACTTTTCCCACAATTTTATTCTAAAGGGCTGTTAAAACTTCGGATTATGTGGTAAAGGCTTAGACGGAAAAAAAGCATGAAATTCAAAGAAACAGAAAGAAATCTTAACAACTCTTTGCATACATGAATGCCTAACAAGTTTTTTTATTTTTCATCATAGATAAAGATTCAGCCAGAAAACTGTCCAATACTGTCGACAGTGCCTGTGTTTTGTTAACTGATTATAACAAAAGATTACATGATGAGTTGGAGGAGAGAAAAAGTGTAGCCAAACAGCTAAGAGCCTATATACTCTCACAGAAAGACCATCTAGATCATGCAGAAAGAAGATTACTAGTATGGGAAGCTTTTGATTTTTTCTTCACTCTACCACTCTAGTTTAGACTCGCCCAAGTTGAAAGTATTTGCATTTGAAAAGATAGAAAACATTGTATGAAAAAGAGAAAATGCTGGTTACCTGCATTTTCTCCTTTTTACAATGCTGATTACTAGCATTTTCTCCTTTTCACATAGTGTTGTCTATCTCTTTTCCCCCCAGTGGTTTTGAAAGCAGTTTTCTTCAGGATTTCAAAAGCATGGCACTATTTGGTGAGAGGTTAATTGTATTTGAAACCATTGTGAAACTATGTTTTTCAGTAATGAATTATAATACAGTCAAGCTCCTTAAATGGGCTCATGTATAAAACAACAACTTAGCTTAAGCAACCATTAATCTACTTATCTTAAAAGACCAATAATGTTTGTTCCCTTGGCTGGTTGAATAAGACAAGTTCGACTAAAATTTACTGAGAATTTTTTTAAGTGCACCAAACAACGTATAGACAAAAGGAAAACTTCTCGTATTAGTCATGGAAAGTGACAATGAGTGTCAGTAAATAGAAGGGTGAATAAATATTTCTACTGATTTTTTACCCTGAAAATGCTGAATTATGAATGGATCATTTCAGTTGGGAAAAGCAGCAAGATATTGCATTTCATGGTGGTTTGCCAGAATATGTTACAAAGTAACACACCGTGTGGATTCAGTGTCTGACTACACATTCTGTGCAGTTTGATCTTGAATCACACCTTAGCAGAGCTTATCCTGTCCAGGTTGTAAATGTTTGTTTTCTAACTGCAGGAGTACAAGAATAAGCTAGCAAAAATTAAGACAGTGCGACAAGAGCTCAAATCACACATACAGAATCTGCCGGACATTGCTCGGCTGCCAGACATCAGTGGAGGTCTTGCACCATTACCAGCGGTCAATGATCTGTTCCACTGAGAAATACAAGGTAAAAAGTGTCGACCCATCACTACATTACAATATATTTTTTGGCCATTATTGAAACACTTCTTTTGGATAAAAGATCAAAGTATTCTGCTAGATTTATTGTTAGATTTATGGACAATCTAGATAAACTTGTGAAGAAATAAGAGTTCCATATGTGACAATATTTTGTAGGTCTTGTACATAGGCTGTGTCAGACATTACCAGCATTAAGGACATGGTATTTATAGATATTGTAATTACTGAACACCATTTAATACACAGTTTCTCCCTTGATCACCAACGGTGCAAATGCTATGCACTTTAAAATTGAAATGTTGGAAATCTAATGAAATTCTGTGGAAAGCAGTAGAATTAAGTGTACAAGAAAAGGAATGGGGTATTCATAGAGTATTGAAGACTGGATTGAATGAGTTAATGTTTAATGTTTACTTTTTATTGAGGTAATCAAAACTGCTCCTGTACTGTTTTAGCAAGGCATGTTTATTGAACAAGGAATGCTCAACACATGCACTTTGGTTGAAGAGACTGAACTATTTAGATTATTTCAGACTTACCTATGGACTGAGGCTCATTTCATTTTTGTGTATTTTACATCACTGAAATCAACTCTCAAAAAGAAAATTGTTATCATTAATTATCTTGACTGCATCTTTTTCATGAGGTCAATTTTCCTCTATTGTACATTGCAGAAATCCACATTGGAAAAGGAACTTTTTACTATTGGTTATCAAGACACAGAGAAGATGTGATATTGCAAGGTTGTGTGAGCTCCAGGTATTCAGAACTCATTACGGACATAGTGCCATTTGTGAAATGGACTGTACCTAGTCAGTTTTTAGCCTGTTTTTAATTGCTGTTTTAAATTTTGTTAGTGCTTACCTTATCAGTTAATTGATTACCTCAGTGATAATAATTTGGTCTCTCAGCTCTGAACGATCTGATTATAGATTTACTAAAACAGTCCTGAGTTTAAATAACTCTGAAGAAGATGGCTTTAAAATCAGTTAGAAAAGGATTAAATGTTGGAAACCAGCATTCTGTCTTATTATACTGTACTTTTCAAAGACAGGTTCCATCATTTAGACAAGAGTTCCTTTGTTGTATTCAGGTACTTCCAAAATGGATGAGCCTAACATTATATCAACTGTTAAAGAATTAAAGATTCATACTATCTTTTGTTCTATTTCTAAATCTACATTGCTGATTGGGCAGAGAATTTCCATGTATCCACAACATAGATTCATTGCAATCCAACAGAAGTGCTTAATATAGATGTCTAAAATATTGTATTCTGGTAAAGACTTTTTTGTGCTGCAGCCTAACCCTTTCAGAACCATATGCAAAATTAGAGGCTTTTGCAGATTACATAGATTAAGATCAGACTGCACAGAACATACAGTCTGATCATGGATCTGTTCCATCTGCTTGTTTGGTCAAGCCTGTGACATCAAGATCTTTCTGAGTTTCTGGGGACTGTAATTTTCAGCTGTCGAAAGAGGTCAAGTTTGTATACATGGGGCCAACATATAAATTAGCCATGCACTGGCAAACAGGGGCTTAATATATCTCTGTAATGCATTATACCGATCATGCCATCAGATAATTATGGATCCATTATAGCCCCTTTCTTTTTTACAACCAACTTAATCATAAGTTAGACTGGTCCTTGGACATACAGAAAATTGATCAATAGCCCAAAGTTTCTGCCCAGATTAGCCTGCGCAGACTGCACAGGCTGACCCGGGTCAATACTTTTCGCAGATGCATTAGGCCCCTTTTCTCAGAGTAAGCCTCATTAATTATTCCATGTACCGATGGCTATATGGAATAGACATTCTCAGTCACTACTGGACATGTATGTATTGCAATATCAAAGCTTTTTTGTCAGAATATCTGGCATAGAAGCAGACACGTTCTGTTTAGTTTGATCTTGATCTTCACTGTATGTTTAAGCTACTAAATTAGGGTTTAGCTTTTTAGAGCATAATGATTTAATGAATATAGATTACCGTTTTTGTGAAATTGTTACGGTAAATTTACAAATTGCTTATTGAAGGTAGTTTGTCTAATAAAATATTTTCAAAAGTGTTGTACTTTACAACAAAAACTTCTACTGTAGGTAGTTATATGTGAATCAATTGCTGTATTTTGTCACTACTTTGTTAAGGATTTGTCACATTAACACTGTGTTTTAGTTTTCTTCTGCACATACCGTGAAATATGTATCCAGTGTTCAGTAGGGATTTCTTGACAGTGATTCACAATCCACAAGGGGAGGACTGTACTCTCTTAATTTTTAGCCCCGCCCGGATGGCTCAGTGGTGAGCGTGTTGGACTCATGACCTGGTGGTTGTGAGTTCGATACCCGGTTGAGGCGAACTTTCTTTCCAGCGTATTTTCGCCTCTCACCTCTGCTGAAGCATATGAGAAAAGTAGTCGGTGGCTTTGGAAAGAAAGTTGTGTTAGTACTGGTGTGAGAAAGCCAGGAAACACATGTGCGTCACCGACCGCCATGATATGACCTTAGCTGTTAAAGTGGCGTTAAACCCCAATACAACCAACCAACAACTTAATTTTTAAATGGCCGTCGAAGACGGGCTGTATTATGGGATCACCCATGGCGGGCGGGCGGGTGGCGTCCAGTTCTTTGTCCGGAGCATAACTTTGTCATCTCCAGTCCGATTGACATGAAACTTGGCATTTGTGTTTGTTGCAATAATACAGAGTGCAGTGCGAAAGAACCATAACTCTACCTCATGCTGTCTTGGAGTTATTTCCCTTTGATCGTCATTTTTACAGCATTTTCTGCCTGTCCGGGATATAACTTTGTCATCTCTAGTCTGAACATCTTCAAATTTGGTATGCATGATTGTTGAAAAATTACGGAGTGCAGTGCCCAAGAACCATAACTCTTCCTAGCATGAATTTTGAGTTATTCCCCCTTTGATCTTCATTTTTATAGCATTTCTTGCTTGTCTGGAGCATAACTTTGTCATCTCCAGTCTGATTGACTTAAAATATAGTATGCTTATTTGTTGCAATATTTTGAAGTGCAGTGCGCAAGAATTGTAACTCTACCTCGTGCTGTCTTGGAGGTATTTCCCTTTGATCGTCATTTTTACAGCATTTAGTGCTTGTCCGGAATATAACTTTGTCATCTCAAGTCAGAACGACTTCAAACTTGGTATGCATGTTTGTTGCAATATTATGGAGTACAGTGCGCAAGAACAATAACTCTACCTAGCGCAGATTTTGAGTAATTCCACTTTGATCTTCAGTTTTACAGTATTTCTTGCTTGTCCGGAACGGAACTTTGTCACCTCAAGTCAAATTGACTTGAGACTTGGTAAACATGTTTGTTGCAGTTACGAAAAGTGCAATGCACTGGAGTCGTAACCTTACCTAATGCCCTTTTTTAATTATTCCCTATTCATTATTTTTTTTTTACAGCTTTTCATGCTTCTCTACAATATAACTTTGTGTTTTCATGTTGGAATGACCTGAAACTTTATATGCATGTTTCCTTAACATTACAGGAGACATTCATGCCTATTTCAATCACTTACATGATTTCTGCTGCACTACTATTTTCCTGTACCTGCCCTTTACGATTATTATCCCCCCTCGACAACTGCAGTGGGACGGGCGTATCTTGCGACAATTTGCCGCTCTTGTTCTCACTTATTTTTAAAATACATATATCTCTTATATTTGTAAGTTTGTTGAACCATTTCAGAATAACCCTTTTGCAGAACACTGATAATTCATTTGGGCAAACTGATGCCATTTTAAACATTCCATTTGTTCATTACATTATGAGATGAAAATGTAAGAAGTAACAAGTGCATGTTTGAATACATAGGTGAACAGGTTTTGGATTGGTTCACATGAATCAAGAGGGAAACATGTGATTCTCTAGAAAATGGTGGGTTTTTTTTTTTAACTCTTAACCTGCTAAATAACTTCAATGAAACTTTCAAGCTGATAGTAAAAACCAAAATAATGCAATTTCAAAATTATTTTGTTGGGGGACAATATCTCCTCATCGGACAGTGTAGATCCAAGATCAGACTGCATGTTCTGTGCAGTCTGATCATGATCTACCCTGTTTGCAAAAGGTCATTGAGTTGTGTCAGCAGCCAAAGGGTTAAAAAATGAATTGATTGAAAAACATTAACATTGTGAGATAAGTAGCTGTTGCTGGGGTAATTTGCTTGTAACATGCTTTTGCTCTTAATTCTACAATGTTTTCAGTCTTTCAATGAACCATGTTTTTGTGACCCTTGGGAAAAAGCCTTTTGAAAATATAATATGGGGAAAGAGAAATTGCAGCCAACCAGGTTGTTCTCCATTTCCCACAATGTTATGTACTCTTTCAAAGGCAGATTCCATCATTTGAGCCATAAACAACTGGTCATCTGCAAATGCTTTCAATTTGATGTCTAGTAAAGAATTAATATCATAGCAACGGGGAATCCCAAAGGACTTATGAAGTGATGATGAATTTTTAGGAAGGTGTCTCATAAATCTATTTTTATGTCTTTGATGTAAAACAATTGTACATAAATGATAATTAATAAATTGTCTTCATGAGCAGAATTCTTTGTGTTATTGTTCTAATTATATTATTCTTTCACTGAAACCTATTTCAGTTGGTTTGTTTGTTGTTCAGTGCCATTTGTAGCACTACATGTATTTCAGTTTTATCAGTGCAGCCATAGCATCTTTCAATGCTGTCCTGGAGTTTCTATTTCCAGGGGCGGTATTCACCAGCCATTCTTAGGAAGATTATTTTTGTTATTCCCCAGAGCTTTCTAAGTTTGAAAGTTTTTTAAGTTTGAAAGTAACACAAGTCCTGATTGGTTAAACCAATCAGGAGTTGTGTTACTTTTAAATTTATCAAACCTCGAAGAATAAGACTAAGAACGTTCTTAACAATGGTCGGTGAATTCGGACCCTGTTCGCACAATGTCTTTCCCAAGTCACCTGCTGTTTTCGCACATAAAAATCTTTGAAACAATGTTTAGGTGCGAGAAAAGAATGGAAACGTATCTCACTTATTATCTTTTGAGGTAAATCTCATCACCTAAGCCACATTTCTATTTTCGTCAGCAAATGCTTTCAATCTGGACATATCTTATTTGTTTTCTCGAAGTAAAGAGTAAGTAAAAGCACGTATTCAGATTGTACATGTACTTTTTCCATGTGAAATAAGATCTTTACAAATAAACAGTCAAAACAATAACTCCTGTTCCACTTTTTCAACTGTTATGATTTTCATACTTCAGCGCATACTAATATTTGTACCTGAAACAAGCTTTTATTCAATTTCTGGTTCGACCACTAGATAAGATTTTTCATGGCACGGTTTCTGTTGTCAGTCCAGAGGCCATAGGCATGTTAGACTTTTTTCTTAGTTATACGATAATGACCTCATTTTAGTTGAATTTACTATAAAACTTGCACAAACTTTTTTTTTTTTTATGCATCAATATGACATTTTTTTTTCTGCTGGCATAAGATGTAGAGCAAACATATCATGGCCTTGTGTCCCTCTATGTCTCCGTCAGTACATTCGTTAACTTTTATTTCAAACATCCTTTCAGAAACTACCCATCTAATTTTGACAAAATTTCACAGAAATCACCTGCTCTAGCTCTCATCAGAATCTCTTTAATTAAAGATTCCATGAAAAACTCTGGTTGCCATGGCAACAAAATTGAAAAATATTGAAAATCTTTAAAGTCTGCTTTTCTGAAACCATAAGGTCAAGGGCTACCAAATTTATCATTTAGTTTTAACTGAACCCTCTATCAAAATTTTGTAAATTACGCATGTAGCTTTATCTAGTATATCCCTACTGACAGTACTCAGGTCATAGCCCTGGGGTCCAAACTGGCTCTGCTTTCGGGGTCACAAGTTTTACAGGGCTTATATAGCAAAAACTTAAAAAAAAAAATCTTAGTTCTTAAGCGTAAGGCCTAGGTCCACAAAATTTGGCATGCAGCATCTTCTACTAACCCTCTACCAAGGGTCAAAATAGGCCCACCTTGGGAATCACAAGTTTTACACAGGCTTATAAATTGAAAAGTAATAAAGATCTCTTGGTTCCATACTGTAAGGTCTAGGTCTACCAAACTTTTTATGTAGCTTCAACCAGTAAACCTGTAGCAAGATTGGTAAAATATAGCCCTAGGGTAAGCCGTATAGATATCTAGTTTTACAAAGGCTCATAAAGTGAAATTTAAAAAAAAAAAAAATCGTTTAGCAGAGCAAGGGAAATAACCCCAGTTCACTCAGAGCAGATTTACCTCCCTTGATTATCAAACTGCTCTTGCATGACTGGTGTTGGGTGTTCAAGTTTTTGGATAGAAAATGTACACTTTTTAGTGAGAGTGATTTATTTTGATGTTTGTTATTATGCTCAGAAGACTTGAATATTTGATATGAAGTAAGTTTTCTCTCATTCCTTTTTTTTTTGTTCCAGAACTTGAACACTCATGCCATCTAACAAAATATTTTCTGCTACTAAAGTTTTGGAAATCTTTTTGTCAAAGCACTCTTTGTTTGTTTGGTATGAATGATAATTGGTTAGACCTGCTTGTTATAACTGACATCATCTTTGCATTTGAAAAAAGATATGACCTGTTTGGGGGACATGGCTATTTTTACTATGAAGGTTTATTGCCGTACAGACGTCTTATGATTTAACGTCTCTATTAATGCCAGTTAAGTGCATGATACACTTGTTTAAAAGGAAGTGGAACGATAAAGGGCCGTCATGGCCCTCTTGTTTTTCTAAGCTTGGTTAAAGTAACAACAGAGGTCATCGGACATGTAAGGCCACTTTAAAGTAGTCCATAGAGCACGAGTCGGTGAAGCGAAATAAAAGCTGACATGGCGTAAAATTCTTGAACCATTTCTGTCATAGTTTTGCTTCGGTTTCATTTAATCCTTTTACTAACGATTTTACTAACGATTCCAGTATTTTACGCCTTTCAGATTGAAGTCTTTTGAAAATAGTTTGTGAGGAAAGGAAAATACGTCGTATAGTTGTAACCAGCACTTTCCACGATGTTTAATATCAGTTAACTCTTTACCGCAAGATCCTGAGTTTTTAACGATACCAGGAAAGAAGGCTTTTGAAAACATTGTGAGAAAAGGAGAAGTTGCTGTCAACCAGCTTTTTTTCTCCTTTTCCCCACAATGTCTTCTATCCTATTAAAAAGAAAGTCCATCATTTAAGCCATTTTTAAAATGTTGTCTGCAAATGCTTTGAATTTGGACTTGTCCGAAGTTTTATCGTCTGGTAAAGAGTTAAAACACATCCTATCCAATTTAACAAGATTCACGTTGTTGTATATAACCCTTTACCACACAATCCCTAGTTTTAACGACCCTGAGAAAGAAGGCTTTAGAAAACATTGTTGGAAAAGAAGAAAATGTTGGTAACCAGCATTTTCTTCTTTTCCCACAATGTTTTCTACCCTTTCTGATACAAATCCCATCATTTGACATCTAATATGTCGTCTGCAAATGCTTTGAATTTGTACCAGTCTAAAATTTTGTTGTGTGGTAAAGAGTTAAGCAAAAAACATTGCCTGCGATAGAGTCAACTCAGCGTTATGGAAAACCAAAGAAAACTATACATTGACCATTGATCAATTTACCCTTTAGCAAGCAATCCATTGTTTTACCGACCCTAAGGGAGGGGCCTCTAAAAACATCATGGGAAAAGGAGAAAGGGGAACAGTAATCTCCTTTTTACACAATGTTTTAGCTCTCTCAAATTTGCAAATCCCAAATATTCCAATACCCCCAATGATTCCTTCATTTGAACCACATTTACTTGGTGTCTGGAAATGTCTCGATTTGGACGACCTCGAAATTTTATTGTTTGTTAATGAGTTAATATGTTTATGAGAAATATATTTTACCGTATTTGCATCCGTGAATCGTTTTAGTGCTGCAACATAAACGTTAACGTTGTGTGATCATTGTCCGAACTATTGAAAATGTCAGCATGATGAATTACGTATACAACTCACTGTAAAGTCAGAAATAGAGAAAAGGAAATATCATTGTTGCTTAAAGTGGCAAAGACTTTCATTTTCAGTCAACTATTACCAATTTCGTCAATAATCTATCACACTGTAATCGTTCTTGTTTATCATTTACCAGTCGGCAACATTTAAGAATTACGCAAATTGTAAGCACTTGCAGACGACACATACATTCATGGTTCAATTTTACTGCGTTACGCGTACATTGAAAAAGCATACAAAACATTATCAGAAAAGAAGAAAATGCTGATAACCGCCGTTTCCTTCCTTTCCCACAATGTTTTCAAATGCCTTCTTCAGGGTCGCAAAAACTCGGGATTGGGGTTGCATATAAAACTCGTAGTGATTGATATAATATAGGCCTGCAACACGCGAAAAGGGGCATTCGGACATTTGCGTAAAGTGTCGTCTCGGATCAGCCTGCGCAGTCCGCGCAGGCTAATCCGAGACGGCACTTTACGACTACATTGGATTTTGTCCCACAGTATACTTGCACGAAACGGAAAATCACACACGATTGGAAAGAGTCGTCTCGGATCAGCCTGCGCGAACTTCGCAGGCTGATTCGGAACGACACTTTACGCAAATGTCCGAATGCCCCTTTTCGCGTGTTGCAGGCCATATGACAAGCAGCTGTTGAAGATGTCTCATCAGCTACTTCTTTAACCTTTTACCTAACAATCCCGAGTTATCAACGATCCTATGTTAGAAACCTTTCGAAAACATTATGAGAAAAGAAGAAAATGCGTATAACCATCATTTTCTTCTTTTCCCAAACCTGACAAAAACAAATATACATATGTACTTAAACAATGGACCACCAAGAATATTCTTTGTCTTATTCTAGATTGAGAAAGTAACACAACTTCTGACTGGCTTAACTATTTGGTTTAGCCAGTCAGAAGTTGCGTTACTTTCAAATTTAGAAAATCTTGGCGAAAAAGAATGAAAACGTCTGAAGAATGTTTTGTGAATATGGATACAGGAGTTGAAGCCCCTTACAATGAAGGGATTTGAAAACATTGTAGGGTAAGAAAAACATGCCAGTACCTGGAACTGATGATTATTTCAACCTTTTCAAACAGATCATATCTGGGTCCGTATTCACAAACCATTCTTAAGCACGTTCTTAGTCTTATTCTCAAGAATTTTCAATATTTGAAAGTAACACAGCATCTGATTGGCTAAACCATTTAGTTCAGCCAATCAGAGGCCGTGTAACATTCAAATTTTGAAAATCTTGGAGAAAGAGACTCAAAACGTTCTTAAGAATGGTTGGTTAATACGGACCTTGGTCATTTGGACCAAGTTTAATGTGTCGTTTGAAAATGCTTACAATCTAGACAAGTATAAATTTCGTCGTCTTGCAAGGAATTTTAAATTTCCCATGGCTACAGTCGTATGATTTAGATTATAGAGTAATGCATCCACATGTCGCGATGTTTTTGCGTAGATCTTGATCCTGTACTATAGTCTTGCTCTTTGTGAACATAAGTACTACTAGAATATGTTATTGCTGCTGATACTGCGACTGATATTATTTCTGCTTGCAGAGAGAGAGAGAGACAGAGAGAGAGAGAGAGAGAGAGAGAGAGAGAGAGAGAGAGAGAGAGAGAGAGACAGAGACAGACAGAGACAGAGATTGGTTGATTGATTGATTGTATGGTGTTTAACGCCGTTTTCAACATTATTTAAATTATATCGCGGTGCCCAGTGCACCTATCCGTGCTTTCCTGTATTGTCTTTTACCAGTGCTCCGCACAATATTCTTTCCAAGCCATTGGTTGCTTTCCCACATAACCATCGTCGAAACAATGGTCAGCGGTGAGAGAGGAATGAATCCTGTCGCAATGACTATCATCAATCCTTGGAAAGAAATTGGCCGAGCCAGGGATCGAACCAGCAACCCTCTGTTCTCAAGTCCCGTACGCTAGCGACTGAGCTAACGGGGTTCGGCTCAGACAAACAGACAGAGACGATCGGAAGGCAAAGGGGCAGACAGGAGACTTTAATTTGAAAAAAAAAAATGGGAATACTGAAACATGTTTTCAACAGTTATAAAACAAGCATGAAACCATAATGCTTTGTATGAAATACATTTTGAACATCCCACTCTACATCGCGTAACATACAAAAACACTATAGTCAGCTTTATGATAGCGTCCAAGACATAACATCAAGGATACAAGATGTTTCTCGCCGCATTGTTTATGGTCCAGGCAATTATCTTTGTGGATGCATTAGACAGGAAACTATTTTCGGTGGACCCGCTGCCAGATCCTGACTTTACTCTTGAAAGGGTATTGTTGATGTTTTTTTTTTCTATTATGAATATCATACATTATGATGAATTTACAATAAATTCTCAATTATTTTTTTAATGCCATAATTTAAATGTTCTACGTGAGTGAAATCTATTACGTGAATAGATTTCTTAAAGGTATCTAATCAGATTTTTTTAAATCTAACAAAACTTCAAAACTGATTTATCATTGAATGTAAATAAGCCGATAGCTGGCCAATCATCAGTAAAAAAGAAAGACAAAAGTAAATAAAAAAATATTTTTCAAAGGTATTTCATTAGTGGACTAAATGGCCTCTTTACGTTATTTTAGATTTTATGCCAGATTTTCGCAAATACTTGTGGGAATGTCACACGATTAATAACACGCGTCAAGTACAAGGATTCGTATTTAAAGTGTGATGACGTCATATCTGATGTTATAGAAATAGACGGGGTTACCGATTGCAAAAGAACCGTTGCACCGTATTATTGCATGTAATGATCAAGTTTATATATACAATTTGCACAGAGAATTATATCAAGTTACATTTATCGGTATTTTACAACATTTTTGTTTATTTACGTTATTACGACTGAACAGCTTTAAGAAGGAATTTATCAAATTTCCGGTTACAAGTTTATGGGCATCAAAATGCCATAAAACGGAAACTTTTAACATTGCGATAGAACACGGCGACACTGAGGACAACATGTTGGAGACCGATAGGATACCAAACATTAAATTGTCTGTTTAAGTTTCAACCACAATTTGACAGATAAATATAAACATATATCATTTTTCTGGAAAAATGCAGAAGCCGTTTCAACGGTTACACTGGCACGTTATTCAGGATAAATGAATTTTTACACTTAGCTTCACAAAATGGCTCTTTTGGGGAATCAGTATTCACACATGTAGGCCTATAACAAATGATCTGTATACAAGTTACGAGAGAATCAGTTAAAATTTTGCGCTTTATCTGCGAAATTTACCATCCACCCATCCATCCATCCATCCATCGTTCCATCTTTCTATCTTCAGTGGAGTGGACAGTGGTATGTTCAGGCGAGATACGTTCCTAGCAGTTTCATTGGATCAGTTGAATTTACTGACTTTCAGTTTAAAAACATCCTCAGGGATCGCAAAGTGATTTCTTACCACTCATGGAGGTACGTCTATTTTGTCTATTGTAACGAAGTTTTGTTCTAGCAATTTTAACTCTCACCGTATTGATTCCGATTCCTCGTGGTGAACAGAAGCCGAATCGCCAACGTAAATCGTGTCTATTTTTTTCTCAAAACGGACACGATGTTGTCCTGATGTAGTTAAGTGCCTGTTACGTTCAGTGTTTTCAAATAAAGAGTTGTGTTAATTAACTGTTTAGTTTTGAACACTTTTCATTTATTTTTCTTATTATCTATCTAGATATCTTATTGTTTTTTATTTCTTTTCCCCTAATTTATAACAGAGACGGACCGACAGGGGAATGTGCTGGAGCGAACTTCTTCGCTTTTTATACTAAAATCCCTGGTGTTTTTAGACTGAAAGATACGATAGGTAAGTATTCCAGTACTTTTATCCAACTTCTGAAATCGAGACCGGGTGCATATTCCACAACCATTCCTCAGACCATTTTTAATCTTACTCTAAAGAAATTTTCTAAATTTCAAAGTAAAGCAGTTTCTGATTGACCAAACCAAATGTTAAAGCAAATTAGAAAGTTATTGTGTTACTGTCTAAATCTAGAATAAGACTAAGATTCCTGTTTATAATTTATGGTGAATAGGGCCTAAGCTGCTCGTTGATTACGTATAGAGTTTGGTATCCCCAAGTTGCCTGTTCGAATCTCAACGCAGCCACAATTCTCTGTTCGCACTGATCAAAGTCATTTTGAAGCGGGTTTTCCCTTTTTACTTCTAGAATTTGTTCAAATGCTGAGTATGTAAGGGAGCAGACAATCACTTTGAAAAGAAAAAAAAAAAAAATGTGTAGATACTGTGTTCAACTATAGATACGGAAACACATATAAGTAAGCTGTTACCGTGATACAATTAATCCTTGCTATGTGAAAAGGTGGTTAAATGCATCTGCGAAAAAATACCAACCCAGGTCAGCCTTCAAATTCCACGCAAGCTGAACCGACTCGAAAAGGTTTACTTTTGACTAAATTTCTGCATGCAAGAGGACCATTCTACCTCATGATTCAGTCGGCTTTTAGTGTAAATGGATCCGTAATGCAACGGCTTGCTTTAACACCACGAAGATGAAGTAAAGCCTCTTTAGCTATGCTCTGTGAAAAGGAGGTTGAAGGCATCTGCAAAAAGTATTGACCAAGGTCAGCTTGCGCAGTCCGCGCAGGCTGACTTGTGTCGAAATTTTTGCTATTAGTCAATTTTCTGCATGTTAAAGGACCAATTTACCAAATTATTCAGTCGGTTTTTAGATAAAATGGATTCTATGGGTCCATAGTTATATGATGCCTTGCCTGGTATAATGGATCACGGAGTTGTATTAAACCTACTTTCATAGCATGGCTTAAATGGCCTGCAACACGCGAAAAGGGGCATTCGAAAATTTGTGTAAAGTGACGTCTCGGATCAGCCTACGCAGTCTGCGCAGGCTAATCCGAAACGACACTTTCCGTTTTTATGTAATTTTCTGTTTTGCGCAAGTCTATCGTAGCACAAAATCTAATGTAGTCCTAAAGTGCCGTCTCGGATTAGCCTGCGCGGACTGCGCAGGCTGATCCGAGACGACACTTTACGCAAATGTCCGAATGCCCCTTTTCGTGTGTTGCACGCCATATAAAGAAACCTCGTTAGAAAAGTAGCGTAAACGGCATTCCCGTTTTTTTTTTTTTTCAGGTAACGTATACAGCGGCGATTGGGTCGTAGCCGTTCTCGATTCAAAGCTGGGTTTAGACGTATCTTGGGGATGCACTAAGCGAGCACTGGACGGACGGTGTGCTGACCCCTGGGCTAGCGTGAAAACCCGACTGCGCCACCCTCCCCCATCCTTATTAAGGATTGCTGAAAAGTATCTCCTGAAATTATTCGGACTAACCCTTCCCGAAATGGAACATGTACCACAGCTTAAATGTAAGTATGGATTCTTAGAACTGAGTCTCGTCGCATTTAACTATTTATCAAACAATCCAATGTTTTAACGCCATTGAAGGAGAGGCTTTCGAGAACATTGTTGGAAAAGAAAACAACCTGATGACCAATCATTTTATTCTTTTTCCACAATGTTTTGTGATTTGTTGTTGTTGCTGTTTTCAAGGAAAATCTCGTTTTTTTCTGTCCCATAACAAATTGTCGTCAGCAAATGCTTTCAATGTATACTGTTACGTAAATATAGGATCTGACACGACTTGGCTTTGAGATAAAATTTTATTAAACGAGTCTAGGGAAATGTTATTAAGCGAGCCTTTGGCGAGCTTAATAACAGTTTCCTTGACGAGTTTAATAAAATTAAATCACATAACGATATTTCACGAAACATAGATCAGATAATGTGCAAAACATGCACCTGCGGTAATATCCGTAAAGCCCATTCACTTCAATAAAATACGTACAAAATGACGTCAAAAATGACTTCAAACAAATATGATATCAAACATGTATAAGATAAGAAAATTCGTAATGGGTATATTACACCGAAAACAAGGGAGGTTATGTGATATAAGTTTGTCTTCTGGACAGGTTCAACCGGGTAAACCGACCTTTCAAGTCCTTTACAAAGGAGAGTCAACAAAGATCAACACTGTACCGACAAGCAATCTTATATAAATTTTCCTTGTCGACACCAGTTAATTGTTTTAATCCTAATATTAAGTCCTTTACCACACAGTTCCGAGATTTAACGACCCTGAGGAAAAAGCGTTTTGAAAACCTTGTAGGAAAAGGAGAAAATGCTGGTCTCCAGCATTTTCTTCTTTTCCCACAAGGTTTTCTACACTGTCATAGACAATTACCATTATTTCAGCTAAATTTGATTATTATGTCCTCTGCAAACGTTTTTCAATTTGGACCAGTCTAAAATTTTGTCGTTTGGTAAAGGGTTAATGCTCGGCGGGCTAAGCACAACCTCTGTTGGCCCAAAGTTTAGCAGCCAGTACAGATTAAGTTTAGACAGCACTAATCGTGCGGTATCTATACTATCCGCCATCTGTGCAATATTCTGACGAAAGCAGCATTGAAATCGCACTAGGTCGGGATCGTTTGCTCGCAGGAAATGTCCATTTGATGTGAAAAAAATATGATATTTTCATTTCCTCTATTCTTGAACATTCGTGTTAACTGCTGTGCTTTGTCATAGGTCAAAAAATAGCCTGTAAAAGGCACTCCCACGCAGTCTATTCATAGATCTAAATAATCATGTGACAATGTGAAGTCTAGGCCCTACATTGTTGGAAAGTCAGCAACTGCTTGTTACAAGCAAGTGTTTCTCTTCCCTCTATGTGTTCAAAACTGGCATCCGCATGGTGGTATCTTTTGTTTTCTCTAGACTAGTATCATACCTATGGTCGTAAACAGTAGAACTGATAAAATTATAACTGGCCTTTAACACGCGAAAAGGGGCATTCGGACATTTGCGTAAAGTCGTCTCGGATCAGCCTACGCAGTCCGCGCAGGCTAATCCGAGACGGCACTTTACGACTACATTGGATTTTGTGCTACAGTAGACTTGCTCAAAACAGAAAATTACATAAAAACGGAAAGTGCCGACTCGGATTAGCCTGCGAGGACTGCGCAGGCTGATCCGAGACGACACTTTACGCAAATGTCCGAATGCCCCTTTTCGCGTGTTGCAGGCCAATTTATTATTATGTGAACGGTACTCTGGAAAAAAATTTGAACACTTATCCTGCTAAAAAGGTAAAATGAAACATTCAATTCGAAAGTAAAAACCCAAATTTTGTTTTTTTGGAGGGGGAGGGGGGGAATATATGTATCTCCTTATCGACAATGTAGATCCAAGATTAGACTGCACGTTCTATACAATCTGATCTTGATCTACACTGTCCACAAGAGTCTCGCTTAGCAGCCTAAGGGTTATTGCATTTCTGTGATGCATTGTACTAAGCAACTCATCACATAATTATGGATCCATCAAATCCATTTTGTCGAACAGCCGACTGAATCATGAGATAAACTAATCCTTTTAAAATTTAAATGCAAAACAATTGAAGATAACAAATTATATCGGTCCATGTCAGCCTGTGCAAGTTTTGATCCAGGTCAGCCTGCGCGGATCCGCACGCTGACATAAGTCGATACTTTTTACAGTTGTACTTTACCCCATTTTTCATTGAGCATAAGTCATTGTTGATTATTATGCTTATACGTTTTATTGCAGAACTAATTGATTTTTTAAAAATCTATTTACAGCTTGCTGAACAATGAGTTATGGATCATGTCATATGACAGTTGTGTGCTGAAAACAAAGTGCTGTACCTAATTTATCATCTACTGTAATTAATTGGAGAACTACCTTATGCATCATCACAGTACCTTTCCAAATTGAGTAAAAGTGATGTATCTCTTCACCTTAATGCACTTAGATAGACCCCTTTCCATTACAAGACTATAACAGCGACACATTTTCAGCAGCAATAGATAAAATAAAGTACAAACAAATCCTACAGATGATAACTTACTTTGCTTAATACACGTATACAAAAATTCCGAAACTCATTTTACCTGTTCTATGGTTTTTTTTAACTTTTGTCCGCCAGGATATAACTGAAATAATGTTGAAAAGGCCGATAAAAACAATACAATCAAACTTGGATTTTTCTGTGTATATTCAGATGACATGAACTAATTTCATTAATATTTATTAATTGTCATGAAATTTATTTTTCATTGCTCCATATCATGACAAAGATACTACCATACAAATCCACCTCTCGGGACTTTCAGTCCTTTGATTATCGTTACCGCAGGTCGCAGATCGACATAAATAATAAAAGAGAATGAACACGGCCCCTCCTTTTATAAGCACTCAAACAACCTTGCATTAATTTGTCACTAAAATCAGTCATTTGACGGTGTGTCTTATAAATGTATTCTTTAACTTTGTTTATGATATTTTTTTGTCTAGCGTGACAACATTTATATTTCAAAATAAAGGGTAAAAGCATTATTGTTTTTCTATTGATTCAAAACCATATGCAATGCAAGGGATTGACCGACCGACCGACTGACTGATGGAATGGGATGAGATAGAAATGGATAGGAACGAATGGATGGATGGATGGATGGAAGAATGGGTGGATGGGTGGATGGGTGGATAGATGAACGTCGCTTTCAACAGTAATATCACAGTGACCAATGACTTTCGCATTTCTTTAACGGAGTTTACCGGTATAGAGCAAGGATTCTGTTGTGCATTGCCTAAGGGCATTTCTCCGTAACCAGGGCCATGAGCAAGGATTGATCCCATAACCTCCCTGTCACAAATTCGAGCCCTCATCAAGGAGGGAGAGATATACCGACGTTTTCCCACGATGTGTTCAATTTTTTCAAAGACGTTCCAAATCATTTGAATCACAGTAAATTTCCTGGCAGTAAATTCTTTGATATCGATATACATGTATATAAGCCATACCCTTTGAAAAAGGGGGTTTAATGCATCTGCAAAAAGGTATCGATCCAGGTCAGCCTGCGCAGTATGTTATTGTTAAATTTTCTGCATGTTAAAGGACCATTCTACCTCATGATTCAGTAAGACTTTACATGAAATGGATGGGTATTATACGATGACTTGCTTGGTACAATGACAAAAATAGAAAAAAATGGATTTTATAGATCCGTAATTGTTAATAATGACTTGCTTCGTATAATGCGTCATGGAGATACATCATGGAGACACATCAAACCATCTACGGCTCTTATGGAATAGTCTAAAACTTAAACTACTCATGAAAACCCGAGTTTTAATGATCGGGAAAAAGAAGCCTTTTGAAAACATTCTAGCAATAGGAGAAAATGGTGGTTACCAGCATTTTCTCCTTTTCATGCTTTCTATCCGTTCAAAGACAGCTCTAAGTTTTTCAGTTTTTAAGTCACTTAATAAGTCGTCGGCAAATGTTTTCAACGTGAACAAGTCAAAAATTTTGTCGTATGGTATAGAGTCAGTGGTCATGATAAGCTAAGTTAATTCTTAGGCTGCTAAGCGCGACTCAATGACCTTTTGCGAGCCGTCTAGATCAAGATCAGACTACACAGAGCGTGCAGTCTGATTTTTGATCTACACTGTCCGATAAGGAGATATCTTTTCCCCCAAAATACCTTTACAAAAGCAAAATTAGAGTTTTTACTATCGGTTTTAAAGTACCATTTCACTTATTTAGGGTTAACCGTAAAATGCCCTTTTGTTTCTTTTTTTTAGTTTGTACTTGATCTGCAATTCAGATTTGACATTCATAAACTGTGATAAATTAGACCTGTCTACTAACCCTTTACCCTAGCATCATCATTCAAAATTGGACCTAAAACTATAAAAGGTGACACAGAGTAAAACTACGTGAAAAAGGGATATGTCTTTATCAATAAATTCGTAATCTGGGCCCGTATTCACCAACCATACTTAAGAATACTCTTAGTCTTATTCTGCAAGATCTTCTAAATTTGAAAGTAACACAACTTCTGATTGGCTAAACCATTTGGTTTAGCCAATCAGAAGTTGTGTTATTTTCAAATTTAGAAAATTCTGGAGACTGAGACCAAGAACGTTCTTAAGAATGATTGGTGAATACGGGCCCAGTTGCAAAATCTTAGACTTGTCCAAATTGAGAGTACATGCATGTACTTGCAGATTACAATTGTAAAATACTTGAAAAGTAAAGTAAGCTCAAATAGTAGGATTCGTCTCTAGAAAAGGTAAAAAAAAGAATTGCGGAAAATAAGAGAAAACGCTGGTTGCTTGCATTTTCTTTTTCCTACAATGTTTCCAAAAGTCTTCTTCGTCTTGGACATGAAAACAAGGGATTGATCAGTCAAGGATGAACCGTTTACCACACAATCCCGAGTTTTAATGACTTTAAAGAAAGGGCTTTTTAAAAACATCGTGGGAAACGGGAAAAAATGCTGGTAACCGGCATTTTCTCCTCTTCCCTCAATGTTTTCTGCATTTTCAAAGTCCGTTCTTATCATTTGAACCACATTAAGTTTGTCGTCAGAAAATGTTATCAATTTGGACACGTCAAAAAATATGTGGTATGGTTAAGAGTTAACATTTATCTTGTTAAAAAAGTGGAATGAAACTTTTAATCCGATAGTAAAAACCCAATTTTTGCTATTTCAAAAGTATTTTGGGAGCGGGAGAGATATCTCTTCATCGGACAATGTGGATCCAAGATCAGACTGCACGTTCTGTGCAGTCTGATCTTGATCTACACTGTCCGCAAAAGGTCCTTGAGACGCGCTTAGCAGCTAAACGGTTTAAAAGGAAAACATTCAGGTAAAAGAGACAATCGCACACTACTGTCAGTTGCTCCCTTTTCCTCAGTATATCATCTACTAGGCCGTGGGAAATGCTCCTTGTAAGCTTCCTGTTTTACTCTTTGAGCACCGACGTTTTCAGTCTTGAAATTAGGCTCATCTTTTTAAAATTTCATATCGCTTTTGTCTCGTGTTGAAGGTCGCAGCAAACCGGACACTTTTAAATCAAGTTTTGTACAGTCTGATCTTAATCTAAATTGGCTGTAAATGCAACTGAGGTAGTGATAGGTGATTGAAGTTAAAATATTTGAATGATATACATGTGAACGACGGTCTGGCAAAGGGGGGAGGGGCAACAGTATTTCCACGATGTATTCAACCAAGCGATTCACCAAATAAATATGGATCAATAAAATCCACTTTGTTTAGCAACCGACCCATTCATGAGGTAAAATGGTCAATGGACATACAGAAAACTTAATAGTAACAAAAAGATTCAAACCATGTCAGCCGGCCAAGACTACACAACAGGCTGACATGAATCGATACTTTATGCAGATGCATTAAGCTCCCTTTTCACAAAGCATGACTCATCTTATTAACATCGTGATTTGAATATATATAATCAGAAAAGTGACATATTGTGCAGTATCTAGTTCAGACACAGTTTACTTCTAAAGTCATTGGCATTGTCGTGTCTTTTTTTTTTAATCAACCCTTATTCTGCTAAATAACTAAAATAAAATTTTCAATTCGATAGTAAAATCCCAAATATTGCTATTACAATGTCATGTTTGGAGGAATAATATGTCCTTGTCGGACAGTGTAGATCCAAGATCAGACTGCACGTTCTGTGCAGTCTGATCTTGATCTACACTGTCCGCAAAAGGTCAGTGAGTCGCGCTTGGCAGCCAAAGGGTTAATTAAAGTATGTGGGTCGACCCATGCGTTCATCTGTCCCAGTCGGAATTTATACCATTATTCTATTCACACTTATCCTGACAAATAAATGAAATGAAACTTTCAAGCCGACAGTATAAAACTGGAATAATGTTCTTTCAACTTTTTCCGGGGGGGGGGGGGCATCTCCTTATCGGATAGTGTAGATTCATGATCAGACTGTACGTTTTGTGCAGTCTGATCTTGATCTACATTGTCCGCAAAATGGTCAATCAGTCGCGCTTAGCAGCCTAAGGGTTAACTCATGGCCTGAAACGGACTTGTAGCACATCGTTTTTCTTCACCATCACCATAAACTATCGTAAGTCAATTTGATTTACGGTTTCATACAGATGAGATGCGTGTTTATCTCAAAAAACTTCTTCCAGTAGTGTATTAAACACATGACTTTTTTTTTTGATAGCACACTGGTGTATTATCGTTTTTTTTTTGGGGGGGGGGGGGGGGGTCTCGGTTCTGGTTATTATTTAGTCTTGGGGTCGTGAAGCCAAAAGAACCAACAGCAGAACGTGCCGGAATTTGTATTACTACGCCATTTAAAGAAAAAAATTACCTCATTGTTGCTAAGACGTATATGCGTGGAAAGTCTTTGATTTTCATGTTTGATAGAAGTAAGAAATGTAGTGAAAGTTATTTAAAATCAATAAAATTGCGGAAAAAGTTCCACTTATACTCTCTAGAAACTGTGGCGTTTGTATGTACACATTTTGAACCGAACTACAACTGTAAACATGGACTCGTAGGCGATATATTAGGATAAAGCTGATGAGGCAGGATATATTTTGTCTGTCAATCGTCTTATGTGATAAATAGAATCTCTCGTGTTTATGTATTATCATTTTTATCAAACTCGTAGACTAAAATGTATATGACACTCGCCAAGGCTGGCGTCATACAGTTTCAGTCAACTCATTCGATAAAAATGATAATACACTAATTAACATTCATGCAAAATCCCCTATTCATGTACGAGACAGTCAACCTTGTATTAAGCGACCAACTTTTATTTGGAGAAGACAAGATTGCCCCTCAAACAAAGTGGCTGTTTATACCATTTCTATTGAATCTAAGGGCTTCGGGATTTAAAAAAAAAGCGATTTTTTTTTTAAACATGGTGGCTGCTTTTGAAAGAATGGTAGCAACACAAGTTTAAGTGCATAGATCAAAAGAAGCTGATCATGACTAAAAACACGCTGAAAGAAAATGATGAAATTTCCGATTTAATTATAACAAAAGTATCTACTGTCATAACAGATAAATAATCAAATATCAATTCTTTTGAAAAAGTCACAAGTTCACTACTACAATAACGTAGTTTTTGCATACTCACATGTAATACGTACATGGTGACCCATATCAATCCTTCGTCTGCTAAGCTCTACTCACTGACCTTTTGCGGACAGTGTAGATCCAGATCAGACTGCACAGAACGTGCAGTCTGATCTTGGATCTACACTGTCCGATAAGGAGATATTTTCTCCAGAAAAAAAAAAGTTTAAATTAGCATTATTCAGTTTTTTCTAATGGCTTGAAAGTTTCATTTGATTTATTTAGCAGGATAACGGTTTATTTTGCCTTTGCCAATGATTTGTCACAAAAAGTCTCTATAGAAAAGTTGAAATATGTATTTGAGTCATGCTCTGTGAAAAGATGGTTTGAAGTATATGCAAAAAGTTTCGAATCAGATCAGCCTGCGTAGTCTACTGAGAAAGAATCCTTCTGAAAACATTGTGGGAAAAGGAGAAAATGCTGGTAACCAGCATTTTCTCCTTTTCCCACAATGTTTTCTACTCTTCCAAAATCAAGTTTCAATTTTTGAGTCACGTTTATTTTGTCGTCTGCAAATGCTTTCAATTTGGACAAGTCTAAAATTTTGTCGTTTTGTAAAGAGATGATGGTCAATTTTCTTTCAAACGAACAGTCTCCCTCCAGCTTGAGTTGGTGGTAAGACAAAACGGTTTTTATGTATCAAAAATCATGTAATAACTTGCTTGGTGTAATGGATCACGGAGATGCATTAAAAACTATTTTCCCAAAGCGCAGCTCATTCATTTGTGCCTGTTTATCTACAGCCAAACATATTGACTAAAATGAGAACTAGTTTTTGACAAGTAAAACAAAATGGAACAGGGTCTCACATTACTTCAGTGAAGAGAAAAACGCAAAACTAGTTGCTAAATAAACGGCTTGTTAAAAAATGTATAATATTATAGTTAGAGACAATGAGTACTGAAAGGAAGGGAGAAAAGTGTGGTGTAGATTAAGCCATGATGTAAAATTAGTTAAGCAACAGTTATTTCCCTTCCTTATATAATCCATAGGGATTTTTTTTTCGAGATCCCTAGTTTTCAAGTCCCCGAGGAAGGATAACTTTGATAACAATGTGGGAACACATGAAAATGCCGGTAACCAGTATTTTCTCTTTCTCCCACGCTGTCTTCTACCTTTAGTTAAACAAATTCCATCACTGGAAGATCCCGAAGTACTGTAGTAGGCTGTTGAAAACAAAGGTTATACCGTGGCGGCCATTGCACCTATCCATGCTTTCTTGGGGTTTCTTAAACCAGTATATCGCACATTATTCTTCCCATGCCAATGGCTGCTTTTTCTCCCAACCATATTCAAAATGCTGATCAACAATGAGAGAGGAATGAATTCTGTCGCAATGGCTATCATCAGTCCTCGGAAAGAAATTCGCCTAGTTGGGAATTCGAACCATTGATCTCAGGTTTCAGGTCCTGTACGCTACGGTAACGACTGTGTTACCGGGCTCAGCAGCACAAACCTCTTTTTTAGAAACAACATTTAAAACTTTTATCAAACAGGAAATTTTTAGCCTGGTCCAAATTCAAAGCTGTTACAGAAGACATATCAAATTTTGCTCAAGTGATGGATTCTTTCACTGCACGGATGGAAAGTATGCTGGTTACCAGCGTTTTCTTCCTTTCCTACAAGAGATTTCTGCCCCGGGGTCGTTAGATCACGGCATGGTTTGGCCATGGGTTTTGGTATTCTATGCAGGCACTCATTTTAACTCTCTCACAACTTCGAAATATTTCGAAGTCTTATAGTAGCTTTTCACTGCAGTGGAAGATGACTTTGGTCGAAATTAGTGAAAGAGTTAATAGCACGCGAAGTTGACATTCTAGGCTTGGAACACAATCAGAAATCGCAATCTCTCGCTATATGGAGCTGGAACGTTAATGAGACTATATCGGTGATTCCTCGGCTGATATCGCACACCGTAGTTTTGGTATCGAATTATCTTATCTTTATATCTGCTCAGCAATTGTTATCTCCCTTCCATATCGAATGGAAAAAGCGAGTTTGCTGCAAAAATGGATTAGATTGCCATGGAAACGAGATAACAACGGTATTGATAAGGAATTTACAAGTAATGGCATTTTCGAAATCTGCAGAGTCGTGAAATTCTGTCTCTAATATCTAAAAGAATTCTGAAACTTTAAGTGCTGAAACAAAAAGCATTCATTTTTTCATTCATTTATTCTTTCATTCATTTACTGATCTTGATCGATATATTTATCAAATTCTAATAACGTTACCTAATTTCTGAACGAAGTTTTAAGAAAATCAAACGACTGAAAGTACTGAGAACCAAGCTTTGTTCGAACAGCTAAAACACAGTTAAACGAACAAGATTATAAATCAAGTGATCATGGATAAGTTTTTATTGTAACTAAATTTACAAACTGTATTTCCATCCCTGGCAACCATGATAATATTCGTCCATACACTTTCGTCATATAATTTAAATGAAAAGTACCGTAAGTGTCATAAATACTTCAGTTGCACCCACTAATAGAAGAGAGCAAAAGTTCGGTTTCGATCTGGTCATGTCTGGAGTTAAAGTCCTGCTGTTCTTTATATACAACTTAGCTTCTACATGACACACACTTACGGGAGATATACGATACACGAGTACCACATTGGTAAAACTGCAGCGCTGTGGGTTGAAATCCCGTTAACAGGAAAGCAATATATAACGCCTGGTTCTGTTTGTCAAGAAGAAGTGAAATTCGGCAGAAAAAAAACTTGTGTTGAAATCCCATCAGTAATCCAAATATAGACTAAATCTTTTCATCAGTCACGAATCTGTCACGAATCTGTGCCATTATAAACCTTAGATAGAATTCACATTGGCCTGGCTCCCGATCCTTTCAACGATTTCGTTCCATGAGTAGTACCAATTTACGATCTCTTTTTCCGATGCAACATGTGATGGAAAGTCAATTAACAACCTTTTAAGTGCAACAAATAATTTTTTTCCTTACCTTTTCTTGAGAAGTTTCGTTACGATTTCTTAGTCAAAGAGATACAAGACCGGAAATACAAGCTTTATTTCGCTACATAGTGTTAATGCACTTACCGCTTCCTTCAGGGGGGCGTTGATAACAGTATACAAGATCTGACAAAAGAAAAAAATCTTATAAGAAACGAATCTTACATAAATCAGTACCTGAAAAGTGCCCGTATGAAGCACCATCCGTATATAGCAAAACCTGAATGAAACAAATATTATAAAAAGCACAATCTGAATATAACACCTATTCAAAAAACACTGCCTTTATAAAGAACCATCTGAAAGAAATATCGGCTTGATGAAGTATTTGCTGAATGACTTGTCAAAAGAAACACCATCTAAATAAAACACATCCGTAGTGAAACAAATCCTGAATCACTGTCACTCGAATGAAGTACCATCAGAACCTAGCATATCTTTTAGGAAAACACCAACAGAAAAAAGTACCATCTCTATGAAGCATCAACAATATGAAAAACCAGCTACATGAACAACCGTCTGTAGGAAGTGGTACCTGGATGAGCCACAACCAGATTGAAATATCTCCATTAGGAAACACCACATAATATGGTGTATTCGCTTCCTGCTGGTAGAGCTGTAGGTCTACTAATTTAGGGGTTCTAGGCTCGTTCCTATTCCGATGCAAATTGCGTTCTGTGGGAATACTCTTTGACAGGACACTTCAAATCCCCAGCACAGTACTGGTAAAACACAGAAACACATAACCAAGTAAACTGTTGCCTTCATGTGGCTGAAACAACGCTGAAAGCAACGTAAAACATCATTAAACCAATATTGTACGAAAGCGACTGTATTCACCAACAACAGTCCATTTCTAGATACTTTCACTAGATCTCAATCCCAACACCAGCCAAATGACTGGCCTAGACGTTTGGTGTTAGTCAAACCGGTGACTAGTCTTGCAATTTTAGAACTAGAATTACTTGTAGAACGGTATATGCTATGTAGTTTTGTAAAATAAAATACTTTAAAGCCGTTTGCTAGTACCCACAAAGTCCTGGGTCAGTACTCACCGAACATTCGTATATGAACAAGAATAAACTTTGGTTAATTCTCAAGGATTTTCTAAATTTGAAAGTAACACAACTTCTGATTGGCTAAACCAAACGGTTTAGCCAATCAGATGTTGTGTTGCTTTAAAATTTAATAAATTCTTCAGCATAAGAATAGGAATATTCCTAAGACTGGTTTGCAAATACGGAACACCATGGCCCTATAAGACGGTGTCAAAATGAACCCTAAACCCATCTGGAAACATAGCAGCAAGGTATGCATACCTACTGTCTTCCTTTTATACTCTGCAAGATGGTTTTTGCTAGATTATTGATTTGATTTGGTACGCAATCACGTATTCCATTGTTTCATTAATACCACATAGGACAGTGCACTATCGATACTGCCTTGACCCTATATCCACCAACCATTTTTAATAACAATCTTAGTCTAATTCTAAAGGATAAGCTATTCTTAATTTGAAAGTAACGCAAATTCCGATTGGCTAAACCTACTAGTGAATGGTTTAGCCAATCAAAATTTATTTTACCTTCTTAATCTGAATTTAGACAACCAATGCAATTTAGAATGGTTGCTGATTACGGGCCCTGGTGTTTTTTTGCTGGGATTACAAACATCAGTATTTACATGCCACTGGTTTCTATCCAAAACTACTGAATGTCTATTCAATGTATAGGCTAGCCGTGAGAGATGAATGATTCCTGACGCAATTTCTGTTATCAAACTTCGGACAGAATGAATGACGAGCCTAACTAAAAACCAGCAAGTCCTCAGTTATAAAGTCGTTGACTTTTTCCTCTAGGCTATCGGTTCCAAACTGGTCACTTGATACAAACCAGACTGTATATGTTTGTAAATGCATATTATTACGTTAATTAATTAAGAAAGAAACTTGCTGTCAATTTGGCACCAGTCTAAATTATATTTAGGTAAAGTCAAAAACACTGAAGAACTCAGCAAAAATGTTATCTACAGAGATAATCAGTTATGTGAAAATAAGAAAAGAAAATTACACGCGAGCCGGTCTATATTACATTTCGTATCTCGAATGTATATCTTTCAGAGGTATTGTTTGTTGCGTGGAGCATTGTTTGATTATGTATGGCTGAAAATCGGCATGGAAAAAATAGGATATTGAAAGTGTATTACAATTGTGTAATTCTACTGTAAATTTTTGTGTTAGCTATTTGTACGATTTTAAACATTTTCTCAGCTGTATCGTGATGATGGGCAATACACAGGTCTAAATTGAATTAGTAACGTCTATTGTGTTCTAATGAGCTGCTCGACATCGCCTTCGCTTGCTGCTTTTCGGCTGACAAATCTTGTCCTGTTTGAGTTCGTTCTTCAACCAAACCCTCTCTATATCGCCTGGGTTAAGCCTTAAAGCGCCGAATAAAGCAACTGGGCAAAACAACTTCTGATTGGTTAAACCAACTGATTTGGCCAATCAAAATATTTGTTACCGGTTCTGTCTTAAATCTAGAATTAGACTTAGAATGAAATTAAGAATGGTTGGTAAATATGGACCCTGGTCTACAGTGGCCGAAAGGGCAACTATAGTATGAAAGGAGCTCTGATGGTAAAATAGGCAGCAACGAACGAGCAGATAATGCTTCATAATGCATGTCTGATTCTGCTGAATCGATTTAAATCCGAGGATCGAGCTAGCCAGTCATTAAAGATGACTAGTTCATTCGCTAGGCACTCGTTGGTGACAAAAGCCCAATGTGCACGAGCGTAATCGTCCATAAAAATGAAATCTTGGCCTATAGCACCAGCTTGTTGGCGGACATAATTATTCCAAATTTCTACCTACCTACCTCACAGCCGTGACAGAGCCGTTCTGATAGAGTTTAGAGATGGGCTTATGCTAGACACTGGTTCCAGCTGCATCGTTCATGCTCAGCAACACAGGCACAAACTGTGCATTTCTCATTCCCCAGAACCGGACTGGCCTGTCTGAGAAATAAGCACAGAACCCGGCTTCCTCCGAAAAGAGAACATGTTCCTAGTCTTGGATAATTCACGTGACATGGTCGTGTGGCCATTGCAATCGATCCTTAAACCTTTACCACACAGTACCGAGTTTTAACGACCCTGAGGAAGAAGCCTTTTGAAAACATTATGGTAAAGGAGAAAATGCTGATAACCAGCATTTTCTCCTGTTCCCACAACGTTTTCTATCCTGTTAAAGACAAGACCAATTATTTGAACTTGTTGTCTGCAAATGCATCGGATTTCGACAATTCTAAATTATTGTTGTTTGTTGAAGAGTTAATTCGTTGCTATTGAGCGGAGAGGCCTCTGAAAACTGTTCTTTGAATATTCATGCGAGCATCTCGGGGATGACTGCTTATCGTATGCGTTGATAGTCTAACGCCAGTCGTAATTCTATTCCGAAAATAATTTTACATGTTTTTTTTTTGCCGGGAAAATATTCCTATGAGCTTGAACGGCGATAAACCTGCCCCGGGCAAAAGATTTTGACTTTGTCCGGCCTCCCCAATGTCGATGATAGACGTTTTGCCTCTGATAACGTGGCCACAATCTTCCAACAACGTTCTGTGACTCACCAAGTATGCCTCGCTTTATGTAGACCCTACTTCAAGTATTGCCATGCCTCGATCCATTCGTTCTTCAGTAAGAACCTTCTTATACCGCCATAGTTAGGTATATTTTTAAGAACAAGAGTGACTGAATTGAAGCCTGTGTTACGGTGTCTTTACATGCAACGAAACTACCTGCTTTTCGTTGGTATGTCATGTCTACGTGTTCCAATACAGAGCCAATACAGATTACTTCGGGCTACCTAGATAGCATGTATTCGTATACTGCCCATGGTCACGTGTACTGACTATACTAAAACTGTTATGATGCATACCTACAAGCAATGACAAATGTAACCTTGCATTGTTCACTGTAAGCAAATTTTGACTACTACATTAGGAAGTATTCATAATGTCTAGGGACTCCTGTTTTCGAAGTGCGTCTTATGTTTGTTTGTTCTGTCCTTGAAATGTTTTCAGTTTGCATGGACGCAACAATACTGGTTTCAAAATGGCCATTTTGACCAAACTGTCGCTATATACTTGAAGATAACTTGACATCACACCGATGTACTTATGTAGTCTCGCATTTATCTAATAATATTCGATTTTCAAATTCATCTACGCATCCGTGTGTTTATCAAATATTATTCGATTGTCAAGTACTTTGATTACTTCGCATGATGTCATCAATCTTTCGCGCAGTTTCCGTTTTGCATCCAATATTTATGATAACAATTTGGTATCGACGGAAAGAAATCGACAATTTCATTCCATATCAAAGGATTTTATCCATTTCTAATCTTATCACCGGTTATCATGGATCACGTGACAACCAGCTGTGTTTCTGGTCGTTAAGATTAATAGATGTATATCATTAGATGTACATTATGAAGAGGAAATATGAAAATACATGTACTTCCTGTCACCTTTAATACTTTACCAAACGACAAATTTAAGTCTTTACCAAACGACAAAAATGTAGACTTGTCCAAAATGAGAGCATTTGCAGACGAGAATTGAAATTTAGTTCAAGTGAAGGAATTTGTCTTTGACAGGGTAGAAAACATTGAGGCAAAAGGAGAAAATGCTGGTTACCAGCATTTTCTCCTTTTCCCTCAATTTTTTTTCAAAATGCTTCTTCTTCAGGATCGTTCAAACTCGGGACCGTGTGGTAAAGGCTTAAGGCTCTTCTAAACTGAAAGCATCTGTAAGTGATAAATTCGATAGGGGTACAAATGAACTTAATTTCTTTGACCGGGTGAAAGGCATTGTTGGAAAAGGAGAAAATGATGTCACGATTATTTTCTCACTTTCTCAATGTTTCCTAAAGACCTCTTCCTCAGGATCATTATAATTCAGGATTGTTTGGTAAAGGGTTGACACTTTATCAAACAATTCCATGCATTTACGACCTTTCTACAGAGAATATGTTTCGAAACAAGGTGGGAACAGAAAGAAAGTAGCTAGTAACAAACATATTCTCTTGTTCTTGAAATGTTGATCATCCATTTGAAGTACATATGAACTATGCACGTGATTTGCACTACAGTTATTTTGTCGTCTGGAGATGCCTTAAAAATGACAACTCTGAAATTTTGACGTTTGTTTTAGATTTATTGTTATCAGCACGCTTAGATATTTGGGGGGCATCAGACTAAATACATTACGCAGCCAGATCTTTGATCAATATTCGCCCACATTTTACGAGAGATATCGCTTTTGAATATTTTTTTTTAAAGCACTATTTCTCACCATGAAAATGTCCATGCCCTTAACTGTTATTAACCCTTATCCTGCTAGATAAATAAAATGAAACAATTAAGTCGATTGTAAAAACCAAATTATTGCTACTTCAAAGTTATTTTTGGGGAAAAATATCACCTTATCGGACAGTGTAGACCCAAGATCAGACTGCACGTTCTGTGCAGTCTGATCTTGATCTACATTGTCCGCAAAAAGTCCTTGAGTCGCGCTAAGCAGCCTAAATGTTAACCCTTATTCAGATGATAGAAAGTGTTATGAAATTGAATGCATTTGCAGACAGCAAGATAAATGTCTCTCTGACGATGTGATGTGTCCTTAAGAAGGTAGAAAACAATGAGCGGGAAAGGAGAAAATGCTGGTAACCTGCATTTTCTCATTTTCCCACTATGTTTTCAAAAGCCCTCCAAATGTCGTTATAACTTAAAATTGTTTGTTAAAGGGTTAACCTTTCATTAAACGATTCCAAGCAAAAAAAAAAAACCTTGGGATGGAAACTTGATTTTTGAAATATTGTGGGAAAATGTGAAAATGCTGGTAAGCATTATCATGAAAGTACAACATCCTACAAAAACTGGGCTTCTATCTTTCTCTCTTTGTCTTCTATATGAACATATCTTATCAAGACGAGCCGTATCCAGTCCTTAAAGATAAGATAAACTTGAACCTGCTGCTCAGTCAAAATAGGGATGCCCTAAATTTGGTAAGTGAGAATAAAACAGAAATATTTGAGAAATTTTGCATTGTCAATACAAGGGTCCGTATTCATCGTACATTCGTATATGAAAGTTCTTAGTCTTATTCTTCAAGATTTTGTAAATTTGAAAGTAACACAACTTCTGATTGGCTAAACCGTTTGGTTTAGCCAATCAGAAGTTGTGTTACTTTCAAATTTAGAAAATTCTGGAGAATATGCCTGACAAAGTTTTTAAGAATGGTTGGTGAATACGAGACCGGGGTTTCTCTCTTTCGCACTCGCCCCCCCCCCCCCCCCTTCCACGTTGAAAAGCAGCTTCGTGAACTAAAGGATTTAGGCCTGCCGATAGACATTTTTAAGCTAAAGGACCATTATTTTCAGTTGACCCTTATCCTGCTAAATAAGTGAAATGAAACTTTCAAGCCCAAAATAAAAACCATGATTTTGCTATTTCGAAGATATTTTGGAGGAAAGATATCCCCTAACCGGAAAGTGTAGATCCAAGATCTTTCTGTGCAGTCTGATCTTGATCTACACTATCTGCAAAAGGTCCTAAGGTCGTGCTTAGCAGTGTAACGGTTAATCAAGTGACGTTTTGGCAGGGAGAGGATAAGATCAGATCCAAGAATAATGCGACACATTTTGTGCCGTCTGACCCTGGAGTTACAGTGCCCGAAAAAGCATATACATCAACTCATTTGCTGCCAACAGAGTAACTTATGTTGAGGTCGACATCCTACAACTAGAATCCCACTGCAACTAAATGTGATTCTGGTTAAATCTTTATCAAACGACAAAATTTTAGAATTGCCCAAATTGAAACCGTTTGCAAACGACAAAATGCTGTGGAATTTGTTTGTTGACAGGTAGAAAACATTTTGGAAACGGAGACAAAGCTGGTTACCATTATTTTCTCCTTTTACGAAAATGTTTTCAAACGCCTTCTTTCACATGGTCGTTAAAGCTCGGAATTGTGTGGTAAAGGGTTAAAGTATAGCATCGAGTAGCGGACAGTGTAGATCTAAGATCAGACTGTACATTCTTTGTTAAGCACAAACAGATCTGGCCTATCAAAAACTTTGTTACTTTCTACGTTCAGAATTACTTACTTACAGAATGCTATCTAATCCTTTACCATATGCCAAACTTTTAGACATGTTCGTATTGAAAGACTTATCAGCGATAAATCAAAGATGGTTCAAAAGATGCATTTCTCTTTGAAGATGTAGAAAACATAGTGGGAAAAGAAGAAAATGCTGGTTACCAGCATTTTCTTCTTTTCCTACAATGTTTTCAATACAGGGTCGTTAAAACGACACAGGATCGTTAAAACGAAGTCGTGTGTAGTGTGTAGTTAAGGGTTAAAATGGTTAATAAATATGGGTACGGGTGTTTAAACACTGCACGGTACAACAGAACTACCATAAGTCGGAGACATAAATATAATTATAACAAAATAAGGCTGGTTTTGATCCGTGCCTCGCAGATCACGAACATTCTCGGACCGTATATAGTTTTAGGATCAGATTGCACTTTTTGTGTTGTCTGATCTTAGCACCCAATTTACTTTAGCATTTACAGATCTAGATTTAGAATAAATCATAATATGACGAAAATTGACACTGAATATGCATGGTTCTTCTGAAGGTTTATTTTTCCTCCTTATTTTAGAGTTACTTCCCTTTACTTGCTCTCATATTTTGTATTTTCTGTAGCACTATAAAGCAGTCTGCTTTTGAAGGTATTGCGGAGAAATTGTGGAATTATTGTCGCATGCCCTTACGATTTAATCAAAATGGTATCTACACTGTTGGAAAACTTGACTAAGCTGTCCTTCAAATGTACCTTTTTTTTCCCACCAGTTTTTCAAAAGCCTTCCTCCAACAGTTCAATGTATCGTTGACTCAATAAAGTTTAGCTTAGCTAGGAATCAAACTGATGACCCAAGGATTACTAGTTTCATTCTAAGTCTAAATCTATATTTATAAAGTAACACAACGTATGATTGGCTAAACCATCTGGTCTACCCAACCAGAAGTTGTGTTCCTTACAAATTTAGAAAACTTCTGAGAGTAAGACAAAGAAAGTTCTTGAGAATGGTTGGTGAATGCAGATCCATTACAATACCGACTGACGGACCATGCTAGGCCTGTTCAAAAGCTGTAAACGACTTGGAATTTTGCATCGACTGATTCAAGCACAGTTAAGATAAACAACTATTATTCAGAGAGTCCTCAAATTTATAACCTAATTTGCATATTTCTTTATAATGTAATCGCTTAATACCATCATCAGCGTCATTTAATAATGGGCAAGGTCAACCTGGTTTGACCTTTTTCATTCTATAGGATGTTTAACCAGAGCCTAAACTTGTGCCAAAGCGTTTTTAGATGCATTGTCGTATTTCTTAGGTTATCCTCATTTAACAAATCATACAAACTCCCTGTTTTAACGATCGCGGGGAGAAGTCTTTTAAAAACAATGTGGGAAAAGGAGAAACTCTCTTTTCCCCTACATTTTTTTACCCTTTCAACGACATATCGAATCATTTGAGTCACATTTAATTTGTAGTTTGCAAATGCTTTCAAACTGGACAATTCCAAATTACTGTCGTCAGTTAACCCTGTATCACACGATACCGAGTTTAAACGACCCTGACGGGGAAGTCTTTTGAAAACATTGTGGGAAAAGGAAAAAATGCTGGTACCAGCATTTTTTCCTTTTCCCACAATGTTTAATTCTTTTAGAGACAAACGGAATAATTTGAAGCACATCTATTTTGTCGTCTGCAAAATCTTTCAATTTTACCAAGTCTGAATTGTTGTCGTTTGGTAAAGAGTTAAAATATTTAGATCGATCCTACTGTTGACAAAAATATCAAACCTTTGATTAACTCTTTATCAAATTAATCCCCAGTCACTGCCTTTTCAAAGACAAATCCAACATTTGGGTCATACTAGTATTCAATTTGTCGTCTGCAAATGCTTTCCAATTGGACCAGTCTAAAATGTTGTGGTGTGGTGAAGGGTTTAGACGCAAAAGAAGCGTAATTAATTGAGCTATGCTTTGTGAAAAGGGGGCTAAATGTGTCTGCAAAAAGTATGGACCCAGGTCAGCCTGCGCAGTCCGCGCAGGCTGACCTAGGCCGACACTTTTTGCTTTTGCATGTCCAAGAACCAGTCTACCTCCAGACTTAGTCGGTTGTTGGACAAATTGGGTTTTATGCATTCATTTCTATGTAATGACTTGCTTAGTATTATGAATCACGGAGTTGCATTAAGCCCCTTTTGCCAGAGCATGGTTCATTTATGTTGTTTCTTTGAATGTCTTTCTGCCAATCTTTCGACGAAATATTACTATCGATTCCTGGCGTTTCATATTGTATTTCTGATTTGTCGTCTGCCAATTATTTTACAAAACTGCTTCCATGGATAATCTGAAAGCCATGTACCAAATGACGCGGTCCGAGATAACGCGATAATTCGTGATGAATGAACGAGATTAGCGCAGCAGATAAGATAGCATCTAATCACTCTCGCGATAAGAGGGCCCGCGAGCGCCCAATAGTTAGTTCGCCCGCTAATAGCAGACGATAAAATGCTAAATTTCAACCACAGTACAGTATTGATCAGTGAAGGACGAGGGTATATCGCACAAATTGTGTCAAATAGTATGATATACTGCTCTACAAGGAAAGTTTAACAGTTTTACCGAAAAAACCAAGCAGGATTGTTTTGTGTATGTGATATCGATGGATTTTTTTGGATAGAAATTGTACGCGACAGTGCTGTAAAAAACACTCACTTTTTTCTGTTTCATATATCGTTGTTTTCTTTCACTCTCACTGATTTCGTTTTGATATTGAGATTTAAATAATTGTGTGGTGTGTGGTTCAACTTTGTATGGCAGACGAGAGTCAGGGGTCATCGCGCAACGCGCAGGGGTCATTCTCACAATGCCGGGGAGTTTAAGACAATAGCGGGGTTAAATGTCAGTGAAATCCAGAATAACATGTCCAGACGAAAACAGTCTAATCCAAAGCCAATCAAAAGTAAGTACTGCTTCTTGTTTTATTATTATTTTTTTTATTCATTTTGGGCCAATTTACAGTGTCACCCAGAAAGCTGTCAGACAGCAGAATGTGCCTAAAATTTCCTCGAACGTGTTTTAAACCCTTCAACTGCTAAATAAGTTATTCTTTTATCAAACAGTCTCGTGTTTTCGAAACCCTGGGAAAGAAGGCTTTTGAAAACATCATGGGAAAAGGAGAAAATGCTGGTAAACAGCATTTTCTCCTCTTCCCATAATGTTTTAACCCTATCAGAGACCTTAAGCTTATTTGTATCAATTTTGTATTATGTTGTCTACAGATATTTTGAAACTGAGAGTCTAAAATATGTCGTTTGGTAAAGTGTTACACTTAATATTTCCAGCCATTAGTGAATTCCCATAGTTTACGATTTTTAAAAAGAAAAGTCGGAGAAATCTCACTGTATCGGACAGTGTAGATCCAAGATCAGACTGCACGTTCTGTGCAGTCTAACCTTGATCTATACTGTTCGCAAAAGCCTACAAAGACGGGCTTAGCAGCCTAATTATTAACTCTTAAGCAGACGACAAAATGTTACACTAGTCCAAATTGAAAGCATTTGCAGACGACAAGTTAAATGTGGCTCATACGGTGGAATTATTTTCCTTGAAAGAAAAGAAAAGATCGTAAGAGATAGGAGAAAATGCTAATTACCAGCATTTTGTCCTTTCCCGTGATGTTTTCAAGTGTTATTATCCATGGACTGTTCGGTGAAGGTTAATTTGACTTACCGGTTTATTTTTTTATTTTTACTGATATAAGGTATTCTGAAATTACGGGTTCATTTTTTAGGGCTTTGACTTAAACTCTTAACCAGACGATGTTTCTTTTTACATGTCCATAGTGGGAGAATATTATGCAGGCGACAAAATAAACGTGGCTCAACTGGGTTTTTTAAATGGTGGGAAACACTGTGGAAAATAGAGAAAATGCTCGCTTCTAGTATTTTTTCCCCTATTTCCTGTACTGTTTTTCAAAAAAAAAAAAGATCTTCTGCAGGGTCGTAAAACACGGCATGGCTTGGTAAAGGCTTACGTGAACGAAAATTATAAACATTTTCATTGAATTTTAAAAATTCTTATTATTGCCTGAAACTTTGACAGATTAGGTCAATAAAAAAAGCCGTCAGGGTAAATCCAAGATCAGACTTCACGTTTTATGCAGTCCGATCTTGCCTGCACATTACTTGCTGAATTACCTGGAATTTGTTCCCAGTATCCTAGTTGCATTAGATCAATAAAGCTGTCGAGAAAGCAAGAGGGCATTCGTGTTGTTGTCTTTTCAACTCTGCTCTTTAGATGTAGTACCACATAAACAATATCCCAATTTTTTGTGAAACAACCGTGAAACCCTAAAATCCTTTACAACACAGTCCCGAGCTTTAACAAACCTGTGAAAAAAGGCTTTTGAAAACAATTTGGGAAAAGGAGAAAATGCTGGTAACCAGCATTTTATCCTTTACCCAAAATGTTTTCTAGCCTACCCTTTCATTGGCACATTCCGTCTTTTGAGCAACATTTAATTTGTCGAAGGCAAATGCTTTGAATTTGGACGAATCTAATTTGGTTTGTTTTCGTTTGATAAAGAGTTAACTCTTTTACGACCTACTCCAGAAATCCGATTTTTTTTTTTTCGATGTCTAATGGTAGATTTTGACTGCTGTGTAAGATGAGCTGGATCATAGTCTAGCATCAGGTAGAGGATGGTGTAGATCCAAGATCAGACTGCCAGTTCTGTGCAGTCTTATCCTGATCTACGCTATAAGTCGTCATTTGTAGTGAAATAATTAACTCTATACCAGACAACAAAGTTTTAGACCTCTCCAAATTGAAAGCGTTTTCAGACGAGTCAAATGACGGGATTTGTCTTTGAAAGGGCAGAAGACATTGTTGAAAAAGGAGATGCTGGTTATGGACATTTTCTCCTTTTCCCATAATGTTTTTAAAAGCGTTTTTCCTCATGTTCGTCAAAACCAGCATTTTCTCCTTTTCCCACAGTGTTTTTTTACCATTTCAAAAGCAAATCTCATCATTAAAGCCATGTTTAGGTTCTACGTTAATATGTATGAGTCTAAAAACTTGTTGTGTGGCAAAGGGTAAGTACTTTTGGGTAAGGATATCTTAATTATTTTTCAGACAGCAGAAATCTAGACTATTATTTGGATTATAGAAATTTTAGTTTTGCTTTAAAATACAGAAATCTGTACTTTACTGTTGAGTGTAGACTGGACTTTTCCTCTGAGCAGAGAAATGTGGACTATTATAGACTAAACGAAGCTTTAGAGTACACATATCTGGAGTGCGACAGGGCTTTTATTCCTTTACCACACTGTTTCGAGTTCGAACGATTCTGAAAGTTAAGGCTTTTGAAAACGTTGTGGGAAAAGGAGAAAATGCTGGTTACCAGCATTTTCTCCTTTTCCCACAAAGTTTTCTACCCTATCAAAGACAGTAGTCGTCATTTAAGCAACATTTAACTTGTCGTCTGCAAATGCTTTGAATTTAGTCCAATCCAAAGTTTTGTCGTTTGGCAAAGAGTTAACGGTTACAGCGCTATTGCCGATTTAAGGTTGTTTTAGCCACAGTATATGACAAACAAGCGGATAGTGTAAGTCCAAGATCAGAATTGCCTGTTCTTGTACGTTATTTGCAGTCTGATCTGAATCTACACTGTCTACTAAAACAACTAAACCGACTCCAGCGCTTAAATGATTAAAGTTACAAAAAATATATACCGGTATATACAAATGAAACGATTAAAGTTACAAAAAATATATACCTGTATATACAAATGAAACGATTAATCTTAAATCAATTATCAGTCATGTAGAATTTGAATTATTATCCAATCCTAAATCGTTGATTTGAAAGACAATGTAATATTTATATTTGAGCCGTGCTCTGTTAAAAGGGGGCTTAATGTATCTGCGAAAAGTTTCGACCCAGGTCAGCCTGCGCAGTCCGCGCAGGCTGACCTGAGCCGAAACTTTTCGCTATTGGCCGATCTTCTGTATTTCCAAGGACCAGTCTAGCTACTGATTAACTTGGTTGTTAAAAAAAAAAAAACGTGGTGGCTGTTGTGGATCCATAAGTATGTGATTGCTTGCTTGGTACTAGCATTTTCTCCTTTTCCCACGATGTTTTCTGTCCTTTCTAAAACAAATTTCATTCTGTGAGTCACTCTTAATATGTCGTCTGCAATGTGCTTTGAATTTGGGCAAGGTCTAAAATTTTCTCGTCTGGTAAAGGGCCTAAAACTCCTATTACGTACTATAGTGGTGCTATTTCATGCTACTCTTTTCAAATTAATAATTTGGTGGTAAACTATAGGTACATATCTATACAGAGGAAACAAGTTCGGTAGAAAGTATCACTGTGAATTCTTTGTCGACTGATCTCATGTTGATCAATAATTAGTTCGGATGTTCTATGCAGTCTGATCTTGATTTACCCTGTCTAACAAATTAACTGAATCGTCCTTGGCGCCGACAAAGTTTTTGAAAAAAGCGAGATTAGATTGAAAATGCATAAAAATGTAATTCCTTAGATAACAACAGATATCGACAAAACTGTTCAACTCATCTAAATCCTTACCAAACGAGAAAATTTTAGATTACAACAAAATCGAAAGCATTTTCAGACGACAAAGTGAATGTGCCTCAAAAAACGATGTTGATGTTAAAGATTTCTCTCTTCACGACTCGACAAAATACATGTACGAGTACATGTATTTTACTCGTCCAAAGTAAAGGGATTTACAGATGACGAATTGGGTGTTTCTCGAACAAATGGATTTTTATTTGAAGGGGTAGAAAACATAGTGGAAAAGATGAAAGTGCTTGTTATTAGCATGTTCTCCTTTTTCCCCGTTGTTCTCATGAGCCTTCCACATCAGGGTCGTTCAGACACGAGATTGTAATGTAGAGAGTTAATACAGGCTTTTTTAACGTCACGCCATCTTTCTCATTGGTTTTTTATGTAACTCAATTTTGTACTTTTTTTTTGTTTAATATCCTTATTTTTGCAGAAAAGTACGTTTGTCCTACGTTTTCACGTCTGATTTTTACCGAAATACTTGAAGACGTTATAGGAAAAGGACAAAATGCTGGTAACTAGCATTTTGTCCTTTTTACCAAAATGTTTTCTAGATGACGCATTCTTATGGGCCATAGAAACAATAGATTGTTCGGTAAAGAGTTATCACTTATCTTTATTTAATGAGTTTTTTTCAGAGAACAATGGGCATTTTTAAAAAGGAATAAAAGCATTGTTACCAGCATTTTCTTCTTTTCCTATGATGTTTATAAAAGCCTTATGGTTATTTAAGTAAGGGTTTGTTTGGTAAAGGGTTAACTCGTATCACTAAAAAAAAAGTAAGTTTTTGTCACAAATCATGAGAAATGGAATCAATTTTCAGAAACAAAAAAAAAAAATCTTGGAAAGAAACGAACAGTGCAAGGCATTTCCATCTTTGAAGATGATAATTGTGTTTTGCGTTACCTAGGAAACGATAAGATAATGTAGATTACGTTTTGTCTTTATGTTCATCCCCTTTGCATCGCGATTTCTGACTAAGATCTTTTGGGGAAAAAGGCGACGAGGATCAGACTGCTCATCTTAGTCCAAACTTTCCGATTTATTGTTTGATTTTCACGAAACCAAACTGAAATCTAAAAAAGGAACGGAAAGCAATGGTTGGATCTGTTGATTATTTTAATCCTTAGGCTGCTATGCGCGATTCCAGGACCCTTTGCAGACAGTGTAGATCAAGTTAAGACCGCACACAAAGTGAAGTCTGATATTAGATCTACACTGTCCGATCAGGAAATATTTTCACCCCAAAACTACCTTTGAAATAGCATAAATTTAAGTTTTTACTATCGGCTTGAAAGTTACACCTTACTTATTCAGCAGGTAAAGGATTAGCGACATACCCTGGACTAGTCCAAATTCAAAGCATTTTCAAACGACACTGTAAATGTGACTCAAAAAATCAAAACATATTTTGTGAAGGTAGAAAACATTGTGGGAAAAGGAGAAAATGCTGGTTACCAGCATTTTCTCCTTTTCCAACCATGTTTTCATAAGGCTTTCTCTTCAGGGTCGTTAAAATTCTTGATTTTGTGGTAAAGAAAAAAGTCATCTCTCGAAAGAAATTGTGAGCAGATGACGATTAATATGTCGTTGTACAAAAGTTATAATGAACAAAAAAATTAAAGTAAGATAAATGTATAATTGTAAAAACTTTGGAGAAAACGGAGGAAATACGAGTACTTTTACAGGCAATTCTCTGTATGCACCTTTGTTTCCTAGTCGTTTCCTTGAGCAGTAGAATTATGAGAGTGAATACTGCTTTATCAACTTCACGATGTGGAATGTGATAACATTCTATTTTGAATAATCCTGCCCCCACCCATCTCTCTCTCTGTCTCTCTGTCTCTTTCTCCCTGTCTCTCTGTCTGTCTGTCTGTCTGTCTCTCTCCGTGGAAAACAATTAGACAACAGGTTTTAATCACCTGCCATAAAGTTATCAGTAGCTGCTGCTTCACTTTTTGGTTTCAATCAATAAGTATTCTTATGTCTTTTCCCACAACTTGTCCCTGTCATTCTCCTTTTCTTCCTTAAAATACCCTTTTAGTGAATCGTTCTAAATTCAGTTTCAATTCTAAATATTCTACTATGATCTCTGAGACTAACGATCATGATTTGCTTAGACAAGAAATCTTAACCAATCAGACAGTTAGTCTTTGAACGTAGAATTAGAACAATATAAGGAACACGTGATTAACATTTTGACTATTATTTCAAAAAACGCAACGTTTTTTCAGTCTAAAAGCCGACTTGCACTGCTTTTGAAGATGAATTTGATCAAAATCTAGCATTAGATACCGGATGGTGTAGATCAAAGATCAGACTGCACGGCCTGTGCAGTCTGATCTTGATCTACGCCATCCGCAAAAGCTTGTACCCAAAAAGTTAGGACTGCTGGTCAGATATCTTGTCAAGGGTGCGTTATCCAGTTTATCAACATAGCAACTCTGATGTTTTCGTTCTTATCTGAAGTTATGGTCAACTTTTGCTCTTGTGAAAGTCTGACCCTTCAGGTACCCCCCAAAAAGAAAATTGACAAAATTTCTAAATTTGGAACCCGCAATTCCATAGGTCTAATTATCTCACTGAGTATGTGGCAGTGTATATCCAAGATCTAGCTGAACGACCTACGCAGTCTGATCTTGTATTTATTTTGTCCACAAAAGTAAGCATCGACGTTCATGATGCTTAAAAAGGGTCAAAAAGTTGTAATCAAGAATTTCTTTATCTCCAGTGGATGAATATTTGACGTTAGAAATTCTTCCCTGAATTCTGTATCTTACAGCCTTTTTCTCCGATGATTGATGTCACACTTTTGATACTCTAACTGCATTAAATCTTTAAAATTTTACACGAGTTTTTGGACTTTAGTCAAATTCGGTCAGGAAACCTCTTCTTCAAAATCGACTCCCCCCCCCCCTAACCTTTGGAATTAATACATGATTTTTTTACAACGAGAGATAATTCCAAAGGGGAGTAAAATATGAATGAATGAATGAAAGTGGAAATTTTGTGCTTAAAAAGATTTTAACAAAATGATGACAGTAAAAAAAAATGAGGAAGTGAAATCGCTAAAATATAACACACAATAAAACATTCTTATTTCGATATTTTGAAGTTTTGTTTCCCATCCAACTGTAAGTGAACTGGTAAAAACCCAGAGACATAGCGTCATATGTGTGAGTGTTTTACACTGGATACGTAAAAAGAACAAAAGGAGACTGTTCGATGAGGAGCTTGTATCTGAACTTTCGTGTATCCGATTCTTTTTCTCCGGATTCTTTTCTTTAACGATCTATACCAATTATTCCTATAGCATGGAGAGACCTAAATCTTACATCATCATCATCGTCGTCGTCGATATTTGGACGAACAGTCTTTACCGAGAAAAAAAACGTGACGAAAGTTATGTTTTTCTTTCTAGATAAAAGACATTGGTCCAAATATCGAAAAAGGAGTGATTTTAGGACCTGCAACACATGTAACTGATGTTTATATACTAGTACATCTTTTATCGAAAAGAAAAATACATCAAACTGCTTTGAGAGCATTGTTTTAATAGAAAATCAACCCTGATTAAGGTTCAAAAATCAGGCAGGCAGGTGAAAAATGTGGCAAAAGAGAAATTACTAGGTACTTGGCAGCCTGGACTCGACTCAAAAAGGTTTTAGTGCTCGCGAAAAGAGTTGTTAACTATCGGAAACAAATAATGGTATGTTTAAATTGATGAATCTGAACAAAAGAAAAACATTTAAATGGTTTGAAAAAAAGTTAGATCTTAATCAAACAGCAGCTGTCGTGAGTCATATCAGAACTAACCACGGGATACTGAGGTTGACATGGATTGAAGTTGTGACATATTCTCTTTATATCTTTTTACTTTAAACATGTACAATGTCAAATTTGATAAGACAAACCAAAGCACAGGAAGTACGCAGAGTCAAGCCGAGTTCCTATTTGTTTTATTTCATATTACGTCAAAAAACCACCGTATCTTATACACGCTGTTTTTTTTTAAATAACAAAATATAAAAAATAATTGCGCTTTCAAGGTTCTTTCCACTGTACACGTAACATTCACACCGTATTAGATAGTACAGGTGATGTACAGTCTGGTCTTAATCAACACTGTCCACAAACGCGCTTTGAGCCGTGTTCAGCGAGAACAGAGATTAAAGATGCTGGTTACTAGCATTTTCCCACAGTGTTTTCAAAGGGCCTCTTCCTAAAGGGCCTTTAATATTGTTTGGTAATGGGTAAATACGCTCGACTTAATTTGCCCAGCTGAGTTCTCAGAACTTCTTCAAAAATGCATGTCAGTTTCAGCCAAAAGTTAGGATTAACCGATATCATCTCATGTTCGGATTAATCGATTTTATGGCATGCTCAAACTGACCAGTATTTTTTCTTGTTCGAATTAACCAAGATCATCCACATGTTCGAATTAACAGATATCTCCACATGTTCGAAATAACCGATATCAAGGCATGTTTTAACTAACTAGTATCATCGTGTGTTCGAATTAACCGATATCATCCCATGAATTAAGTGGTATCACGGCAAGATTTAATTGAAGACAAAACAGAATTTAAAAAAGCTCCAGTCGAATGTAGAAAGAGGGAAAAGGGGGGCGACATTTTATCACAATAATTGTCCAAGATACTTAATTTTATGGTTGTCATATATTATATCTCTGCCCTTGTCTTATCCAGGGACCCGCACCGCTATCTCTTCTTTCTTATCCCCGACATAATTTATATCAGTGGAACCTTATCCGCTTTGTAATTCAGGGCGGTAAGATAGTACGTAGTTTATGGTTACCGTGTTTGTTTTTCATCCATCGTCTTACCCCACCCACCTTTTTTTTTACCCGTGGGCTTACATCGATTAATGAAATAAGTTCTTTTACTTATATTGAAAAAATATTTGCATCTGCTGACGAATTTTTTGTTACGGCCATTTTCTTTCCGAGGATTGATAATAATCATTGCGACAGGATTTTTTCCTCTCTCTCCGCTGATCATTGTTTCGGAGATGGTTTTTACGTAAAGCAGCCAGTGGCTTGGGAAAAATATGTGCGGATTTCTGATAAAAAAAAATCTAGGAAACTATGAGTATGTGCACTGGCAGCCGCGATATACTAATACAGTGTTGGTATGGAGTTAAACACCAAACGAAAAAACAACAATCAAATATTGAATTGCAGTATAGATACCTTTCTGTAGTTGAATTTAAGTAAGAGATGGGTCAGTATTCACCAGTCATTCCTAAAACATTTTTAGTCTTATAATCAAACATTTTCCTAAATTTGAAAGTGACACAACTTCTGATTGGCTAAAGAAAATGGCTTAGCCAATCAGAAGTTGCGTTACTTTCTGAATCTAGAATTAGACTGAGAATGAAATTAAAAGTGGTTGACAAATACAGGAGTGTATTATGTTCTGTTCTGCATGCCTCTCTTACCGTTTACCAAACAATATCATGTATTTTTGACGCTAAGGATTACACCTTTTCAAAACATGGTGAAAAGGGGAGAAATCGTTTTATAACCAGCATTATCTCTCTGCACACAATGCATTCTTACTCCTTCACAAACAACTCGAAGCATGTGAACCACGAACCGTCATCTTGCAATTTGAGTTACGCTATTTTATTTTGTCGTCTGCAAATGCTTTCAATTTCGAACAAATCTAAAATTTTGTCGTCTGGTAAAGAGTTAAAGCAAGCCGTGATCTGGGTGTTACTTTACCAACTGTCCGCCATAGATAAGATATCAGATTTTTGGATGGGCTCGGCCCCGATGGCATCCTCTTGCGACTGATAACAAAGCGTTGTTCTTTGTAGATAGAGCCTGGCTTCGGGTTGTCAGTTCACTCTTTGCTAAACAATCCCGGGGTTTTTATGGTCCCGAGGAACACTTTTGAAAACATTGTGGGGGAAGGAGAAAATGCTGGTAACCAGCATTTGCTCCTTTCCCCACAATGTTCTCTCTCTTTTGAAGGTCAAAATTCATGTTTGTGGTAACGCTTAATTTGTCGTCTGCATTGCTTCCAAAAGAAGAAGTCTGAGATTTTGTCGAACTGCAAAAAAAGTAGACACGTCCAAATTGAAAGTATTTGCAGACGACGGATGAAATGTGGCTGAAATTTTGGGATTTGTCTTTGACGAGGTAGAAAACATATTGGGGAAATAGGAGCATTTTCTCCTTTTGCTCTCTATGATTTCTTGAACCTTCTTTCGTTGTAAAGAAATAACAGAATTGTCTTATATTATAAAGGGTTTTCTCTTTCCCGCGTACAAGACCTATGAATTAGCCTGGGTTCCAGTCCGATCATTTTTTCCTTTTGACTTTGACAAAGTAAAGTCCGAATATATATAAGGAAAAGTGATCGGGCTAGAACCTAGGCTACCCATGAATTGGCGTTTATAAGAATCTTGACTAAGATCACTGTGCTCATTCGTTCAGTGTGATCACAGTCCATGTCTTTAATCCTCGCACTAACTTAATTGTAAAAGATTTGATCCCGTACTATGGTTTATTACCGTTGCAGTTTCTCATTTTGCCACAACAATTTCACATCTAATCATTATGAAAGCTTAATTCATGTAAAAATACAATTTTTTACGATAAACTTTTTAAAGTCGTCTGCTGCTGGTATGTTTCAGGAAGTAATGGCGGTAAAAAACAAACTGGATACTAGTCAGGACCGGGCGCTATGAAGAACATGGGTGACATTTTGAAAGGGAAACCGTAATGAAGATATCGTTTTTATCCATTCACAGATAAGATTATTCACCATTTTATACTCATGTTCGAATTCCTGAAGAAAAAACACTGTGGGTCTCATACGAGTCCTTAGTGTAAGCATCTTTGGTTTGTCCTCCAAGATTTTTTCATAATGCGAGTTTTGCCGCTACATCACCCTGGCATTATTGCAACATTTTTTTTTTTCATATCATATTCATGACTCTCATAAAAATTTTTGTCAATATAAAACTTGGTTTGTTCGTATGCTCTTTCTTACGTTCATTCGTTTGTTCTCTGGGACTAAGCAATTTAAATTGAGTAAGCAGAGAGAGTGGAAATTGAGTCATACTATGGCTAAAGGGGGTTTTATGAATCTCCGTGATGCATGATACTAAACAGGTCATCACATCAATGTGGATCCATAAAAATCCATTTTGTATTAAAACCGGCTGAATCATGAGGTAAACTAGTCCTTTGAAATGTAGAAAATTGATCAATAACAAAAAGTTTCGATCGAGGTCAGCCTATGCGGACTGCGCAGGCTGACCTGGTTGATATATTTTGCAGATGCATTCAGTCCCCTTTTCACCGAACATGGTTGAATTTCTTTCGAAATGCCTTTCACAAATCTTCGGAAAGCATGGTGCTAGCAGGGATTCAAACTAACAACCCATCCACGTTGCCAACTGAACTAGGGCTCGGCAGGAGCAGAAGAAGGGAGAACAAACTGCATTTTTAACCCTTAACAAAACAATCCTATGTTTTTACGGCCCTGAGACAGTAGAGAAAGGCTGGTAAGAAGCATTTTCTCCTGTTCCCCCTATGTTTCCTATCATAAATATATAAAGACAAATCCCGTCATTATGTGCTTGTCGTCTACATCTACTTTCAATACGAACCAGTCTAAACTGTAACCGTCTGGCAAAGAGTTATGCAATAAACATGTAACACTTCATCGCTTTTTGTCCATAAGATTAGACACTTTTAACATTGCAGAACACGGCATCTGATCTCTATCTACAGTAAATACGCCGTGGATATAACATATTATATTGATCATTCTAGGAAAACTTATGTACACGTGATGGCAGATAGTCAAGTCAAAATTCAGAGGGTATTTAACTCTTTTACCATTCGACAAAATTTTATACTCAACCAAATTGAAAATGTTTGCAGACAACAAATCAAACGTGATTCAAATGATGAGGGTATTTTTGGAAGGGGAGAAAACATTGTGGGAAAAGGAGAAAATGCTGGTTACCAGCATTTTCTTCTTTTCCTACAATGTTTTCAAAAGTCCTCTTCTTCAGGGTCGTTATAAGTCGGGATTATATAATTAAAGGTTGATGTGGAGCAAGCTGTTATCAGTGAATTACATTTTAAAGATAAACCCTCAAAGATGACCCCTGCTTCAACAACAGTTTGCAAAAAATACTTATTTATCTGGGAGAAACACTTTTTTGATACCACCCGTATACACTAAACAATGTATCGTTTACGGAATAGCTCGAAATGTACGAGGTTTATGTAATAAACGGTTTCTAGCGCCTATATTGATTAATCTCGTCTGTTCGTCCATCTGCTTCTCGCTCTCTCTCTCTCTCCCTCCCTCTCTCTCTCCCCCCTCTCTCTTTCTCTCTCTTTCTGTTTCTCTCTGTCTCTCTGTCTGTCTCTCTGTCTGTCTCTCTCTCTGTCTGTCTCTCTGTCTCTCTGTCTCTGTCTCTGTCTGTCTCTGTCTCTCTCTCTCTCTCTCTCTTTCCTTTTCAAAAAACAATGAAATCTAACAAAGGTCAAACATTAAAACGGTATCGTGGTATCGTGTTATCATTTAAAAGTACTTATAATAGTTTTTGCTGCTATCTTTGACAGATAACCATGTATCTAATCACTGCATGGGGGTTCGAATTGGAGACCTATCGGCTCCTGCGCCCCAGCGAACCCTCGGGGCCCGACGTCGCCCAATATCCATGGATTCCTGTGTCGTACAGCATTGAAATATGCTAATGGCAAACACTTCACAGATAAGAAATTGACCAAACGTGAATCATAAGAGATAATCTCCAAGTGAAACTGGTTATCAACCCGTCCGACATGACGGGTCATAAATTAACCTTTACTATGGCATATAAGGGAAACTGACATAATTTAGACAGAATGAAATTAACATTTTCTCAGTCAGGTAAGAAATCCATGTAAGGCATTGGCTGCTTTTTCAGGGCTTTTTTGTTGGGGGGGGGGGGGGGGGAGGATGAAAGTATGTATAATAAAATGTGGGACCGTGTAGATCCCAAGACGACACTTATTGTTCTATGAATCTACTCTCTCCGTGGAAGGAATTTGAGCTCTTGTAAGTTAAACACGCCATTCATATGAATTTTACACTTATCCTGTCTGACAATTCCATATCAGTTCAATCCATATGAGCCAAACTCTATGAATAGGAACCTTGATGCATCTGCAAAAAGTATCGATCCATGTCAGGCCTGTGCAGTCCGCGCAGGCTGACATGAATCGAAACATTTTGCTACTTGCTAATTTTCTGCATGGCAAAGGACCATTGTACCTCCAGAACCAGACTATTGTTAGAAGAAATATATTTTGTAGATCAATAATTATGTGACGACTTGCTCGGTACAATGCATCACGGAGATTAAGCCCCTTTTTGCAAGAGCATGTCTCATATGTAATATTCGAAAAGGCGGGAGGGGGACTCATTATCAGTTTTTCTTTAACTGTCGATACTAGTTCACTAGTTCATCTTGTAAACAAGTATGACCAATATAGGGGCAAATACTGCCCAATCCAGCCGGATCAAAAGATGTTTTTTGTGGGTATTGATCTGAATCTATACAGTTTGCTGGAGTCCACTCTTCTTGTAGCCTACTACAGGCGATAACCCCTTACCAAATGATTCCATGTTTGAAAGACCCTTTGTGGAAGGCTTTTCAAAACATTGTCATGACTCCAGGAAAGCATGGATAGGTGTACTGGCCACAGTTATAAGCATGAGTTATTGTTGAAAACGGCATTCAAACGAATAATACAGTAGTTTTTCTTTAAAAGGAAAGAAAACTTATATTTATACTTAAAAATTCTACCCAAAATCATTAAATATAGATTATAAACCTTTTCAATTACCGTGGTAACTATTCGATGTGAAAAGGCCGACAAAACACCAAGAAAGAGTTGGAAACAGCGTTCTGACCTAAATTACCTTTGCCACGATGTTTCGACGATTGACTTTACGTGGGGATACCGAGTTGAAGCTTGTCTAGACAAGGGTTGGTCGGTTTTTTTCTTGTGAAAAAAAAAAGTGTTTTTTTTCCACGGCTTCGAGTGTTTCTTCTCTCTGTATTTCTTACACTGATTACTTGGGGCTGCATAAAAGCTGAAAGCATACGGTACAAATAGTTTAATTTCCATTTAGTGTGGAAAAATTATTTCAGAAAAAAAATGAAGGAAATGAGCCCCCTTTCCATCAATAAGATGGTGGATGTCTTACTCGGAGTAAAACTTAATTCATGACGTGAAAGGTTAAGTCAAATTGTGACAATTTTTTATCACTTTATGTGGTCCTCAGGTTTATAGGGGTCTGCCTTGTTTATCTCCCTTTATCGGTATAAGACTGTTGACTTAAGACGATAAGAGAAATGTTGAAGTTGTCCTAGCTAGGCTCTTGAAACTGATATCAAATCTCGCGTCTTATCTCACACGAGTATAAAAGTTTATATACAGCATTATTATTCTAGGTCAGAAGGCAAGAAAAAACTGGATTTTGAAACATACAGAGTTTCCTCCCTTATTACGTACGCCGCCATTTTAATTATCGCTTCGGAACTGTACTGTCAAGACTTTGTTGCTTTTGCGGATAGTAAAGATCAAGATCAGACCGCAAAGAAAAAGCAAGCTGATGGTGTCTATGTACTGTCCGATGCTTTTCTGAGGTATTCTGATAAAACCCGGTCTTGAAATTGCAGTATTCAGCGTTAGTATTCATCAACCATTCTAAACTGCATTTTAATTCTTGTTTCAAATAACTCTTTGAGCGCATGTCACACTATATATTTGCGGCCTCTGTAATTTAAAGATCAGACTACATACAACGTTCAGTCAGATCTTTGACCTACACTATCTACCTTGCAGAGACATTCCGCAAGACAGCAATTAGTGAGACTTGAAATTGTAAGCATTTAACCCTTATCCTTCTAAATAAGTGAAATTAAACTTTGGTGACATCAAGGCTAGTAATCCAACGACGTAAATTATTGTCAGACTACCATCGACTGGAGTTCACATAATGTTCAGCATGTAAAAATCTAATCTAGGCATGCACTGTGAAAAGGGGGTTTTATGAATCTGCAGAATATCATATTAAGCGACTCAGATTAGCCTGCTCAGTCCACGCAGGTGGACCTTTGGTAAATTTTCTGCGTCCAAGGACCATTCTACTCGTACCACAGGATTCAGCCAGTTGTAAGACGAAATGGATTTTATTGGATCCATAATTATGTGACAACTTGCTTGGTATAATGCATCGCGGAGATCCTATAAACCCATTTTTGCCAGAGCATGGCTCAGTTCTAAATTTAAAGAGTATCGTAAGTTTTAATTGAATGAAACAAATAAGCCAATCACAAATGTGGTACTTTGTTTATCTCTTTAACGCCTAACGAATCAGACATTTTCAGCCATGAAATAGATCTTAAACATGCAACTTTAAGATTGCTGTTGTCTGGAATGTCTCTGCAAACTTGACAGCGTAGATCGAGGACCAGAATACAGGTTATGTACAGTCTGATCTTGATATGAGGTGACTATAGTTGTGGGCACAATTCCTGATTGACTTAACTTTTTGGTTCGGCAAATCAGAAATTGCGTGCTTCTTGTTTCAGAAAGCACTTGTTAGACTGGTTGGTGAATACGGAACCAGATCCATTTCAGTAAAATGCATTCTCGTTGACTACTCAGGCAGCTCTGTGGGTATTGCACCGGGCTTATTATACTGGAGTTACGCGTTCGAATATCCGCTATGATCATTGTCATCCCGATATAAACTATACTTTTAAGACAGGTTGACATCGAACTTTTTTCATTGTTTATGCAGAGAATAGGAACCAGTGGCTTGAACAGCGCGGCTGTGCGTTGAACCGTAATGGAAAACACGGGAAAAGGACACATAGATACATCATTGCGCCGATCGATATGACCTTATGAAGAAAAAATGTTGAAAATAGTGTGGAAAACACACAAAAACATTCTTGTTCTATACTAGGTTTACAGCTTCATTTTCAAGTCAAGTTTGTTTTGAAAAAGGATTTTGGGACATTATCAGCGAATCCAGGTTTCATACAAGTTGCTGAACAATTCAGATATTCAGACGTTATCTCACGAGATATCGCTTTATCTCACGAGATAACACGATGCTTGTTCAGTTCAGATGGTTATCAGACGAGATTTTGATCTTTGGCCAAATATAAATACAGGTCATTTCATTGCAAAGGCTGAGTGAGGGAAACCCTTTTCTATTTATATATTCCTTTCCTTCTTTTATTGTGAAGGACTATTATGACATTTTTTAAAACCTTTGGCACCTTGTGGAAGAAGCCTTCAAAAAAACTTTAAGGAAGTACGCTTTTGAAAACATTGTGGAAAAAGGAGAAAATGCTGGTAACTAGCATTTTCTCCTTTTCCAACACTGTTTTCTACCCTACAGTCTATTATTTTCGCCACACTTAACTTGTTTGCAAATGTTTTGGGTTTGGATGAACCCAAAATTTTGTGGTTAGTAAATTGTTAACACTGGCGGTACGGGAGTGTCATTTTGATGAGCAGTACTGTCTTGGTAGAAAATATTGTGAACAGTAACGTTACAATAAATGCAACTTTATTACCTCTTTACAACATACCAAAATATTTTGGACTTTTCCAAAATTAAAGTATTTGCAGACGAGATATTGTAGCTAGCTGATGATTTCTGTCTTTTAAGTGGTAGAAATCACTGTGGAGAAAAGTTTGTGAATATCAAGTGCTGAGGCTGAGTGTGATTAGCTTAGCTAAGCATAGATACCTTGTTTAGACCTTTGATTGGCTAAGATATGTACCGATATTTACGTTAGAAATGTGATTCAGACAGCGACCTCGCAAAGCCAGACTTAGTGGCTTTTCAATTATTCCGACCTTGTGACAGAGAGGTAATTTAAAACATCTTAGGAAAAGGAGAAAATGATGGGAAAGAATAGTTTTCTACCTGTTCAAAGACAAATACCATCGTTTTAGCCACTTTTGATTTGTGGCATAAAACGCTTTCGATACGGACCAGGTCCAAAATTTTGTCGTCTAGTAAAAAGTTAAACGGAAATAAGGATAGGTCGGTGGGATCGGCCCCTATAGAGAGACCCTGTATCTGTAACGGATGTGATAGAGAGAAGCAGCAAAATTATAACATATAGGCTACTAGAATAGGAGAAGTTAGTAAGACCCTCGCCAACTACCGAGCACTCAGAATACACACTCATATACAATTTGCAATTACGACCAAAAACACGGTGCAGTTTTTAAATGCATTTGAATTTAAATCATACCATTTAAAAGTATGAAAAATATTGTGAAGATGACAGTCTGTTTTTGTGTGGTCGGTCGAAGTGTCAGTTTCTGGCAGAAAATATGATTTTCAAACTCAGCCTAAAAGTAAACTACCCTGGCAGGTTTTAACCTAGTTTTGAAATCAATTTCTGTGCCACCTGCTAACACTTGGACCGACCGTACAGTAACATAATTTGTCATCTTCACAATAATTTCCATACGTTTATATGGTATGAGTTAAATCTAAATGCACTTTAACACCTGCTTTGTTTACTTTTTGCAGCTATTGTTACCTTAAAGTTCAAATAGCTGCCAAAAGTAAATAATGGGGCGGTAAAATGCATTTGAATTTGAACCTCACCATTTAAAAGTATGGAAAGTATTGTGAAGATTACACTCTGTTATTGTATAGTCGGTCCAAGTGCTAGTCGCTGGCAGAAAAATGAATTTTCAAATCAGGTAAAAAGTAATAAAAAGGTAGAGAGACCTGGCAACTTTTAACATAGTTTAAGATTTCATTTTTCTGTCCACGACTAACGCTTCGACCAACGGTTCAATAACACTTGGACCAACGGTTCAATAACAGATTGTCTCCATCACAATAATTTTCATACTTTTTACAGGTATTATTTGAATTCAAATGCATTATTTCAGCCGCTTTGTTTACATTTGGCAGCTACTGCGGCTTTAACTCTTTACCAACCCACAAAATATTAAATTTGTCCAAACTGAAGCTTTTACAGACGACAAAATAAACGTGACTAAAATAATCAAATTTATATTTGGAAGATTAGAAAACATTACGGGAAAAGGAGAAAATGCTAGTAACCAGCATTTTCTCCTTTTCCCACAAGGTTTTCAAAAGGCTTCTCTCTAAAAGTAATTGAAAGTTTGGACTTAAGTAAATGAACAACAACGTCAACGACAGCACCACCACCAACAAAAATACGATATTATTAATAACAATACGTATTATTATTATCTGAGTATTATCATTGTTATTATTATGATTATTATTATTATTAAGAAGAAGAAGAAGGAGAAAAAGATAGGTAATGGTGTCTTTTGGCAAGGCACCACAGCGATAGCCTCGGCCAAGTACTGATGAAACCCAAGAAACCTGAATAAGTGAACTGTCACTGTAATATGGATTAGGTATTGTTGAAAGCGGTTTTCAGCACCATTTAAACCAACGAAGTTTAGAGAAAAAATACAGCATTAATTTACGTTACGTATAGCCGCAGCAACAGCGACCCAGTTACTGCGTTATCTCTATTTTTCCTTATAAGGAGATAGAGCTGGTTTTTGTGGATTGTGGAGATTTGCAAAGGTTATCAGTTTCCGCAGATAAGCCGGCGATAATCTCGATCCTGGCTACAGGTGGACATACCAATGCTGCTAGCCACGGATATTGGGCCAGAATTTGAAAAAAAAAATGTGTTCCTTTGGCCCAACCAGTGCCATTCGAGAAATTTGGGACTTTTGCGAGCGGCTTAGATTCAAGATCAGACTGCGCAAAATGTGCAGTCTGATCTTGGATCTATGCCGTCGGCATGATCCATGCGGTCCGCTTAGTACTCTTAGAGTTCAAAACCTTTAGAGGTTGAAAATGTATGTTTCACTGTAGCCTATTAGCGCCAAAAAAAACGAGCAATGTTCTATGGATACGGGTTTAATGCATCCGCAAAAAGTAGTTCGCGCAGGCAGATCTGAGTCAAAACCTTTTGATATTGATAATTTCTGCAAACCCAAGGACCATTCTAGTTTGGGTTGTTAAACCAAATGGATGTTACAGATCCATAATCATGTGATGACCTGCTTGGTATAATGCATCGTTGGTGCATTAAACGTTTTAAGCCAGAACATGGCTTATAGTGTATAATAAAAATAGCAAAAAAGGTCCTCATTATTGGATTTTGAAGACTTTCTTGTTTGTCAAAATTTGTCACACAATAACGAACAGTGTTCATCCACGATCAGACTTCACGTTCTGTGCAGTCTGATCAGAGTACAAACAGTTTTTGATTGGCAATCGACAATCTCTTCAAAAGCAAGGAAAATTTTCGTGTCGCCGAAAAGATTTAGAAAGACAGAGTCCTAAGTTTTTACCATGAGGTGATTAGTTAATGTATGTATAAATAGCTGATAAGCTATCTCTTATCCTGTCTGTTTCTTTTTGTTCTAGAAAATTCACCCCTTGTTTCTTACATGTATCTATCTACATGTACATAGGGTCCTGCGTGGCTCAGAGGTACAGTGTAGGACCTGCAGGCCCCTGGTTCGAGCTTCAGTTGATCCACTGGGTTTTTGGCGGGATTGTCCTTCGGCAAGACACTTCAGAGCCCTAGCCTAGTACTGGTGGAACCCAGGAAATACATGAATATGTGTTATGTCGCCGTGGTATGACTGAAATAATGTTAACAGGCTTAACACTACGAAACAATACCGAGTTTTTACGACCAAGGGGGAAGAAGGCCTTTGAAAAAAATGGTGGGGAAAGGAGAAAATGCTGGTAACCAGCATTTTCTTCTCTTTCCCATAACTTTTTCTATGATTTGAAAGGCAAATCTCATCATTTGCGCCACATTTAATTTGTCGTCTTCAAACGCTTTCGTTGATTGTAAAATTTTATTGTTTGGTAAAGAATAAACTGTTTTCTAAACGAGGTCATGTTTTCACGACCCTGGGGAAACGGCCTTTGGAATTATTGTATGGTAACTTTTCTTACCATTTCAAAGATAAATCCCATAATTTGTCCACAATTCGTTTGCCTTCTCGAAATGCTTTCAATATGGAAGAGTCTATGATGTTTCGTCTGCTGATGAGTTAACTCTTTCGTTGTTTGGGAGTCTTTCTCCAGAAGCGGCGGACGCATTACCGTCTTCAAAACGTTCTTCCGCCGAAAAAAGTGAATTTCTGACGATATTCATGCAGCTGATTAATTCTTACGTCTGCTGATGAGTTAATTCTTTCGTTGTTTGGGAGTCTTTCTCCGGAAGCGGCGGACGCATTACCGTCTTCAAAACGTTCTTCCGCCGAGAAAAGTGAATTTCTGACGATATTCATGCAGCTGATTAATTCTTACGTGTTAATCATTTACTGCACATGCTATTTTAAACCTACCAAAAACTTCTGCACAAAGGATAAACATTCAAAGACACGGAAAAGAACATTTCTGAGCGGTAAAGAAAGTAAAGTGAGAAAAGTATCAGTTGCAAGTTACAAACAATTATTACTTTTCTCACGGTGTTTTCAAAAAGCCATATTTTTCAGAGGCTTAAAATGTTTTTTGTACACCAATGGTTTAGTTCTGTTCTTGAACCAGAGATACCGGTAGTTGCTTTGTAAAGTTATTGACTTCTGCCATAGCTTTCATGGCTTTCACCAACCATTCCAGAGGATATTGTTATTCTATATTTTAAATTAACCCTTTTCTACACTTTCCCGAGTTTTAACGACCCTGAGAAAGAAAGTTTGGAAACATTGTGGGAAAAGGAGAAAATGCTGGTAACCAGCATTTTCTCCTTTTCCCACGATATTTTCCATCCTTCCAAAAAAACAAATTTCAAATTTGAGTCACAGTTGTTTTGTCGTCTGCAAATGTTTTCAAGTTCGGCAAGTGTAAAGTTTTGTCGTTTGGTAAAGACTTAAGAAAAAAAAAAACGAATTCCCTATGATTTAAGCCAATCAGAATTACAGGCCTTTGAAACTTAAGAAAATCTTGAGAACTAGAACGCGATTTAGGTTGGTTGATCCCTCTTTGCGAAGCATGGTAAAAAGAAGTCATCTCTCTGTGTTGTCAGTGCTTTGATGTATTGCTGAGCCAGTTGCTCAGCCGATAACGTATTTTCATTTAAATTGCGGCGGCTAGTGCACCTATCCATACACCCTTTCCAAGCTGCTGGCTGTTTTCTCAAAGAAACATCACCGAAACTTAGTACAGTGGTGGCACAGGAGTTATTCCTTTCTTAAAATCTATCAGTATAGCCGGGCTGAGGATAGAATTCAGGACCGCTCGATTACGAGCCCGCGTCATTAGATGCAAGGGTATGATAAATTTCGTTTTAGTGTTATGTCTGTCTGTCTGTCTGTCTCTCTCTCTCTCTTGGCATTTTTATTTTCCCACGATGTTTTCAAAATGTTTTTCCCTAAGAGTCGTCAAAAAACGAGATTTAGGATTAAAGAAACATTTCTAGCCAATAATTAAGACCCAAATATTGTAGTCTTAAAGCAGTTTTCAAAGTAAACAATCTCACCGTATTGGGACAGTGTCCATTCAAGATCAACCTGCAATTTCTTTGCAGTCTGATCTTGATCTTCACCGGCAAGGAAAATAAAACCACATAAAGTCGCAATTAATATCTTAAGTGTCAAATTTATCCCTGTAACAGATGGAATGTGTTTCACTTCTACAAGATAGTATACATGTGTTCGGGAAATTATGACTCTATTATCTACATTATCAGAGCATGGAAACTGTATTATCCTGCCGCATCACAAGTACTCCTTCTCTATCGCAGGCAAACAGGATTGTTCCCATCCGATTCTGGGACGGTCCGCCAATCTGTTATTGTCAGGGTCTTCCGCCTGATATTACCGTTTCGGTCACGATAAAGATCTGCGCAGTAGTACTGTAACATACCGATTTCAGTAGTGAATATAATAGATTGTGTCACAACAGTAACAGTTTTTAGAGGCCTCGCCACAACGAAATGTGGTAGTTGTCTTTGAAAGAGTAGAAAACAAAAGTAGTTGCATTTGAAAACATTGATTACAGGCACTTCTGCTGCACTGTTCTTTCAGAAAAAGATATGTAAAGACGTATCTAAAATGTACGGTGGCACAAAAGTGACATGGAAGATATATTTTATACTACGTGCGCACGCAGTAGCTAATACGTGCGCACGTAATAAGTAATACGTGCGCACGCAGTAGTATTACGTGCGCACGTATTAGTTATTACGTGCGCACGTAATAACTAATACGTGCGCACGTAATAGCTACTGCGTGCGCACGCAGTAGCTAATACGTGCGCACGTATTAGTTATTACGTACGCACGTAATAATCCACCAATCAGAATCATGAACGGAAGCCATTGATTCAAGATGGAAGTGGAAGATAGACATTTATTGATCCTTATAAACTGATTGGTCGATTATTACGTGCGCACGTATTAGTTAATACGTGCGCACGTATTAGTTAATACGTGCGCACGTATTAGCTACTGCGTGCGCACGTATTAGTTAATACGTGCGCAGGTATTAGCTAATACGTGCGCACGCAATAGTATTACGTGCGCACGTATTAGTTATTACGTGCGCACGTATTAGCTACTGCGTGCGCACGTAATACTACTGCGTGCGAACGTATTACTTATTACGTGCGCACGTATTAGCTACTGCGTGCGCACGTAGTATAAAATATATCTTCCATGTCACTTTTGTGCCACCGTAAAAATGTGTTTCTGAGGACAATATTAATGATTTCAATTGAAACAAAGTATAGCTTTGTTTTTATAGGAACTATTTTGTGTCTGTGACCACCTAGAGATACATGATCTCACAACAAGCAAGGCAATCTTTTCCCTGAAAATAAAGGAAGTACGTGTAGAGGTGGAGTTGCGAAAGACGCCATCAGTTGAGGTGGCATGACCTGCTGCTTCTTTTTCCAACAGTGACATTTCATTGAAATATACAGTCCTTCCCTTCAAATGTTTCCATTTTATATGAGCCATGCTCTGGAAAAAGGGGGTTTGATTAGAATCCAATCTGTTTATCAACCTACTGAATCATGAGGTAGTTTGGTCCTTCGATATGCAGAAAATTGACCAACACCAAAAAGTTTCGACCAAGGTAAGCCTGTTCGAATTGTGCCGGCCGACCTGGGTTGATACGTTTTGCAGATGCATTAAACCCACTTTTCACCGAGCAGGGCTCATACCATTTGGTCTAGATCGAGATATTTCTTTAAAAAAAATAGGTAGGGTATCGGGTAAACGTGTCTACCAGACGACAAATTACGACCGGCCTCCAATTCAAAGGCAGCATTTGCAAGCGACAAAATAAATGAGGCTAGAAGTATGGAATTTGTCCATGTAAGCGTAGAAAACATCATGAGAAAAGAGGAAAATGCTGCCCACCAGCATTTTCTTGTTTTCCCATGATGTTTTCTAAAACCACCCATCTCAAAGATGTAAAAAGATGGGACCGATTGGTCGAGAATTAAAGGCCCTGTAGCTGCCAAAAGTAAACAACGCGGGTATTAAAATGCGTTTAAAATCATGCCATTTAAAGGTGTGTAAATCATTGTGAAGCTGACAATCTGTTATTGTACGGTCAGTCCATGTGTTAGTCACTGGCAGAAAGATGAAATTTTAAACTAGGTTAAAAGTTGCAAGGTCGCTCTATCTTTTGTTTACTATTTACTTGATTTGCAAAAATTGTTTTTCTGCAAGCAATTATTACTTGAACCTAGCGTACAGTAACATATTGTCATCTTCACTATAATTTTCATGCTTTTAAATAGTATTATTTAAATTCAGATACATTTTACCATCCCATTGTTTACTTTTGGCAGCTATAGGGTCTTTAACCAACAACTTGGACCGAAGGTCGAGGGTTAATAAACAACAGCCTCAACTTACAGCCAATTACAACCTGTATTCAATGACCACCGAAGGGCAGTTAGAAAGTGGTCTCTTACGGCAGGTAGTCGTCTTATGCAAGTCCAATTGATACCAAAAGAGGTGTCTCTTAATCCTCTCCTAAACGGCAAAATTTTAGGCTTTTCTAGATTGAAAGCATTTATCAGATTACAAACCCAATATAGCTTAAATGTTAAGATGTGTCTTTGAAAGGTAAGAAAACATTTTGGGAAAAGGAGAAAATGCTGGCTACCAGCATTTTCTCCTTTTTCCAGAATGTTTTCGAAAGCCGTCTTTCCCAGGGTCAATAAAACTCGGATTTGTGTAGTAAATTTTAGGGTTGATTGGCAGACTGGGTGGTAGTTAACACCACTTTAGACATTATTTTACTCATATCCCGGCGACAGCTCGCTAATTCATGTATATCCTGGGTTTCACAAGTGATATAGGCTAGGGCTCTGAAGTGTCTTGCCCAAGAGCATAAAAAAGGTTAAGGCAGTGAGCTGCTCAATACAGGTGGTGTTAATGATAGGGTAAACTGTGATCTTATACGGAAACATAATCATAAACTATATATTTTGATACTGTTTATCAACTTTATCTTTTTTCCCTTTTTCGAAACAGCGTAGCAGAAGTGATTTACATCAAGTTTCTAAATAATCTTATTGGTGGTTACAGGGACACGGAAGCATTCCGTTTTGATATTTTGCTAGTTACTATCCTTTAACTCTTTACCAAACGACAGAATATTAGACTATTCCAAATTCAAAGCATTTGCAGACGACAAAATTTTAATCTACCGTGGCACAAACGACGAAGCTTGCTTTTAATAGAGTTGAAAACATTGTGGGAAAAGGAGAACATGCTGGTTACTATCTTCCTCCGGGTCGTTTAAACTCGGGATTGTGTGATCGACTTTTATGCCACTTTTCGACAGATAGCTTAATTTTTTTAACCACTGAACAAAATTTTAGACTCGTCCATTTTCAAAGCAATTTCATTACACAAATGATTGTTCAAATGACAAAACGTGTCTTTTAAATGGTAGAAAACATTGAGGGAAAAAGATAAAATGCTAGTTACCAGCAGCCTGTCTATATATGAGTTTTAAGCTAGGCGAAATTTTCAGTTTTTGTTAAGATGCTCTCTTCGGCAGTGTGCGAAAATGAGATTTGTTGCACCACAAAAATGCATTATATAAAATAAGTTGTTGTGTATTCATCTTGTCTAACCGACTGACATGCGGTAGAATGGTCCTTAAACCTTCAGAAAATATTCAAATAAAAAAAAGTTTCGAGCCAGGTCTAGCACGCGCGGCCTGCGCATGCTGACCGAAGTCGATACTTTTTGGAGATGCATTAAACCTCAAATTTACAGTGCACGACTCCATTTATTTTTCATAACAGTTTTACTATAGATTGTGATGTGTAGAGTAACAGTCTTTGTGCTATGAGGTAACTGTCTTCGGGAGATATATTTCAATGAAGCTTTGTGATGGGCGGCCATTCTTATCATAAGCCTTACGCTTATCATTGTTTCATATCATTTCATTTTCTCCTTGCAAAAACGAGATAAGCCTTCCCAAACAATTTTATCTGAGCAGAAGATGAGAATTATCGTCTGCGTTATTGATGAACGCCATACATTCTCAAGTAGGGTATTTTTTTTTACTTTTTCGTTTGGTATTGCGTCGTTTTGGAATTATAGCTGCAGACGATATCTAATTTCGGCTGTCTCTCATTTTTTGAGAATTAATTCTTATTTTTAGAAACAGCATTTAAGTTTTTAACGGGGTCAGATCACATATGGCCTGCAACACGCGAAAAGGGGCATTCGGACATTTGCGTAAAGTATCGTCTCGGATCAGCCTGCGCAGTCCACGCCGGCTAATCCGAAACGACACTTTCCGTTTTCATGTAATTTTCTGTTTTGCACAAGTCTACTGTAGCACAAAATCTAATGTAGTCGTAAAGTGCCGTGTCGGATTAGCCTGCGCGGACTGCGCAGGCTGATCCGAGACGACACTTTACGCAAATGTCTGAATGCCCCTTTTCGCGTGTTGCAAGCCATATTTGAGCCATGCTCTGGCAAACAGGGGCTTAATGCGTCTCCGTGCTGCATGATACCAAGCAAGTTATCGCATGATCATGGATTCATAGAGTCCATTTAGTCTAACAACCGGCTGAATCATGAAGTACACTGGTCCTTCGACATGCAGAATATTCGCGAAGGCTAACCTAAGTCGATACCTTTCGCAGATGCATTAAGCCCCTTTTTCATACAGCATGGCTTATTTATATTGCTTTCAAGTATTATTGAACATTACTTAAGGAATCATTCCCTTTCCAGTCTATTTTGTTGTCATTTTGAAAGCAATATCTTGCTTTATATACAGATTATAGCAATCATCACAAAGGCATACAAATATTTTGCAGTGGAGGGGGGGGTGGGCTTTGTAAAATATTTTCTATACTTCCCCGTGTTTAAACGTTTCTACAGGAACAAACATCTATTTAAAACCTTGTCCCACAATTTCTTTCAACTACATGTATATCAGAAAACATCAGCTCATATGTACCGGTTTTGGATTGTCGTCTGCAGATGCTTTCAATTCGATATACCCTATATAATATATGTTTCTGGAGAATTTTGACAATCGTTGTGGAGAAGTACCGGTAATGAGAAATAGTTTCTTACCCAGGTTTGTAAATAAACGGGATTGTTTGTTGAAAAGTCAAAGAATTTCTTTTTATCGCGGAATCTCGTGTTGTTGAAGGGGATTCGCCAATACTTCCGGTTGGTCATAGTGCAGTGTTTTTTTTTTTTTGCTTATATACAGTTTCGAATCAGTATTTTATGAATATAATAAGAAAAGGGAATTTTGAAAACACCGTAGGAATAGCAGAAAATTCTGGGAACTACGAGATAGTCATCATTTTCTTTCTACCCTTTCAAAGACAAATCTAACTAGGTTAGCCATTCTTATTGTAAATTGTTTTCAATATTGACAAGTCTATAAAATTGTCATCAGTTTAACCGTTCAATACCGCTTTTACGCCGCTTCGACAGTATTTCAGTCAATCATGGCGACAGCTCACCTATTTATATCGTTCCTGAGTTTTACCAATACTAGGATGGGAATCTGCAGCTCTGTCAGTCGAAATTTGAAAACTATAAGAGTCATAGATATTTAGCGTTATCTTGTTGACTGACATGAAGCGAACACGTTTGAAAAGAAACAACAGATTGAATGTATATATTAAAAAAAAAGACCCTTACCAAACAATCCTCAATTTTAACTACCACAAGGAATACGGAACTTTTGAAAACATTGTGGGAAAAGGAGAAAATGCTGGTTACTAGCATTTTCTCCTTTTCTCATAATGTTTTCTATCTTTCAAAAGACATACCCCATAATTCGGGCCACCGGATTTATTTTAATCTTCAAATCCTCGCAATTTGGAGAAATGTAAGAAATTCATCGTTGAGAAATTAGTCGAATACCGCAAGATCTATTAGCTCTTCACCAAACGGGAAAATTTTGGACAAGACTAAATTCAAAGCATTTGCAGACGAAAAAAAAAAATGTAGCTCAAATGATAAATTTTGTCTTTTTCCTTTGATTGAGTAGAAAACATTGTGGCAAAAGGAGAAGATGCTTGTTACCAGCATTTTCTCCTTTTCCCACAATGTTTTCAAAAGCCTTCTCTTTCTGGGCCGTTAAAAAAACTGGATTGTTTGGTACAGGGTTAGACACCAAATATCTTTCGATTTTCCCCCCAAGTTCTATATTTATAGCAGCGGTATTTTTCGAATCGATTGTGTGAAAATGCTGGAGAATTTATTTTTAGGTAAAATATCCAGAGATAGGGATCAGTACAAGTAAACTGATACCGTATTCGTGCACAATCGAGAAAGCTTATAATAAAACTATCATTTTTCGTCGATTGAATGCTCCGGATACCATAGAAAATTTGTTTTAGAATCGATTTATAATCGAATCAGTTTAAATTTTGCTAACCATAACCTAGTTGATCTGCAATCATGAGAGCGTTATTTAATGATATACTGTAAAAAATGGTTATTTTGAAGATTCTTTTGCAACAAAAAAGCTGAAAAAAGATGGATATTTGCGAATTCTGTCTGTGATATCTGGAGCCCTTGATTGGGGCGTTTCTGTTTAAAACGTAAGTCTCGATTCGTTATCACGCATTGATAAGGTTTGTTTTCTTTAAGCATGCCCCATCTCTCTTTCTAGAACAATGGTTTCTCTTAGGCTGTGGTTTTTATCTGGAAACTATTTTTTTCTAGTCGTAGACAAAATGCAATTTGCAAATTGTAATTATCTCGCGACGTGATATAGTCTCGCGAAGTCTCGCTTATCTCGAGAACGCAGGCTCTACCGTTCCTCGGCCGAGCGATAAGATCATCTCATATATTGTATTTCTTTATGAACGTTCCGATAACTGATTAGAAAAGCTTGCAGCGTGATAGATTTTTGCTCGAATTAATCCATTAGACCCTTGGTACTGACGGACAATTCTGAGAATTATCCAGAAGTTCACACGCAATCATTCATAGCCGATAAAGCAATTAAAATTTCTCAGAAAAAAAACAGACACCATTTTTCTAAGGAGACGGTGAAAAATCTTTATGTCAGTCTTTAAACCAAATACCATCTTTACTTGTGGTTTGGAAAAAGATATCGTCTGCTTGCTACACAACAAATATCGTCTGCGTCAAAGCTGAAAGGTTTGAGAGTTCGAATAAAGGATTGGAGTGCGATAAGGCACCTCGATAGGTCCCCCATTCTTATCTGTTCAAACACCATCATATGTAATTAGAGAGAGTGAGAGAGACTGGTACGGTCTGCAACACTTCCAGATCCATCCTTCCACCCATAGGTCTTTGTTCCTGTCTGTCTGTCTGTAACCCTGTCTCTCTTTCTCTCTCTTTCTCTCTACTCTCTCTCTCTCTCTCTGTAACTCTGTCTCTGTTTCTCTCAGTCTCTGTCTGTCTCTGTCTCTGTCTCTCTGTCTCTGTCTCTCTGTCTCTCTCTCTCTCTCGTGTGAATGGCGTTACAGGTCTGCTTTTGGTTGTCGTATCAATGCATGTTGTAGGCAGTGATTCGCCGCCCCGTACTTCCGGTGCAATAGTTTACAGTAGTGTGTGTAAGTCCGGCTATCATTCCATTAAACGGTAAGCACATTTTCATTTTTTTTTTTGGGGGGGGGGGGGAAGGGGGACAATATAAATCAAGATCAGACATACGACCTCTTACGGACAATATAGATCAAGATCAGACTGCACAAAACGTGCATCTTGGATCTTTACCGCTATTTTGTGAAATGTTTTGGCAAAACATTCTTGGAATGTTCTGTTTCGCTAGTCTTCCCCAAACTGGGATTAAAAAGACCCCTGACTTTATCTTGCCGTCTAAGGTTAACCCTTAACTATACAATCTCGAGTTTAACGACCCTGAAGAAGACGTTTTTTTTTTTTTAAGAATATGGAAAAAGGAGAAAATGCTGATAACCAGCATTTTTTCCTTTTCCCACAATGTTTTTGATCCTATCAAAGACAAGTCTCACTTTAAACAAGGGTTGATTTTTCGTCTGCAGATCCTTTCGATTTGGAAAAGTCTAAAATTCTATCGACTGGTATAGGGTTAAGAGACCGGCAGATATGAATTACATGTGAATAATAGAATGGAGGTAGTCTTGTACAAGGAGACGGGCAAAGAGTAGAGAATTCGAAGCAAACGGAGATTTCGAATCAAAATGCAAGCAAAATAACAACGAAATAGATGGACAAAGAGTAGAGATTTCGAAGCAAATGGAGATTTCGAATCAAATTGCAAGCAAAATAACAACGAAATAGATGGACAAAGAGCAGAAATTTCGAAGCAAATGGAGATTTCGAATCAAATTGCAAGCAAAATAACAACGGAATAGATGGACAAAGAGTATAAATTTCAAAGCAAAATGCAGGCATAAAAAAACCAACTAAAGAGAGAGAAAGAGACTGGGAGAAGGTGGTCTGCAGTGATCAATATCCATTCCTTTATCTGGAATAACATTACAGTTCTTCTATTTTTATTTCATTTCTCGCTTATCAGATAATCCCAGGATAAATGAGAAAGCCCCACTAAAAATAGTCCGATAGGGCGCTCACGTTATAAAGCAGAGATTTTATAAGGAACGTTTCATTATTTTTGTCACCCATATCTCGATCATCGGGCGCTGTATCCCGGTTATCCGATATCCCACCCTCATCCCGGAAAACAGGGGCCAAAAAATGTCTGGCCTGATGTTGTAGCTAAATGTCTTTTTAGTTAAACTCTTTATCACAGAGTCTCGAGTTTTCATGACCCAGAGAAAGAGGACTTTTGAAAAAATTGTAGGAAAAGGAGAAAATGCTGGTAACCAGCATTTTCTCCTTTTCCTACAATGTTTTATCGACTTCTGGAAGCGTATTCCATTGTTTCAGTGGCATTTCATTTGTCGTCTGAAAATCTTTTCAATTCGAACAAGTTTGAAAAATTCGTCATCTGCTAAAGAGTTAAATTTAGATTCTTTCCCCTATCACAAAGAAGCAGTTAAGAAAATTTTCAAAAGATCGATAGCTGTTTGTTACAAATCGTATGACAAGGAAATTTGTAAAATGGGTCAGCGAAATCAAATCTTTTCTTTTTTTACAAGCAGGGAACCAACTGACCTTATCATGCACGGGTAAATGGTTCCCTGGAATAAAAGATGCCATGTTAACTGAGTTAGGAAAGAGATATTTATAATGAGATTTCGCGTATTTAGCTTATCTCGTCGAGTTTATAGATTTAATTGTCACTCAATGACAGTTTATGACAAGTTCTGGAAATAAAATCCGGGGCTCTGGAAGACAGATGATTAGCCAAACTCTTCTATATGGTAATAATGCGATTTTTGTTTTCAAAATCTTTCACTCCGTTGTCCTAATTGTTTAAACGGAGAATGGCATAATGCGATTTTTTTTTTCAAAATCTTTCACTCCGTTGTCCTTCTCGGTCCGTATTCACCAACCATGCATAATTTCGTTCTAATTCTTGATTTAGAAAGAAACGGAATTTATGATTGGCCAAAACGTTGGGTTTAGTCTATCAGAACTCTTGTACTTTCAAACTTATAGAAAATTATTGAGACTGAGACAGAGACTAGACATGTTCATCAGATTGCTTGATGAATACGAACCCTTAACATGGTTCATACACGTAATTCGCCTGCAACACGCGAAAAGGGGCATTCGGACATTTGCGTAAAGTGTCGTCTCGGATCAGACTGCGCAGTCCGCGCAGGCTAATCCAAAACGATACTTTCCGTTTTTTATGTAATTTTCTGTTTCACGCAGGTCTGCCGTAGGAAAAAAATCTAATGTAGTCATAAAGTGCCGTCTTGGATTAGACTGCGCAGGCTGATCCGTAACGACACTTTACGCAAATGTCTGAATGCCCCTTTTCGCGTGTTGCAAGCCAATTTATTTAAAAGTTTGGAGGGTATCCGTGGGACCAGCAAGATGAGAAAGAAGGTGGAGTGTGGGCTTGGATTTTCCGTCCCCTGGAAATGTTCATCTCATTTATTTAGAAGTGCAGCCCTTATAGCTTTAAAGACCCAGTAGCTGTCAAATGTAAACAATTTTGGAGTCAAAATGCAGACAAATTTAATTTATAACATTTAAAAGTATGGATATCATGATGGAAAATTGAATTGTAAAACTAGAATTCAAGTCGCAAACTTTAATTGAATTTTTAAGATGCATTTTCTTTTTGCTAACGACTGGAACTTTGACAGATTGTACATACCTTTAACTCTTTACCAGACAACAAAATTTTAGCCTTGTCCAAACTGAAAGCATTTGCAGACGAAAATATCATTGTGGCTCAAATGGTGCAGTTTTTCTTTGATAGGGTTAAAAAAAATGGGAAAAAGAGAAAATGCTGTATACCAGCATTTTCTCCTTTTCCCACAATGGTTTCAAAAGGCTTCTTTCCCAGCGTCGTTAAAAGTCGGCATTGTGTGGTAAAGGGTCAAATGATATGAATTAAATTTATCTTTTTTTTGACCCCCAAATTGTTTACGTTTAAATACTAATGTGCCTTTAAATATCAAACGACAAATATTTAGACTTGTCCAAATCAAAAGCGTTTGCAGACAAGAAACTAAATTTATAATAAGACCAGCCTTTGAAATGGTTGAAAATATTGTCGGACAGAGAGAAATTGCTGTTTGCCAACATTTCTCCTTTCCCAACAATGTTTTCTAAAGCCGGCCTTTTCAAGGTTGTTTAAACACGGGGTTATATAGTTGAAAGTTAAAAAAAAAACGAAGAAAAAAATGTTCTTTTTGAGTGAAATCTTTACAATCAAAGAAATCGGAAATCGTAAAAAAAAATCAGGTTAGCCTGTAATAATATTGTCAAATTTCGTAAGCCCCAAAATCGGGCTAATCACTGGAAAAGGAGCGCAATAATTAATTGTAGTGGTAAATGAACGAAAAAAAAAAAACATTTTCTGTTAGTACTATAGATACACTGATTGCACTTTCAAAGCTTTTCGTTTCAGAAAACCTTGCAAATTCTAAGCGGGCAGTGCAGCCTTGAGATTTAGACTGCACATTTTGTGCAGTCTGATCTTAGTCCACACTATCTGCAATAGCAATATCTATCCGGATCCAGCACTTTCAAGGGTAATATTTATGAAATTTGATCTTTCAAAAACTGATCATTTATCAAAAGTTCGAAAATACAAAAAAAAAAAACCAGCTTTCGACAGTATAGATCAGATTAGAGTTTTATCTACACGTCGCTCGGGTTAAATTTCTACAAAGGCGGTCTGTTTTGTAAAGAGGATTTGATTTCGTTCAGTTATTTCACAGGTTTATCTCTTTTTAAACAAAAAAAAAAGCACTTTCCTATTCAATATACATGTACATTTCAGTAATTCGTACTTTCTAACTAACTGCGGAGTCCTCCTTTGCCCATAGTCTTGTGAACTCTAAAATCAAAGGAAAAATGTCTGACATTTGCAGACGGCATATCAAATGCGGCTCAACTGATATGATTTGTCTTTGAGAGGATAGAAAACATCGTGAGAAAAGGATAAATTGCTGGTTACCATGGCAACATTCAAGGTTCATCAGGATTAAGCATGGAGCCGACGGGGAAAAGGTTATAGCATTGGAATTGGAATCAGGAGATAACTGGTTCCATATTCGTTGGTAGCACTAGTTTCGTAGTTGTGCCCTAGAGTAAGGTACTACAAAGACCAAGTCATGTACTGATGAAAACCAGGTAACAAGTGATCAGAATGGGTTGCCGATCTGACATTATTAACCCTTAAGCTGCTAAGCGCAACTTAAGGACCTTTTGCGGACAGTGTAGATCAAAATCAGACTGCATAGAAAGATAAAGCGATATTTTCTCAAACAGTACCTTTGAATTAGCCAGATTTGGGCTTTTACTATCGGCTTGAAAGATTCATTTCAAGTATTTAGTAGGTTCAGGCTTAAAACATACAGGTATACATGTATATACTGTTGAAAGCGATATAAACGGCCTCGATCTTATCTGTACGATTATTACAATTTTTGTTTTCCTCTCCTTCTTACTACACCCTGTTGCATATATCATAAGCTTACTAGCAGGGGCAGAAAGGGCCAGCTCCACTGCAACCACTTAAATTGAAGGGGGAGAGGGCGGCAGGTGCTAGCCCACCATCACAATAACGATTGGCAGGGGATGCGAAAAGCTATTTTAAACTCCTCCTCCTCCTCCTCCTTCTTCTTCGTATTCTTCTTCTCCTCCTCGTCCTCCTCCTCCTCTATCTTCTTCTTCTTCTCCTCTTATTTCCCCACCTCCTCAAATAGTTTATTTTTTTGTCTATTTCGATTACCTTAGAATTTAATGCTTCTTTTCACATGTGAATTGAAAGCATCTTCAGGCCACAAAATCGAAATAGGTAAACTGAATAATTTTGAATTGTTATTGCGGAAGCTGAATTTTCTCCTTACTATTTTTCGTCACAATGTTTTTTAAAGATTGTCGGCTGAGAGACGAAAAAAATGTCGTCTGCGGCTAGTAACGACTTTTACCTTTAGAACGCCATTCAACCCAACAGACATTTTCATTCTAAAAATAAGACCCTATAATGGACAATTTTAAGGTTGCTCTTGTCTAGCATGTCTGAGCAAACCGGACAGTGTAGATATCAGATCAGGCTGCACGTATTAGGAAGTCTAATCTTAATCTGCACTGGAAGTTAAGACAACTGAAGTAGTGAAAGGTGTTTTATGTTTGAAATGTCGTCAAATAATTTCACGCTTCTACTAACTTAGGGAAGTTTTTTTTTTTGCTCAGATGTAGTGCGCAGTAATGGGGCGACAGAAATTAGGCGGCAATTATGATGTAGAATAAATCATGTTTTATCGGTATTTATAATTCTCAGATCTTTATCCGTCATCGATGGTTGCTTTACCAAAGAATCCCATGTTTTAACGGCCTTGAAAAAAAAAACGTTTCAAAACATTGTAGGGAAAAGGAGAAAATGCTGGTAACCAGCATTTTCTCCTTTTCCCTACTATGTTTTTCTTACCCTTTCAAAGATAAATATCACCATCTGAGCTATATTTAGTTTGTCGTCTACAAAAGTTTCAGTCTGATCTCTATCTATCGATGGTTTCTACATGCCTTTCATTGAACACTGTCGTGTTCAAACAACCTTGAAGAAATAAAGGCTTTTAAAAACGTTTTACGATAAACGGAAAAAGTTGGTAACCAGCATTTTCTTCTTTTCCCCACAGTGTTTTTTCTGCTCTGTTTCAGAGACAAATCCCATCATGTGATATGTCGTCTGCAAATGGTTTCAATTTAGTCATGTCTAAGTTTTTTTCATCTGGTTAAAAGTTAACGTATTAAATGGGGCAGACAACTTATTTACGTCTAGGTGTTTGTATTGGAGTTTAACGCCATTTTAACAGCTTATGTCATATCATGGCGGTCAGTGACACACCCATGTGTTTCCTGGCTTTCTCACGCCAGTACTGACACAATTTTCTTTCCGAAGCCACTGACTACTTTTCTCATATGCATCAGAGGTGAGAGCCGAGAAATCGCCGGAAACCTCCAGGTCACGAGTCAGATACGCTAACCACTGAGCTACCCGGCCGGGCACGTCTAGGTGTAGACCATTTTATGAAAACATTGTAGCTAAAGGAAAAACTCTTTGTCATAGGTACCCTCTCATTTCTGCCTTATTTTCTTCGAATTGTTTTCATGTATTTATGAATACAATACAAACGAGCCATGGTCATCTCCGTGATGCATTATATCAAACAACTCATCACATAATTATGGATCCATAAAATTCTTTTGGCCTAACAACCGACTGAATCATGAGGTAAACTGGTCTTTTGACAGGCAGAAAATTGACCGATAGCAAAAAAGTTTCGAATCAGGTCAGCCTGCGCGGACTGCGTAGGCTGACCTGAGTCGATACTTTGTGCATATGGATTAAGCCCCCTTTTTGCAGAAAATGACTCAAATACATTGTGAATATTTTTGATTATCCATACAAAGCGTGTTTGGAAGTATTTGTATACTTAAAACAAAATCAAGAGAAAATCACACATGACTTGAGTAGCGCTCTGAAAAGGGGGGTTTGATAAATTTCGGTAATTAACTATAGCAGGCTTGGATCAATAGAATCCATTTTGTCTGACATCCGACTAGATCTGCATGTAGTCTGGACCTTTGACCTACAGAAAATTAATCCATTGCAAAAGCTTTCGACCCTGATCAGTCTGCACGGACAGCGCGGGCTGGCATTGGTCTATATATGCGTTTTGCAGATGCATTGAACTCCCTTTTCATAGGGCATGAATCACGTGCAACATAATTGTTATATTGTGTTTATTTAGTCACTGATTATTTACTTATTTATTCGTATATTTATTCATTTTTCTATCTATCTATTTATTTATTTATTGGAATCACTCCACAACCCACTCATTCACCCGCCCGTCCACCGGCTCTCTCGCTCGCTCGTTCGTTTGTGGGTTGCAGGAATGATACACCAAACGTAGCTTAATGAGCCTTTCAGAAAGGATTTTATTTTTCAGATATACATTTCTTTTTAAGAAATATTGATTAGATCATTATGTCGGCTTAATTACTTTTTTTTTTAAATCACGTTTATAAAACTTTTAGTGGGGTCTAATTTATCAAAGACCGAATATTCCCGGTTGGTGGGGGGATATTTGGTGATCCTCGACTTTTATCGGTAAGGTCGATCTAAGATAAGGAGTACACGATACGACTTCAGTGTTACACAAAACCTTTTTTCTCCTCATATGAGTGCCTATCCAAGAGTCGAAGCTTTCGAAAACACTGTGACAATTTGTAAAATTTGCTCGACACGACTAATTTCTAAGGGAGTTATAGCGTATTCTCTTTTTTTTTTTATAGTTTCATAAGATATTATCAGTGATAAATTGACCTTAGAATTGACAGTGTATAGGTATGTATGATCCTTGACAGAATAATCCGAAAATTGCATTCTGCGTAATGGGTTAAAGCTAAGAAAAACCAGTAGACCTTACCAGTGTTAAATATCTGATAACAAACAGAGATATCGTTCTCATTAAATTATGAATAAATATCGTACCAAGTCGGGTAATCCAGTTGAAAGTTGTCTCTTAGCACTCTCACGTTAAATACCCGGGGCTAACAAAGCTATATAAAGTCATTTTAAAATGGGGATCCGTAAAATATACGGTGAAAAAAAAATGAAAATCATTGAAATTGGCGAATCTGTATTGACCAATGGCAAATGATTTGACTAGACTTAGATTTAGTGCATCGTCGCTTACAATAATAAGTTGCACTAATTGCCATATATCTCACTTGATACAAAAGGCTTACTATCTTTTACATGGGCCTTTACATTTTTCTTTCTGCGAACCCGGAACCTTTGATTCGAGAGGCCGACCTTCTATCCCAATCTACTTTCTCATACAAAATGAAGTCTCGAGTTAATTTTCTGTAATCCTTTTACATTTATATTTAGAACTACAGTCGAGTGGAATCTTCTTTAGAGATCACCCGTCTTGGTGATACACTGCTTAATTAAAAAGACCACTGTTCCGATTCTACATCCCCTTCTAAGTTGACAAAATTAAACTCGCATTCAAATACCACCTGTTGTAAGAGAGTGCTTCATCTTAACACATGATTAGTTAAACTTGCATTAAAAGACCATCTTTTAGAAAACACAACTTCTTAATTTCCTGGATGGTATCTAAATGCAGGTTTGTTCGTATTTCATTATCCATCAGGAATTCAAATGATCGGGGTGGCACTGTTTTTGATAAGCCCTGTAAATTCAAATCATAAAACTTTATTAATTCTTAGAGTGCTTACGAGCCATTTTTTTCCCCTTTTGCCACATTGTTTTCTGCTGCAAGAGGCGGGAAAAAATGACAGCTGAAGGAAAGAATTGTTGACCTTTTATTTTAATAACTGTTAACTTTTGAAGGCTTTTGAAAACATTACGGGAAAAGGAAAAAAATACGAATAAATAGTATTTTCGCCGTTTCCACTTTAGTTTTTACATTTTCGGAGACTGATTTCAGCATTTTAGCTTAACTAAATTTGTCACCTGCAAACAGTTTCAAATTGGAGAAGTCTTTCAACTCGAAGAACGGCCTTTATCACGATATGTAAGAAATAAAATAAAATCTTGGAAGACTGGAACTGTGATCCTGACCCGGCTAAACTCTTTACCAGACGACAAAATTTTAGACTTGTCCAAACTGAAAACATTTTGCAAACGACAAATTCAGTTTAACTGAATAGATGAGATTTATTTTTCGATGGCAAGGAAGCATTGTGAGAAAAGGAGTAAATGCTGGTTACCAGCATTTACACCTTTTACCACCATGTTTTCTAAAGCTCTTTTATCTATAGGATCGTGTGCGGTGTCGTGTGATAACGGCTTAATTATAATAATGACATACGTTGTTCACACTCACTTACCCCTATTGTGTTCATTACGAAATTTAACCTTTTAACTCACTACCTCTTTTAGACGACTTCAATCTGTCGCCCTGCAGCTTACCAAACTAAAATCATTGTGACAAAAGGAGAAAAAATGTTGTTATGAAAAATTTCTCCATGACAAAAATATTATCACTTGTATCTATGTACATGTATGAAAATTTAATACATGTTGATTTTCACTATTGTACAAAAATATTTTTCAAGGTTGTCTGCTCATGCGGCGAAGTTTGTTTCGGGAGGGAATGGGTCAAATCAATTCTCTCCAAATTCAGACAGAAGTAGTATGGCATTCCGATCGGCCAGGCTGATAAGAAAAGTTGGAACTTAACTATAAGTACGTATCTTGGTATAGTCAACGTGGATAAGAATAATCAGTGCCGAAACGGGCCCTAGATCCACAGAGTAAACTTTGGTAAATAATTAACTTTTTTGTTTGTTAAATACTTCGACTAGTAGTTTTATCATTTGGCTTGTAACACGCGAAAAGGGGCATTCGGACATTTGCGTAAAGTGTTGTCTCGGATCAGCCTGCGCAGTCCGCGCAGGCTAATCCGAAACGACACTTTCCGTTTTTATATAATTTTCTATTTTGCGCAAGTCTACTGTAGCATAAAATCTAATGTAGTCGTAAAGTGCCGTCTCGGATTAGCCTGCGCGGACTGCGCAGGCTGATCCGAGACGACACTTTACGCAATTGTCCGAATGCCCCTTTTCGCATGTTGCAGGCCATATTACAGTCATGTATTTGTTTATTTTTTTTTACATTCGGCTTTGTACATGTTAACCCGTATCTTGCTAAATAACTAACATGAAACTTCCAAGCCGATAGTAAAAAACCCAAACTTCGCTATTTCAAAGGCATTTTGGAAGAAAGATATCTCCTTATCGGACAGTGTAGATCCAAGATCAGACTGCACCTTCTGCATGTTCTACACTGTTAGCAACCTAAGAGTTAATCTTTAGCCGACGAATTTCGAAAACATGGTTGCCAAGGAAGAAATTAAAAGTTGCTCATTCCTTTGTCATAGTATTTTCAACGCTTATTGTATATTTCCCTCCAATCATATTTTTTGGTTGGATACGCTTGTCGAGTCTTATTAAGGCAATTCTTAGACCAGGTGTTATCCTATGCATTTTGATTTTAGAATTTTCCAAAACAGAAGAAATTGATACTACAGTCGCCGAATAACTACACAACCATCTTGTTACATGTATCTTCAATCTTTAAGTCTTTACCAAACTAAACAATTTTAGACTTGTCAGATTTGAAAGCTCTTGCAGACGACAAATTAAAGGTGACTCAAATTATGGAATTAGTCTGTTATAGGGTAGAAAACAATGGTTTACAGCATTCTCTCCTTTTCCAATATTTTCAAATGGCCTCTTTCTCAGGGTCGTTGCCGAGACCCGGTAGCTCAGTCGGTAGCGTACAGGACTTGAGAACAGGAGGTCGCTGGTTCGATCCCTGGCTCGGCCAATTTCTTTCCGAGGATGATGATAGTCATTGCGACAGGATTCACTCCTCTCTCACCGCTGACCATTGTTCCGACAATAATTATGTGGGAAAGCAGCCGGTGGCTTGAAAAGAATATCGTGTGGAGTACTGGTAAAAGAAACTCCAGGAAAGCATGGATAGGTGCACTGGCCACAGCGATATAACTGAAATAATGTTGAAAACGGCGTTAAACACCATACAACCAACAACCAATTCTCAGGGTCGTTAAAACTCGGGATCGTGTGGTAAGGGGTCAAAAACTGCAGGTGGAGTTGACTGAAGGTTAGATCCAAATAAATACGTGTTAAACATAATATTTTGACGCATAATGTTATCATTAGATCGATTTAACACACATTAGAAAAAAATAACGTACTGTGAATCAAAAATATGTAAAGATATAATTAAGGTTGTTAATGATTATGCTTGATAGTAAAAATACCTATTACTTAGTGCACCACATTGTATAAAATGATGGAACAATGATACATGTGTTCTGTCAGAGTTGTTAAAACGGCTGTTGGTGTTCGTGCTGGTAGTGGTAGTCGTCGTCGTTGTTGCTGCTGTCGTTGAAAGAAAAATACAATTTTCAACAACTTTCAGCGGTTCTAGTCTGATATAGTTGTTGTTGTTGACCGGAAGTGAATGCAGCATCACCGTCGACAAATGTATCGGCGCCATGACAAATAGATCCGTTCCTTTGGAGACCTTCTAGAACTTTTGCCATTCAACGGACGGTTCCATCGTGGCTAAGTTGTTGAGGCGACGGATTTTTAAATAGAAAATAAAGCTACAAAAGGCTATTTCTTCTGACTGAAAATAATTTTCTATGTGTTCATTATGAGTTCCGAGGCATAATCCTTTATCAGACAGTCCCGGATTTTAACGACCCCAGGGAAGGAAGCTTTTGAAATTATTGTGGGGAAAAGGAGAAAATGCTGGTAAACAGCTTTTTTTCCTTTTCCCGCAGTGTTTTCTGCCCTTTCCCAGATGATATTCATTTATCGAGAAACTTTTTATTTGTCGTCTGCATATACTTTCCATGTGGATGAGGCTAAAATTTTGTCGTGTAGTCAAGAAGGGAAAAGAGGCAAAGGAAAGAAAATTTGATTTAAAAAAAATGGGACAATAAGTATTACTGTGAAACAAAAATGGCTCATTTTCCAACAATGATTTCAACGCCTGTAAACAGCAAGGTCGAAAAAAAGGTGAATTTGACGGTGATGGGGCTAATCCAAAATGCCAATGATATTACTTACATGGACACATCAATATTTAGGTCATCTCATTAGAAACATGATAGCTAAAGTTTGAATAACAATATTGACACCAAAGAAAACGTCGTATTCAGCACTTTCTCAATTCATCTCGGTGTTTTCTGAAGTCGTCAGCTACAACTGAGTCAAGATTTGTTGTCTGTATCGAAGATGAAGGGTTAACCTTTTAGAAACAGTCTCGTTTTAAACGACCCCAATGAACGAGCCTTATGAAACATTATGAGAAAACGTTGTTACCAGCATAATATTATATAGTCTCCTTTACTCAGAATGTATCCCAACCTTGTAACTCTTTCAGCGCTAAATATATTAAGTTGACCTCGTCTGACTGCTTAAAATACCATCCATTGAAACTGAGAAAGATATTTACCTCAGAGGCTTGACAAAACAATCGGACGGGATGGATCAAAGATCAGACTGCACGTTCTGTGCAGTCTGATCCTGATCGATGTCGTCCGCAAAAGACCGTGATTTCGCCTAAGGTGCTGAAAGGGTTAAGGACTAGCCCCATCGTTTGATCCACATTTTTTTTATCGTCTGCAAAACCTTTCAGTTTGGTCATTACCAAAATTTTGTCGTCTGGTAAAGGGTTTATGAATCAATTCAAAGGTAGGTTCACTTTGTGACATTACGGCAAATGAGATGAAGTAGATAGCAACCATTTCGGTAGATAGTAAGTCAAGATAGGCACCCATATTTTTTATGTCTTAGTTCAATCAGCGACAAACAACAGTGATCTGTACTGAGTGTGCGTTGATACAAAGTCTTCCTTTCTTTCTTTCTTTCTTTCTTTCTTTCTTTCTTTCTAATGTTTTGTCTGCTTCTATCTTCTAGGTCTGTTTGTCTGTCCGTTCGTCTGTCTGTCCGTCCGTCTGTCCGTCCGCCCGCCTGTCTGTCTGTGCAGCAACACACACACACACTCTCACTCTCTCCCTCCCTCTCTCCCCCCTTCCTTCTCTCCCTTGCTCCCTCCCGCTGCCCCCCCCCCTCGGTCTGTCTGTCTGTATGTCTGTCTGTCTCTCTCATCCATTCAGTTGTACAGTCTTTGAAATAAATTCAACTTTGATTTTAAAATGTTCGTGGAAAAAAACCGGACCTTGATATCGGTCGATCGTGTAAAGAGACTGTAACAGGCTGCAAACTTCGCCACGATAAGATTTTCGACATGACGCGACATAGCCCGCATTCATAGATCCTGGATCTTAGATAAATGTCGTTGATTGCGACTTCAAAGTTATTTTTCCATTGGCAAAAAAAAAAATGAAAATCTTCGATGGGGTGATTCGATTGGCAGATGATGCGGACGTTATCGTGGCTTGCCGCGTCGTTGCTTAAATGAACATTTAGAACCAAAAATAAAATCGATCTTTTACTTGTTTTCATCAAGGTTTGTTCTTTTCCCCTCCCCCCTTCTCCCCTAAGGATTATAGAAAGACAGGGGGACATTCGGTCAATGCACGAGTACCCACGTACCCACTACATAGCTTTTGGTCAAATATTAAGATTAATTTCCTATTTGAGCTTCCTTATCTGTACATACCCCTGTTTTTTTGTTTGTTTTGGAGTTTAACGCCGTTTTAATAGATTAGGTCATATCACAGGGTCTGTGCATCTACATAAATGTTTCCTGGCTTTCTCCCCTCAGCACTGACAAAACTTTGTTTCCAGGCTACTGACTACATGTACTTTTCTCACATGCTCCTTGATTGTGGTTGCCTCCACAAATTCAAATGCAACAACTTTCATTGTTTCGGTTATTGAAAGTTGGTCAGTGTATCTGCATTTGTTGGTTCGTCATTGCTAGAAAAGTTTAATTTTTGGTAGACAATAAAATGTAACATATATCATTCACACCAAGCTTTAATGATTTAGTTTACGCACTGCGTATTATTGCTTATCCTTTAGGGGATATTGATGCGTCATAGCAGATAGGTCTACTCTTCGAAGAATATGACATGCGCAGACAACGAAATATTTCGTTGTCTGCGCATGTCATATTCTTCGAAGAGTAGACCTATCTGCTATGACGCATCAATATCCTCTAAAGGATAAGCAATAATACGCAGTGCGTAAACTAAAACTCCAGCCGCTAAAAAAGTAGCAATGGAGAGAAAAAAAAAATGGCTTTAAACGATACTTCTGTGGAAAAAAGTAGCCAGTTTTCCACTCCAAATATCTTTAAGATTAAATTATGTCAAACAGGAGAAACTATTTTAGAAAATACCATTGTTTAAGCCTTACTGCAAATCTTTGTATACAGTCTTACAGTTTCTAAATATAGATTTAAGGAAAACTGGGATTTGTGCAGGGTTTTTCCACAGACTCATCAAAGAAAAATGTTTTGGCTTATTCCCAAGCCAATAGGGGCTGTGCTTATAAATGCCTGGCGCATAGGTTAAGTGCTAGCTAACCACGGCTAGATGAATCGTACCAGGTAGTGTTTTAGCATTTTTTTTGAAATTCGCAACATCGATTGCCGCCCTGACCAGTTGTCCGGTTCTGTACCCAGAATGCCCAAATCAGATAGAGCTGTATCTAAAGAATGCCACCTAGCGGATGATAATGGATAATATTTGTCCTCTTGTAAGACAGATAATTATGAATATGTAACAAATATTAAAGAGAGGCTGGGTCATAAGAACCCGCCGAAACGTCATTACTAAATCCTGTATTGAACGTTGGTGAGACATGGATATGTAACAAACTGAAGCTTGGCAATGAGAACCCGCACCTTAAACTTCATAATAAAATCAAAGTACCTCATGTATTTATTGTTGATGAGACATTGAGCGCAGGCATTACACATGCAATATGACTGTATCTATTACGTTCACTTAATGTAATCTTGATCATTAGAGGGAAAATCAAGCCTGGAATATGTCATTGTTTGCTTTACACCCCATCTTAGACAGAACTGGTTTTTTTTAAACACTTTTTCACACGATCCCGTGTTATGACAATACTGAAGAAAGAGGCTGTTAAAAGTTATGTGTGAAAGTAGATAAAAATGTACATAACCAGCATTTTCCCTTTTTACTACAGTGTTGCTTATGTTTCTATTAAGCCTCAGTTATATTGTTACCCACAACAACTTTCAATATAACCCTTCACCACACACTCCCGAGTTCTGACGACCCTGGTGAAAAGGGTTTTTGAAAACATTGTGGAAAAAGTAGAAAATGCTGGTAACAAGCCTTTTATCCTTTTTCCACAATGTTTTCTACACTTTTGGAGACAAATTTTAACATATGAACCACATTTACTCTTTCGGATGCAACTGTTTTTAATTTGGACAAGTCTTGTTTTTCTTCGTCTGGTAAAGGGTAAAATGTGTCTAAATTACATTATCTCCCGCTAGATGGCATTCTACAAACACACATCTATCTAATTTGGGCATTCTGGGTACAGAACCGGACTACTTTTCAAAACGACAACCGTTACTTTGAATTTCAAAATGAAACAAAAGTTTACTCAATAAAACGCTACCTGGGTGCGATTCATTCAGCTATGATCAGCTAGCATGTAACCTATGCACCGGCCATTTATTAAAACAGCCCCTACAGGCTTTGGTAATAGCTTTGGTATAAGCCATACTTTTCCCAAGTATACGGGGATGGGTGATGCGTCATAGCAGATAGGTCGAATCTTCGAAGAATATGAATGCGCAGACAACGTCTGAAATATCGTCTGGTAAAGGGGAAATAAACTGAAGTGTTTCAAAATACATGTATAAACCAGACAATAAACTGTAAACTGTATATTGTCGGGCAAACAGTTTCTTTAAGTCTTTACCAAACGACAAAGTTATGGATCGGACTAAATTGAAAGTATTTGCAGACGACAGGTTAAACGTAGCTCAAATGATGATTTCTGTATTTGATAGGGTAGAAAACATGATGGGAGAAGGAGAAAATGCTGGTTACTAGTATTTTCTCCTCTTTCCAACCATGTTTTCAAAAGCCGTCTCTTTCAGGATCGTTAAAACTTGTGTCGTAAAGAGTTAAGAAAAATAAATTCTAAAGAATTAAAGAAGTCTTTTAATGTCGTAAACATCATGCTGTCACAAAATGCCTATTTATGGCACAAAAAAGGGATGTGAAGCCTTGCGTGATGTGGAAGAGTTCGCATGCTTATCAACGTTTATATCTTTGTGATACGAGGCAGAATTATCAGAGTAATCTTTTGTTGCCAGGGACATTTCAAAACATAGAAACTTCGTGATTAATTTTCATTTCTGAAGATGTGATTAGGGTTTTTTTTCTCTGGGTGGTAGGTTGGGTGTTTTTTTTTTAACACATAACAAATACAATTCTTAAACAGTCTCGTGCTTGTAGGATGTTATAAATAGACGCAAATATCTAATCCGGAGCAACATACGCGAACATGGATTTTAAAAAAAGAGAGATTAAGAAAGAAAAGTGCGGTGTATTTTCAGCTGAAAATGCTCATTCCATCTTCCATTGCTCCAATTGCAATGACAAAAATAAATGATCTATCATTCTTTGGTTTAGATCATGATCAGACTGCACAGAACGTGCAGTCTGATCTTTGGTCTACACTGTCCGGTATGGACATATTTTCCCTATAAAGTTACCTTTGAAATAGCAATATTTGGGGTTTTACTATCGGCTTAAAAGTTTCATTTCCCTTTTTCTTAGTAGGTTAAGTGTTAACAATGATTGAACGGAGAACCGAAGTCTGTACAGCTTAAACCTTTACCAGATACAGGCGTGTTTTTACTATAATTGACAAAGTTATCCCAAATATTCTTTAAAATTATAATTTAAAAAAGCATGGAATTATTGGTAGAAATGGTTAGGAAGCGTAATTAGTTAATGATTTGAGTATCGAGAAGAGTATATCAAACTCAGACAGCAATGAATTTAGTTTGATCTTCCATACCACTCTGATAAAACACAAAGAGGTTCGTATTCATCAACACAGTACTAAATATTGGTCTCATTATAAATTCCTTAACTTGCAATCTGATTGGCCGAGGTAGTACACCACGATGAATACGGTCGCGATCAGTGCTATATTGGCTAAACCACACATTTAAATAATGTAGTTCCAAGGACCATGGACCTATTTGTCCACCATACTTTTTTTTTCTACTGAAAATCAAACCGGATAATTTCTGGTATCAGAAAATGACAAATATCGCTATCTATAATGAGTAAGGCATCCATCCCGGAGTATTTCTCGATATAATGCTCCTGTATTCAATATTCCTCCCAAACCCGAAGATAAGGCCTGTTTTTTATGGTGCAAGCTAGGGGAGATAACCGGGAGATATGTATCACAATTTTATCGAATCCAAAATGGAGGAAAGATAAAAACCCTGACTGCTTGTCTTATTTCTCCTGATAATCGACACACTGAGGACAAATAACGCTGCCATTAGAAAAAATTCTTGGTGAAAAATAATTTACGCATTTACTTTCCCAACCCCATTGTCAACCACAAATAACAAAATAGCACATTGTTTGATTGGATAAAATATTTTGGTTAATCCAATCAGCAATTGTGTTCCTTTGAAATTTAAAAATTTTTGAGAATAAGAAAACAATTTCGAATGATTGGTGAAGCGTCTAAGTCAATGAAATGGATATTTTAATTCTGTGGGAAATAGACTGATATTGTCTGTTTAACTCCTTGCCAGACGACAAAATTCTTGACTGGTCCAAACTGAAAGCATTTGCAGACGACTAAATTGGTAAAACGTGGCTTAAATGATGGGTTTTCTCTTTAAAGAACAAAAAAAGGTAGGAAAAATAGTGGGAATTGGAAAAACTGCTGGTTAGCAGCATTTTCTCGTTTTCCAGGAATGTTTTCAAAACCCTCCTTTTCTGGGTCTTTAAAAACGGGATTGGTTGATAAAGGCATGGGGATAAGATATCTCAGAAAATATCGGACGGTGCAGATATGTGATCGGACTACATAGTGTGATATCTGTCTTCTCTTAGACTCTAAATTTCATCTTCACTGTCTACAAAAGAGCATCTGATACTGCTTAGACGCATGCCAAAGAGTACAGGGTTCGACGTTTTGGGGCGTCGGGCATTATTGCCGGGTATAGTCTCTATATTGGTTTAGAAAGGTCCTAGCGACAAGGACAACTATCGTTATGTTCCACATATACTACAGTGAAGAAGTAGGCAAATTTTCTTTGTTTCTGGTGAGCGATGTTAACTTGAAACTGGAAACCGCGTGCTAAAAATCATAATGGTACAAGCATTGTTTTTGGTAGCCGATATCTTATGTTGTCATATTGTGATAGATTCATTCTATACATAAAGTATGAGAAGCATGACTTTTTTTGTATAAAATGTCCCAAGACAATTTCGGTTACCAGGAATTTCTCCTTGTTCAACCATGATCTTAAAAGTCTCTTGGTAAGGGTCGATAACAATATGTAATTGATTGGTGAACCACGTATTTAAAAGCAAACGGGGTCCTCCATGACTGAGACTGTAATCAGCTAGCACTGGCCACCTGGGAATGTCCTTTGGCGAGGCATTGCAGAGTCACATCCTTGTTCAGCAAGCACAAATTAAGTATACATGAGCTGTTACTGTGATAGGAATGAATTACTGTTGAAAACGATGGAAGACACCTTTCTTTAATTACAGACTTGAATGCCGGCCATATTACTTTACAGTCTACTAGATTTCGCGAAGTTTTGAAACCCTGATAAAAATCTGGGACATATTTCCAATAATCGATATGCCATCATCAAGGCTTCAGAAACAACTTCCAGGAAAACAGGATTTCAAGATTTTAATCTTACTTTCCTTAACATTTGTTATAGGGAGGGATAAAAAATGAAAAATCTGATTTTCAGGGAATCTTACAATCACAGCAGATCTTCAAGGCAGTCTACCAGAGCTTTGATTTACCCTTTATGAACTCTTCACTAGACGGAGAGGTTTTACACTTGTCCGAATTCAAAGCATTTATAGCCGACAAATATAGAATGAATCGAATTGACGGGTTTATTGATTGTATGGTGTTTAACGCCTTTTTCAACATTATTTCAGTTATATTGCGGTGGCCAGTGCACCTATCCATGCTTTCCTAGAATTTCTTTTTACCAGTACTCCGCACAATATTCTTTCCAAGCCACTGTTTGCTTTCCCAGATATCCATCGTCGAAACAATGATCAGCGGTGAGAGAGGAATGAATCCTGTCGCAATGACTATCATCAATCCTCGGAAAGAAATTGGCCGAGCCTCAATTGACGGGATTTGTTTTCGAAAGGTTAGATGATATTGAGGGAAAACGAGAAAATGCTTGTTACATGCATTTTCTCATTTTTCCACAAGGTTTTTAGAATCCGTCTTTCTCAATGTCGTTAAAACGCGGGATTGTTTGGTAAAGGCGTTTCTTCCTGAAACAAACCTACAACAGAGGACTTAAAAACATCCATACAAAATAATGATTAAGAACATAAAACTCTGGTTAAATACATATGAGCCAAACTATATGAAAAGGGTGTTTAATACATCTGCAAAAAAATATCGACCTATGACAAGTTGCGCAGTCAGAGCAGGCTAACATGGGTCGAAACTTTTTGCTAATTGTAAATTTTCTGTGGGACCAGTCTACCTCCAGGTCAGCCGATTGTTAGACTGAATCGTTTTTATGGTTCCCATAATTTGATGACTTGTTGGGTATAATTCATTACGAAGGTGCATAAAACCCCATTTTGGCAAAGCATGGCTCATATATACTCGTAGGAATTAAACTAAAAACATCGTGGTAAAGGGAGAAATTGCTCGTAGCGAGCAATTTCTCCTTTTTTCACAATGTTTTTCAAATGTTTTCTGCTGCAATACGCAAAGGTTATTTAGAGGAGGTAATGACTAATGAGTAAGGTTTAGTTTTCAAGGACAAGCCAATTGGTTCGTTTTGAAGTTCACAGACTCGGAAAGAGAACCTTCCCCCAAGACGGACAGTCAGAGGAAAAAAGACAGAGGTGAACAGACAGGCAGACCTAACGAGCCAGACGGACCAAACCAGAAAAAAAAGACACCAAATCAAAATACGGAAAGGACTAACCTGACGACAGACAGGCGGACGGACAGAAAGACGAATACAAAAGAACCGGTGTAATAAACTTCACCTTCTGCACGCGAAACGAAACATGGCCTCTCTTGACAGCCATAGAGCGTGTCAGATTCTTTCTTTATCATTTTCATTACATACAACTGGAATCAAAGTTGTCAGATAAGATTCTGAGAATCAAAACACACCCATTTGGAAATTTACGGGTTCTCTCTGTCTTTATTCAGTCAAATGCTTATCAGCACTAACAAAAACCCCACTTGATTAGCTGTCACATTGACCGTGTTTCTGAGGAGGTAGAAAATATCGGTTATTGTCGGTTTGTTCAGTGCTAATAGATGAAAAAGGTATTTCTCCTCAGTGAAAAGAAATCTAAATACTGCAATTACATTGGCATATATTTTGCGAGACATCGTCTGATCTTGATTTCAACTGGCCTTTAAGGCAACTACAGCCTTTTCCAGCATTTGAGAGATAGATCTAAACACCTCTTGTCTTGCTCAGTTTTTTAACTGTTCTTATCTGGGATTCTTTTTTTAAAGAAAATGACCATCAAAAAGGATTCAAAGATGTCCATATATAAATTTTGAAGTAGGCCTAATAGAAAAAAAATAAACAAGTGTGTGTATGATTATGCTATATTTATTCTTTTAGTTTAGTGATAAACTGTGATAAACTGTATAGGCTAATATAACCGTTTAGATAAATATATATCCAAAATAGCATGCTTGTGGCAATCGAATTGAGAACTAAACCCTTTAGCCTCTAAACGCGACTCACAGACCGTATGCGGACAGTGTAGACCATGATCAGACTGCACAGAACGTGCAGTCTGATCTTGGATCTACACTGTCCGATTAGGAGATATTTTTCTCCAAAAACATAAGTTTCAAATAGCATTATTTGGATTTATACTATCGGCTTAACAGTTTTATTTAACTTAGTTAGCAGGATAAGACTTAAATTCTGAGCTCTGGAAGAATGTGACTGTCTTATGGTATCTTACTTGTATTCTGTTTTCAACTGTACTTCCACCATAACGCAGCGATAGTATGCCTACTCTACTTTCTTGGTCATTTTGCTGACACTAAGGTGCATTGGTCAAGGCAACTTCCGCTATAACTGACTCGAGCAAGGATTTGGGATAGAGGCACTGAATAACCCAGCCGAAAAAAAAAACATCCTTTTCCAGCCATTTGATTAGCTGGCACGCCATGGAATGAAAAGGGGGGTTAGTGCATCTGCAAAAAGTATAATCCCAGGTTAGCCGGCGCAGTCCGCAAAGGCTGACTCTGAGTCAAATTTTTTTGCTGTTTGTCAATTTTCTGCATGTCAAAAGACCAATCTATATCATGATTCAGTCGCTTATTAGACAAAATGGATTTTATGGATCCATAATTACGCGATGATTTGCTTGGTAGAAGGCATCACAGAGATGGATTAAACACCTTTTTGCCAGAACATGGATGAATTACTACTGAATTTCAGGCTGGTCGGTGAACAATGATCCAGGTTTAAAAACTCCGCGCTTCTACAGGCACCAAGAGGGACACCACATTTAGAATGAATGTGCGACATGATAAAGTCATACTATAAAATGTGAAGCACGATATCTAGTCCAATATCAGTTGGAGCGATAAAAGAAAACGTTTAAAGCAATTATAAATGATGAAAGAATTAAACGAGGCAAAAAATAACATCGTTAAGGACAACGCTTCCGGCCGACTCGTTTCATTTTTTGTGAGGAATCCCAACTTGTCAGCGGTTCGCAAACAAATGGAAGATCGTGCCCACGTTTCCTAAACTCATAAATTGTATCCAATTAAAGGTTACACCCAATTTGTCTTATCTCAAACATGCAAACTCGAGATAAGGGTCAAACAATGCGGGATGCGATGTTTCTATGTGTATGAACTGCTGTGATAGCAAGCCTGATAGCGCTTATTAGCAAGAATGGATAAAGCTCGCGCTGGAAGAGTGTAGATTAATGATACACCAGGTTATTTAGTGTGTGTGATAAAAAAAACCATAGGGCTTGTGAGTATGTGCGCTTTGCTATAGTTAGATCGAAAACTTCAGTGTGGTCAATGGTTTCGCACATACAGGTAGATTCTTTTATTATTCTTTTAAATCAAATCTTTCTTTTATTTTTTTTCCAGATGACAGTTTCTTTTTTTTAATTTTTCCAAATCGAAAGCATAGACAAAAGACACGTTAACACACGTTAAATCTGGCTGAAATCGTAGAATTTGTTTTTCAAAGGGTGGAAAACTTTGTGGTAAAAGGAGAGAATGCTCATTGTCAGTAATTTTCCCTTTTACCACAGTATTTTCTTCCTTCTTTATCAGAGTTGTTTAAGCTTGAATTGTTTGATATAGGGTTAACATTATTGCGTAAAATTTGTTTATCATTTTCTTTAGGTAATATTTAACGTTCGCCTTGCTGAGTTAAGATAATCAGTGGAACCAAATACCGTTTTTGATTCTCTTCATGTATTTGACTTATAAATGATATTATATTCGCAAAAAAACATTTCATTGGGTATCAAAGAGTATATACAGAGATCAAACGGCAAGGAAGCGCAGGCGGATCTTCGAAAAAGACAATAGCATGACAGTGGTTACCATCGCAGTTTCCGTCTCAGAGGGTTTGAAATCTGAAGGATTAGATTGTGACGTCCGCGTATGAATACTTCAGCTAATTTTATAGTAATGTAACATGACACATACGTGAGCACCAAGCTACAGTGCAGACGTCGACGACTACTCAATATGCGTATGTGAACACTGTAAGGCCTGTGTAAAGAGTATTCTGCAGAAAGAAAAAAAAAAAGACTGCAAAGGGTTGTCCAAAATCTTCAGTGACAGAATTTTATGTGATATTCAGGCCAAATGCTTTTTAATAACATTTGTTTTCACATCGATGGCTGAATAGAAAATTTTATGACATAATTATATCATACTATGTCTGGTACTGTTGTATGTGTGTATGTGTGAGGGGTGTGGTTAAGCAGAACAAGCTGTCTTTGTATCTACTTAAACTTATGACAAATATATGTACACACTTTTGTAACATTAAAAAAAAAGGAAAAATGAGATTTCAACAGAGCAAAAAACAGCGGAAAATGTGCACTTGCGCCTTTACCACAAATATTATCCTAGGTGACATCTGCATAGTTATAAAACACTTGTATATAAACAGTAAAGGGTAGTGATATTAATTTCCAAGTGGTAGTAATGGTACTCAGAGCCTAGCAGAAAACATTAGATTTAAAGTAAACCTAATTAAGTAAAGAAAAATAATGTGAAAAACAACAACAACGAGGACAACAACACCTGATTAGAGTAAATTCTGCAGTTGCCACATGGACTTGTGTGATTGTGTAAGTCAAGCTCAACAACTTATCACAACTAGCACTTCATTTTTGTTTCGTGAAAAAGAAGCCTGTTTTTTTTTTTCAGTACTTTCAGCGCTTTGATTATTTGCGACACAGTCTACTTAGAATTATTCCACACTGTCCGACCTCTCAGGTATTTTGTGAGATATTGTAACCAAAGCAGTCATTCATTTCTAAATCTGCCTTTTGTAACTCAAAGAAAAATTCCATTTTATTCATTTGGGAATGTAATAGGTATATGTGTATCAACCCTTAACCTGCTAAAAAAATTGAAGGGCGCTCTGGCAAAAGTTGGTTAAATCCATCTTCGTATTGCAATATACCAAGCTAATCGTCGCATGATGTGGATCCATTAAAAAAAACTGGCTGAACCATGCGATAGAACTGGGATATGCTGAAATCTAAGCTAAATGTTTCGACCAAGGTTAGCCTGCACTGACTGGGCAGGCTGACCTTGGTCGATACTTGTCACAGACGTTTAAAGCAACCTTTTTCACAGATCATGACTCAATTTAATATACTGACTTTTCATACGAAAGTAAAGCCCCACATGTCGCGATTTCAGAGCTCCAAATCACACAGTACTGGATAGTGTAGATCCAAGATCAGACTGCACGTTCTGTGCATTCTGATCTTTATCTCAATTGCTCACAGAAGCGCATCGGGTCGCTTTTAGAAGCCCAAGGGTAAATTACCAAGCACCCACGAAGGCTACTATATATAAGTAGACACACATATATATATAGCGAGATGAACGTTTTAGACATTCTGCTAACTACATCTGTTTTAGACATACTGCCAAATACCTTTAAAGGCTTCTTTAGACATATTTATAGCTTATTAAATGTTTTAGACGTACTGCTCTCTGGAACTGCTGTTAAAACACATACTACCAAACACCCTTGAAGGTTACTCTAGACGTATTTATAGCTTATTAAATATTTTAGACGTTAAAGTGCAGGGAAATTTAATTCATTACCTTTAAAAGTATAGATAATAATTACTATGAGTCTGACAATGTGTAACAGTACGGCCTGTCAAAGTTGCTAAAAGAAAAACGAATCTAAAAACTAAACTTTTATTTGGCAACTTTAATTCTAGTTAAAAGCTTGGACATTTTGAAAGAGTATCACCTTGGTGTTTACTTTATACAGGTGTGACAGTACTTCTAAAAGCTGCAAAAATCGTGGTTTGTACAGTAATGGGTTAGGTAGGAAGACGATGCTCAGGAAGGTATATCATCGGACTCCTAAACCTCAGGGTCGGGCCTCGGATACGGCCTTTATCTCGGAGATATCGTGGCTTGCGTGTGTTATTATCAGCGAACGTGTACAGTTTTCGGAGAGATTAATCTAGGTATAATGGACACCTATAAGTGATCGCGGCAATTTGGAGATAAAAAATAATGATAAAATCTTTCTGCTAATGATGTACACCCCTTTCCATTTTTCGCATGGGGAGGGCCATCGGGACTTAATTCTTGAACAGCTAACTGCGCGACGCAATGCACTTTTGCGGGCAGTGTAGACCAAGACCTGACTGCACAGAACGTCTAGTCTGAACGTGGGTCTACTCTGTCCGATACATCGAGATTGTTTTTGCTTAAATAGCTTTCAATTTCAAAAGTCGTCCCATAGTTATAGGTCAATAAAAACAGTTTGTCGAACAAGCGACTGGATCATGAAATAGTATGATCCTTAGACATGCAAAAAATTTACAAAAAGCAAAAATTTTCGATCCAGGTCAGCTTACGCGGACTGCGCAGGCTGACATGGTCAATACTTTATGCAAATGTATTAAATCCCCGTTTCACAGAGCATGCCTCATCTATTTTTTCGGCAGACATGATTGAAACAAGAAACTGAGAAACTGCAGTGTACCAATATTTTTTGAAATTAAAAAAAAATACAGCAATTATTATGCTCTATCCCTTTGAGATAACATTAAAATTCGATCCCTTTAATATCGAAATTTGATCGATATATTTAAGGAAATAATCTGCCATTCTGAAATGATAAAAAGAAAACGTGATTATGTGGTGGGGAGCGAACAGATTGCCGAGTATTGAGAAAAGTGAAAAGCGCTAGGCACCGGTTAACACAGATTAGATAAGATTGATGTCCAAGTCACTCAAACGCTTTTGATAGACATAACCCTTGTAGTGCTGAATACATTAAATGGACATTTGTAGTTAGTGCAAAATATAAAATATGCAAATATTGAAATTTCAAGGCGATTACTATCAGAATTTCTGGGAAATAAGCGTAAGGTGTAGATCCAAGATCAGACTGCAGTCTAGCCTTGATGTACACTTTCCATGAAGACAACTAATAGCAAGTTCAGCAAGGGTTAAAAGAGGTTACAGGTATGAAATTTGGTATCATTTCAAATACATCATTTCGATTCCTTAATGTTTCAACACCTACAACGTCTAGCTTGAGTTGTATTTGTGGAGTGCATGAATCAAGATCAGACTGCATATTAAGAATCTGCACTTTTCAAAATTTTGACATATACTCTTGCGACTCTGACAATAAGAGCCTTGAGGTTACCGCGAGTATTTTTGTCTGGAAATATCCTTGCATTTATTTTACTATCAAGCAGTTTATACTTTTACTACGCCGAATTAGATTCTTTGAATCGTTGCCTGTAGAACTGACGAAAAAGAAATCACTCCGACAAATTTCTATCTCAGAAACCGTTAAAAGCAACGAGAAATATCGGAGTATTTTATAATTTCAGATCTTACATAAAAATGAGACTATAACACCATAAGAGCATTCTTTGTAAAAAGCGCATCGTAAGAGAAGGAGCTATGTAGACTATTGACGTAATGGAAGTACCATGAGCAATTGCTACTTTTCTAGTAACGTTTTTTTTTTTTTTCATTCAAATAAGTGCTCATTTTTTTACCGCTTACTCTAAGTTTTCAGAGATATTACTTTCAACAGAACGAACAAACCCACGTATTGTAGGGCAGTGTAGAATGAGACAAAGGCAAGCCTAGTGCAAATTTTTTTATTCCATTCGTACTCATATAGATGTCAAAATGAAAGATTATAGCGAGCGATAACTTAGTCCATTAAAGGAAATTTTATTTTTAATTGAGGTTTTTTATCCAGGGTATACACTACGCCGTATCAGGCCCCATCAAATCATAAAACCCGCTGATAGAGATCGCCTATCGTGAAGCCATTTACGAAGGTAAATTACACAAATATAATGTGAAGGTTCTTTTGAGAGCCTTGACAATTAAATAAGAGACTAATTTTTGACATAATTTTCCGTATGGAGTATAATTATTATTATCACATACCCCTCCTTTTCCCTCGAGTGTCCCCCGTCCCATATCCGCTTATATGTCATGTCTCAAACAATCAGAAGACAATAATTAACGAGTCATGCTCTGACAAAAGGGGGTTTAATAAACTTTCGTACGGGATTATACCAATCAAGTCATCACATAAAATTGATCCATAAAATCCATTGTAACAATCAACAGAATCCTGAGGTAAAATGGTCCTCTGACCTCTGGGTAATTTACAAAAAGCAAATAGTTTGGACCCAGATCAGCCTGCGCGGACTGTGTAGGCTGACATGGGTCGATACGTTTTGCAGATGCAGTAAACGCCTTTTTCACAGAGCATGGCTCAGATGTAGGACGATCTGGGACTGTATTTATCGACCGTTCAGAATGATGTTTTAATCATTATTTCAAAGCTAGCCATCTGATTGGCTGAGATAAAAGGTCTCAACCAGTCAGGTCACTAGTCCTATATTTGTGAACTAGGAGCTGAATCTAGAATAGTTAGTGCATATGGCTCCTTACGGTTATAAAATCAAAGTACGGTACATACTGAGAGACAACCTTTTTTACCATGCTGCAAAATGAGAATTTAGCAGACGACAAAATTAATACTCTCACATTTGAAAGTATTTGCAGACCACAGGTTAAATGGGATCAAATAATGAGATTTGTCTTTGACAGGGAAGAAAACTTTATTGCAAAATGAGACTTGATACCAATTCTTAATAAAGATAGTACATGTAAAGGGTTTAAGGCCGCCATAAATTCGCTCTTCCGATATAAAAGAAGGAGAAATCACTTTTCAAAAAGGCCATTCGATGACGTTCAAATCATACTGCAGGTCAATCAGATATAGCTGCGGTTGTAATCGGGAGTTATAAATCTAAAGAAAACAAAACGAACGTTATTATCCGAATTCATTCGAAGTCATTAATCAAGCTGTACCAGACTACGCCAAGAACTAAAGTTTTAGATAGCTCCTTGTTGGGAGACTTTCACTTTTTTTTCCTGATTTAGTCTGGATTAAAGATATATGGATGTGTCTTTTGAAAATTTACTTTTGAAAGGACGGTGGCAAATGCATCATTTGCATCAATATACTTAAGCTTTTTCTCTTCATTAAAACTGCTATCATTAGCCTTGATTGTGTTCTTTTCTGTAGTTATAAGTTCGATTGCAACTTCAACCTTTTACGAAAGAACCTCGAGTTTTTACGATCTTGAGGTGGAAAGCTTTTTATAACATTTTCTCCTTTCCCCAAAATGTTTGTTTTCTGTCCATTCAAAGATAATTCCAATCATGGAAGCTGCACCTGATTTGGCGTGTGCACATGCTTTCAATTTTGACAAGTCTAACATTTTTTGTCTGGTAAAGGCCTATAGAAAAGTGTGATGATAATGACAACTGTTGACATCTGAAAATGTGCTCAAGAAATATCCTCTTGTCGTTAAATCGCTTGTACCACCAGCTGAATCCTTAACGACAAAATTTTCCTGTGAAACAAAATATAAAACAATGTTTGATTTACAAATAAGCCATGCTCTGACTAAAGGGGGTAAAATGTACCTCTGTGATACATTATACCAAGCATTTCAGCACATTTTTATGGATTCCAACAACCGACTGAATCGTGAAGTAGACTTGTCCTTTGACATGCAGAAAATTGACCAATAACAAAAGAGTTTCGACTTAGATAAGCCTTCGCAGAACTGAGACGATACTTTCTGCAGATGCATTAGACCTCTTTTTCACACATCATGGCTGAAATCAGTGATAGATTTACAAATTATTTGGTCTGTCATTCTAACGTCTCAATGATTGTTGAAAAAACTAGAGTAGTAATTAGTCAGACGCGCTCTAGTTATTGTCTCTGTTTGGAGCGGTCTTCCTTGGCCTTGCAGTAGAGCGGGTTCCAGGTTCTATCCACGCATGACTGAAGTGTTCATCACAATGTTTTTGCAGGAATGATGAGCCAGGAAAAGTGGGCAACTCGTCTTGCAAATGGCGCCAAGTACTGTAAAACATCATCAAATTGCTATTTACATTGCTGTTGAATCCATACGGACGGACGAACGAAGGTCTGCAATATATGGGTTGCAACTGTTTCAAGCCTAATTCAACACGCTGGAAAAAATAAAGATTTTTTTTATATAAAAGAACACGAAATTAGTTGGGGGGGGGGGGAACTGCTACTCTTTTCCCAAAACAAAATTATCTTCGCAGCCTTGTCCCGGCTTCCTCTTCACCCGCCCCACCCCCCAGCCTAAATATTGAATTATCTGCACAATCTTCGTGCTGCGTTCTGTTTTCTGTGACTTTTTCAGACAAAATGGAATGAGACAGAACGCAAATTGATAAGACTTCAACCAAAACTGTCTTGGATAAGGAATCCATATCTTTCTGACCAGAAAGTTACCGTTTCCAAATTGGTTGGTCAAAAAGACTAATAGCATACTGCGGTTTTTAAGGCTAAACGTGTGTCAAGCAGAAAGTACTATAAAATAAAGTTTGAAAAATCGTTCATATGATAATAAAGGCATTTCGTAGACTTAGAATAATCCTGCTACATTTCAAAATTTTTAATTTTGTTATATGTATGTTTTGTTTAGATGAGGACGTTATTTTATTTATCGCCTTTTGCCGCAGTTTGAAGTAAAGCAAACACAATACAGATGTATTTTAAAACAATACTGAACGTACTAGCAATAATATTCACGTAAGTTTCTTCCAGAGAGCACTACATGCTTTTATAGTTTTTAATGTGAATATTTGTTATATTTCTTCATAGAACAGAGGACAATATACTTATAAGCTACCTTTAACAAAAACACTTGTGTGCTCTCTTTCTGTCTTTGGACTTCACAACTGTGAGTTTGAGATTCTTTCAAAGACTTGTTATCTAGAGAATCCACTGTCAGGCTGAAATTTAATTTTTGATATCACACTCTGTTGCCCGTATTAAAAAATTCTCTGAAAGCGAAAGGACGTCCTTTTCCCTTGAACTCTTGCAGTGAATGTTCTTGCCATGGTTAAGTTACCTCCCCTAATGAATGAACTGTAGAGTAACTTCCCTTGATATCAAGGATATACTTTGTCAACTTAGTTATCGCCCTTGTTCCAAATTATTTGATATTGAATGAACAGACAGCAGGTTGAGGTTGTATTTCTTTGATCGTATACCACAACCAAATATCTAATTGATTTTTGAATGAGTTGGATACATCCAACTACAATTAAGAAGAGTCTTCACAGATTTGATGGATTGTTTGACTGATTATTGAATTTCATTAAAAATTAAAAGAGCAGTATTCAAGACCTAGGCTAAGTTGAGTTGCTGGTTCTGAAAACATGATACAAATAATCCATTAGTGATTTTATCAAAGGGAATTCATCATGACCTTGCATCATGAGAAACCATTACAAGTGCCTTAATCACTAGTCACTAACTAAAAACATGTCATGTAGTGTGATTGCAGAAACATTCAAAACCTGAGTGATTCACTGTATACCATACAAAGTGACCTATCAAAGAAAACTCATGAAAGCTGAATTCATTAATATGTCCATTCAAGTAGAGGTCATGAAATTCTTAAAACATATTTGTTTACCCTAAAAAAAGAACTAGTTGCAGTTACAAATATCTAGTAGAATTGCCTCGATGAATTTGTCTCTGCACAACACAGGTTCTATCATTGAAAACCTGGAAATATTACTGTATAAGCCTTTAAACACTCCTCTTATATGTAACAGATATTAATTCTTTAAGTGCCTTTCACAACAATAGTTGCCTATGCAGCCAGTATAAACAAGATCAGACTACAAAACTTGCAGTGATCTTTGGTCTACACTGGCAGCATTGTATATCCTGGCAAAAGAAATATTTACATTATAGTATACTAGACTGAAATGTCTTTTTGGTTTATTCTGTTCTTTAAGGGTTTAAATGTTTGTAAAATTTAGATTTTTTCAGGTTCAGGACATTTTCCATAGAGAAGCATAGATATGGGCAGATAACTCTAGATGCAATTTGGGAAGCCAATAAAATGACTGATGCCCAGTGTATTGTGGCAAATTAATAAACTGGATTAAAGGAGATTTTTTTTTTCATTTCTAAAATTTCTTTTTTGAAATGAATTCTGCACAATTCATATTTTTTTAACAATTAAAAAAAAGAAGGGCAAGAAAAAAGGGGATAGTGTACATCAAGATCAGACTCAACATAATGTGCCATCTAATCTTGGCCTAAATTATCTTCAAAGTACATTCATGCTAGCATACTGGTGGGATGTATAGTCTTAACTCTTTACAAAACAACAACTTGTTGGACTGTTTCAAACTGAAAGCATTTGCTGCTGATACTGTAACGATGCATTCAGTCTGATCTTTGATTTACATCATCATGATCTGCCCTTTTATTCAAAGTATTCACCCAAAATTCTGTATTTTTACTGTACTTCTATCTTGACTCTCAGTATAACATGATTATGTTGAAAGAAGATAAATCTTTACCACACAGTCTCAAGTTTTAATGACCCTGAAAGAGAAGGCACTTAAAAACATTGTGGGAAAAGGAGAAAATGTGGCTAATTTCTTTTTTTTTCCACATTTTTTATCTACCCTATCAAAGACAGAAATCTTCATTTGAGCTACATTTTATTTGTTGCCTCCAAATGCTTTCAATTTGGTCAAGTCCAACATTTTGTCTGGTAAAGAGTTAAAGATTGTGTAGTGGGGAGAAAACTAATGTTTTTTCGGTCGGTTTTCATATGGTCAGATATGATTGTGATATGGGGATCTGAGCACAAAACGTTGATAATATCAGGTCATTTCTTTATTTAACCGTCTGCCACTAAGCCTCATTTGCATATATTATTCATTTTTTATTTTCGTAATCTATGGAAAAATCACGTATTCAGACCTAATCTCATACAAGTATAATATTTCTGATTTATTCCCTGCATTACGGATATAACTGGAATAATTTCCCTATCTTCACCATCTGAAATTGTAATGAAACCCCCGATATTGGATTTTTAGAGATTATCAAATGTCACATGGTTTCCCTAGATTACTTTGATTGGCTGTAGAACAATGGTCAAAGAAGGCTATCACGGTCTGTGTTTTCATGATTTCTTTCTTTAACTCTATACCACACAATCCCATGTGTTAATAACTTTGGGAAAAATAGAAAATGTGGGTAACCAGCATTGTCTCCTTTTCCCACAATGTTTTCTACCTATTCAAGGAAAAATCATACCATTGGAGCTGTATTTGATTTGTTGTCTTCAAATGGTAGGAATCTTGGTGGGTCTAAAATTTTGTTGCGAGGTAAAAAGATATCCCATCAAGTGTTGAACTTTTAGTAAGTTGCTAATGCAGAAATATAGATCATGATCAGACTGCAAAAAACATGCAGTCTGATTTTGATCCACATTATTTTGCTTCCTTGCCAGATATTTTGACAAAAAACAGCCTTTAAATTGAAATTCCTGCATCTTTTTGTACTGCCTGAGAATGTCCATATCATTTATTTAGCTCTGTAAGAGTGACAGAACCTTAGACTCATCCAAATTCAAGGCATCTTGTAGACGAAAAAGCAGAGGTGGTTCAAGTGATGAGCTTGCCTTTAATAGAGTAGAAAACATTGTGGGAAAAGGGGAAACTGCTGGTCACCAGCATTTTCTCCTTTCCCCACAATGTTTTCAAAAGCCATCTTCCTCAGGGTCATAAAAACTTGGGATTGTGTGGTAAAGGGTTAAAACTTTGTCACTCACTGTGAGCAATTTTTCCATTTACACTGTCTCTTGTTTATTGTCGGTATAATGATATAGAGGATATTTGTTTTTTACGGTGAAAGATCGAAATTTATTTCATCTCGCGAACATCATCGGTAACATTTTCACTCGTGGCGCGAATTTTATTTCATCGAGTGGACATCATTGGTAATATTTTCACGAGTGGTGCAGCCACGAGTGAAAATGTTACCGATGATGTTCACTCGATGAAATAAATTTGATCTTTCACCGAAAAAAACAAATATTCTATTTATTTCATGCTTTTAACTCTTTCTGAGGGGGAACTTAATCAAAATCCAGTACAGTTCTTTTCGGTTATTCCCCGTGGCGTACCCCTTCCGCATAGCAACGCATTACAATTTTACGTCAAGCGCAAGAAATGTAAGGTAAATTACATCATATTTCCATCTGGTTGTGAGGCATGCGCATTTTACCTAGGTAACTAGTGCATGGGAACAACTGTTTCCGCCTTCAATTGAAGAGTTAGAATATAAAAATTGGTAATTTCACTGGTCGTAACAATGAAATATCGAAAAATATTTCACCGATATTTCTCGATAACCTACCGGAAAGCATGAAATAAATTTCAATATTTTTTCATGTTAGTTTCAGTTGTCTGCTATCAGTGACTTAAGATATTGTGTATGGAGGTTAAGGTATAACTTTTCTTAGTGAAAAAATTATGAATTTATTTATGAAAGATAACAAGATAAAGTTTCAAGTGGTCCTTAGCTGGCATTGCCCTACTTCTATTTTGCCCTTTTAACCCGCTACAAAACAATACACTGATTTTTAAGACCATAGAGGTGAATGCTTCCGAAAACATTTCTGGAAAAGGTGGAGATGTTGGTAGCCAGCATTTTTTTCCATTCTCACAGTGTTTTCCACCCTTTACAGAGGTCTATTTGATAGCCATATTTAACCCGTAGGCTACTAAGTGCGACTCAAGGACCTTTTGCTGACAGTATAGATCAAGCTCAGATTATAGAACATACAGTCTGATCATGCATCTACTCTCGATAAGGAGATATTTATACCCCAAAATACCTTTGAAATAACAACATCTTGGTTTACACTGTCAGCTTTTAAGTTTCATTTAACTTGCTTAGCAGGTTAAGGGTGATTAATCATGTCCCATGCCAAGCTTTCAAAATAGACAAAATCTAAAATGAGCCTTGCTCTGTGAAAAAGGGGCTTAATGCATCTGCGAAAAGTATCGACCCAGGTCAGCCTGTGCAGTCTGCGCAGGCTGACCTGGACCGAAACTTTTCGCTGTTGGTCAATTTTCTGTATGTCAAAGGACCATTCTACCACATGATAAAGTCGATTGTTTAAAAAAGTGATCTTATGGATCCATAATTGTGTGATGACTTGGGCTGGTATCATGCATCACGGAGATTCATTAAGCCCCCTTTTGCCAGAGCATAGCTAAAATATTTTTGTATAGTGAAGAGTTACTTGTTTAACCTTTTACCACACAATCTCAAGTTTTAACAACCCTGAAGAAAAAGGCTTTTTGAAAACATTGTCGGAAAAGGAGAAAATGCTGGAAACCAGCATTTTCTCCTTTTCCCACAAAGTTTTCTGACCTTCCAAAGAGAAATCCTATTTTTTGAATCAAAATAAATTTGTTGTTCTGCAAATGATTTTGAATAGGACAAGTCAATGATTTTGTTGTTTGGTAAAGAGTTAACTCGGAATACATATTTCTGCATTTAGAAGCAAATGATACTTGTCAGGCAGTAGTCTGGATATGACTGGATGATCAGTTCATTCAATTTTTTATCTTTTTCAAGTCTGTACAAAACCAAAATTTTTACAACTGCCCATAGAAAAAGTATTTGCAGATGACAACATAATTGTGACTCAAATGATAGAATTTGTCTTTGAAAGGGTGGTCTCCCTTGCCTGACGGTCGGATGTTGTTTCATGTTTTTCACCTTAGAGTTAAAGAGATAAGATGTATGTTGTGAGTAGTCTTAAGTATGATCTCAACAAGGGTTAAAAACATTTCTCCTTTACTCACAATGTCTTCAAAAGCCTTCCCTCCTTGGGACTATAACAGCACAGGATTATTTGGTAAATTTAATAATATTGAAAAGGAAAAAGGTTATCCTCTTACCACAAAGTCCCAAGTTTTAATGACCCTGAAGAAGAGGGCTTTTAAAGACATTGTTGGAAAAGGAGAAAATGCTGGTAACCAGCATTTTCTCCTTTTCCCACAATGTTTTCTATCCTATCAAGGACTACTTTTGTCATTTGAGTGACCTTTAATTTGTCGTCTGTAAATGCTTTAAATTTGGACATGTCCAAAATTTTGTTGTTTGGTAAAGAGTTATAAGATGTAGATTTGAGATATAGCAGAGAATGTAGCAGTCAGTCAGTCAGTTGACACTTTGGAGAACAAGTGTCACTTCCTTCTGCAGATTTTGGATAATTACATGCAGACGGCTTGAATCATATAACAGCACGTCTTGTGGTTTGGCTAGTACCATGTGACAGAACCATGTGACTGCTGATGATTTCAAAATTTGTTTATGTATAACATTAGAAATTGTAGTTTCATCTGTTGAATTTTATTTTGCTGTTAACCTGAAATTCCAAATATAAATAGCTTTTTATGTCACTGCAGGTAGCTTTTGAAAATATTTATGGAAAAGGAGCAGTTGCTTGTCATGAAGAATTGTTCATTTTTGGTCAAGTTTCCCACATCATTCAGAAAAAAGAGATTTTCATTTTACTATAATATATATTTCCTCTTAGTGAGTTTAATAACATTAGTGCTTTTTGCAAAGGTGTATGTTTAACCTGTCAGTGCCATAGGTGAAAACAGGGGCATTTGCGGATCGCAGTGATCAAGATCAAAATGAAAAGAACATGCATTCTGATCGTTGATATACATTATCTGCATGTTTTGTCATGCCTGTAAGAAAAAATCTTTCTTGGTTGCCATGGATTGTTTTTTCAGCTTTCAAAACAAGTCAAGTTTTAATATTTTTCAACAATAGAATAAATGAATTACCTTTATTTTGACATATACAAACTCACCTGAGTTGCATGTCGTCCTATATCTAAGGTCTTTTATCAACATGTGCCTTACTCTTCAAAATCTAATCAAACTTTTACACAAATTTTGGAAAAAGGTTTTTAAATACATTGTGAAAACATTTTTTATTAATCAATTCATTTCTTGTGACAAGGAAGTATTGTTTTTTCTACCACAGTTTTTTTGTTGTCTACCACATTGTTTTGAAAGGTTGCCTTATGATTATGGTAATGAGTTAACTCTTTACCAAACAGTCCCATGTTGTAACAGCCCAGAGGAAGAGGCCTTTTTGAAAACATTGTGGAAAAAGGAGGAAATGCTGGTAAACAGCATTTCCACTCTTTCCACAATTTTTTCTGCCCAGTAAAAGACAAATTATTTCGGCTGAGCCAAATGTTAACTTTAAATTCTGACAAGTCTACATTTTTTCTCATGTGGTAAAGAGTTCACTTTTTAGGATACTTCCTAATTTTAGACTCTGCTTTGTTGAGAGTATTTGCAGGCGACAACTAAGATGTTGTCCAAATGATGGCATTTATTTAATTTTAAAGGGTCAAAAGCATTTCCGGAAAGAAAAAAATACTGGTTACCAAATGTTTTCAAAGGTTTTCTTTTTCGGAGCCGTAGAAACAGGTAATTGTGTAGTAAAGGGTTGAGCACAAAAAATCTGTTGAAAGTATAATGTAATGGGATACTTAAAAACCTCTCTTAATCCTTTACCAAACAATCCATGTTTAAATGACCCTGAGGATTTTATAAAGCATTGGAAAAAGTTATGGAAAAAGGAGAAATTGCTGGTATCCAGCATTTTCTTCTTTTTCCACAATGTTTTGTTTCTACCCTATCAAAAGCAAATCCCAACTTTCTAATCACACCTGATAAAGTTGTCTGCAATTGCTTTCATTGAAACAAGTCTTCAATTTTGTCGTCTGGTAAAGAGTTAAGATATGAACCATAGTGTGACAGAATGGAGGAGACCGACACACAGAAGTCATTTGGCTCTTTACCAGACGACAAAATCTTTGACTTATCAATATTGAAAGCATTTGCAGACGACAAATTACATGTAGTTAAAGTGTTGGGATTTGTATTTAAAAGGATTGAAAACAATTTTAAAAAAAAGAATATGCTGTTAACCAGCATGTCCTTTTTTTCCCACAATGTTTTCAAAAGTCTTCTTTCCCAGGGTCGTTTAAACACCGGATTGTTTGATAAAGGATTAATTCTTTACGAACTAATAAGGATATTCATAACGCTGTGAGAGAAGGCTTTCAAGACATTTTAGGAGAGAATGCTGGTAATCAACAATATTTCTTGTCCTTTCAAAGAAAAGGTCCATCATTTCAGGCATATCTATTTTGCCATTTTCACAATGCTTCCAACTTGGCAAAGCCTAGAATTTTGTCACTTAATAAAGAGTTAACACTGTGCTCATAAGGCCATTGTTATATACACCAGTACCTTGTACAAGTGACAAAAAGGAGGCATTTGAAGAAACAGAACATGTCTGTTTTATTGGTCAATTAGAAAATGTTGTGGAAAAAGAAGAAATTCCTTGTAGAAAGTAGTTACCCTTTTTCCAACAGTTGTTTTTTTGTTTCCAAAAATGTTTTCTGCAAGCGTGTATCTAAACTTATAGAGGGTTAAAAAAAACTCTTAAAACTGAAATGTCAGACATTTAAACTATGGCATGTAAGTGGTGTTAATTGCCACTCTTAACCCTTGAGCTGCTAAGCGTGACTCACTGACCTTTTGCGGACAGTGTAGATCAAGATCAGACTGCACAGAACGTGCATATGTATCAGTAAAGGATATATTTTCCCCAAAATCTTAACTTGGAAATAACAAAATTTTGGTTTTTACTATTGCCTTAAAGATGTCATTTCACGTATTTAGCAGGATGAGGTTTAACATAGAAGTTAGTCCTTAACCTGCTAAATTAGTGAAATGAAACTTTTAAGCTGATAGTAGTAAAAACCTAAATTTTGCTATCTCAAAGTTTTTCTTTTTAGATATGTCGGTATCAGACAGTGTAGATCCAAGATCGGACTGCACATTCTGTGCAGTTTGATCTTGATCTAAACTGTCCACAAAAGGTACTAGAGTAGTGCTTAGCAGCTGAAGGATTAATCCATTACCAAATATACTGAACCAGTGAGGAAGTGAGGAAAATTTTTCAATGGTATTGATAAAAATGACAGAAAATGAATCATATGCTCTAAAATAGAGTTAAAGTACATGGAGCCATAAAATTTCCTCAGTTTTAATAAAATTAATGCTCATTATTCAACAATGTTTTTGATGGTTAACTACTGTCAATGTGTAATTAAACTTATGTGGTAATAAGTTAACCCTGTACCTATTGATCCTATATTTTCACGACCCTCAGTTGGTTGAACATGGCTGAACTCTTTACCACACAATACCTACTTTTAAGGACCAAGAGGAAGAAGTGGAAAAAGAGAAAATGCTGGTAACCAGCATTGTCTGCTTTTCCAACAATGTTTTCTACCCTATAAAAGACAGATACCATCATTTTAACCACATTTAAATTGTTTTACTGCATATTTAAAAGCCTTACAAGAGTGAGCCATGCTCAGTATAAAAGCGTTTAATGTATCTGTAAAACATATTGACCTGTGCTGTCCACACAGGCTGACATGGGTCAAAACTGTTAGCTATTCATAAATTTTATGCATGTTTAAGGACCATTCTACCTCCAGATTCATTTAATTGTTAGACAGAAAAAGGATTTTATGGATCCCTAATTATGTGATGACTCGCTGTGTATACATGTAATTGCATCACAGAGATGCATTATATTAAACCATCTTTTGCACCTCAAATATGGTAACATTTGCTTGACCCTTTCAGCACCATAGGCGAAAACAGTGACTTGCGGACAGCATAGATCAAGATCAGACTGCACTAAACGTGCAGTCTGATCTTTGATCTATACCGTCCGCTTTTGTAGTCAAGCCTTTACAATCAAAAGCTTTGTAAGTTTCAATGGATTGTATTTAGAGCCGTTGAAAGAGGTTGAGTTTATTTATTTGGCGCTGAAAGGGTTAACTCTTTACCAAACAATCCCAGGTTTTCACGACTCTGAGAAAGAAGCCTTTTGAAAACATTGTGGGAAAAGGAGAAAATGCTGGTAACCAGCATTTTCTCTTTTTCCCACAATGTTTTCCACCCCTTCCAGAACAAATTTCAAATTTTGAGTCACATTAATTTTGTCGTCTGCAAATGCTTTCAATTTGGACCAGTCTAACATTTTGTCGTTTGGTAAACAGTTAAGGGCTCATGAACAGAAATAGATATGAAGTATACATGTAACTTGAAAACAGTTATACATGATGATAAATCTGGACCAGTGTAAAAAAAGAAAGCCTACATGGCTTATCAGAAGAAGGGTTAAATGTTTTATATGGGTGAGCCGATAAACTCTAGCACCATACAACATGTCATAAACTATCAAAAGAGCGTGGCTCAGCTAGGAGAGATGGTATCACTGCTTTCGAGATTGGGAGTTTATTTGAAACCTACTGGATTTCTTACAGATATGTCAGATTCAATGGGAGGAAAAATGGCTGGGAGTTGTTAGGAAAGGTTTAAATTTATTTGTTAGTTGTTTTATTTATTGTTTTATTCTTTTGGGTGATTTGTTAGAATTATGATTATGTTTCTTTACTCCATTACTATTATGAATATGTGTTAGTAGCAATACTTCCTCTTGTCACAAGCAATTGTTCATTTTGCTACAATGTTTTCCATAGCTGTCAGTTGCAGGGACATATAAAGTCTTTTTTTTTTTCTGTTACATGTTAACCCTTTACCAAACAATCCTGTGTTTTAACAATTATGATAAAGAAAACTTCTGAAAACATTGTGAGAAAAGGAGGAAATGCTGGCAACCCTTTCTGAGACAAAACTTACCATTTGAGCAACATTGTATATTTGTCAACAAAATTTGCTTTCAATTTAGATGTACCTGTAATTTTGTGGTTTGGTAAATAGTTAAAGATGTAACACTGTAACAAACACAAAACATTGCCAAGGTCAGTTGTTAGTCATTGTCCCATGGAAGAACCAGAATGACCCATCATGATGCAAAAAGGTGGAACTTTTGTCAATTATTCTTGAGTACATAATCATAATCATCTGTCTCACTCTTTTAGAAAATATCCTCCATTTCTAATACAAGTGTCCGTTCTTCGAATACTGAATTGTTGTTGTGCATGAGCTTTTTGTTTGAGAGCCAGACAATGGGGCATAAACCGAGAGTGCCAGCCTCTTTTAATAAAGGTTCTGAGTTTGAAATCCAATGATTAGCAGACCAAGATCATGAGTACATATTTGTGTACAGTATATTACGCTGGTTTTGAATATCAGATCAACTTGCAGGTTGCTCATCAAACTTGAACAAGGGTCACTACATGTGTCAGCATACGACAGTAACAGGGATAGAAAAGTTGTGACCCAACCAGGAAACAAACCCTGGACCCTTTGCTCAGAGTATGAGTACTCTACCAAGTGAGCCATCAGGAAATGTTAGGACCTGCAGTAAGAAGCAAAAGTAGCCCCACCATTATTACCACCTGCAGAAAACTTCAAAAGTGGCTATTAAAGCAGATAACATTTGAAAAATATTGGTCGCAATGAGCATTCCATTTTTGCTTCAATGATTTTTCTTGTATCTAAATTGGACTTTAACCCAACACCACAAAACCCTGAGTTTTAAAGACCTTGGGAAATTAGACTTTTGAAAACATTGTGGGAAAAGGAGAAAATGCTAGTAACCAGAATTTTCTTCTTTTCCAACAATGTTTTCTAACCTTTCAGAAACAAATCCAATCATTTGAGCAATGTATAAATTGTCGTCTGCAAATGCTTTCAGTTTGGACCAGTCTAAAATCTTGTCGTGTAGCAAAGAGTTAATTCATGCTGACAACCACTTCATTATGTTTTCAAATGATCTACAGTATCTACTCTGTATAAAGTGTCAAAATAAAGAGTTAGAAGCTGATCTCATAACAGATAAAGTTGTTGATGCTGTGGGGATGCTATAAGCCCAATTTGCTTATCAGCAGTGTCAATTAAGAGCCTCTTGAAATTTCTAAGTATGTGACATGAAGATGTTAGGTGAACACTCTATCCCTTAAAATGCCTTTCACAACTACAGTTGCCTTTGTGCCCATTGTAAACTTAGATCATGCTGTGCAAAACATGCAGTCTGATCTTTCATCAGTCCTGTCTGTTTTGCTTAGACTTTCTGGGCAAAAGCAACATTGAAATTGCACCTATTTGGATCTCTATTCTAGACTTAAAAAATGTCTGTTGGGTTTATTCCACACTCAAAGGATTAAACCTTGTGACGTTTTCATGAACTTTGACAAGCCATTTTTGCAGTTAAAACTGTCAGATTATAAAATCATAAGTATCTATAGTGTGCCACCGGTGAAAAGTGACGCTTGACACATGACTGTATAGGTAAATGCTTCAACTGCCTCTCCTCTAAATGAAGCATTTTGTTCGAGTGTTAAATGTTATGAAAAAAAATGAGCCATGCTCACTGAAAAGGGGGTTTAATCCATCTGCAAAAATGATTGATCCAGATCAGCCTGTGCAGTTTGCACAGGCTGGTTTGTATAAAAAATTTGTTATTGGTAAATTTTTTGCATGTCAAAGGACTAGTATACCTCATGATTCAGTTGGTTGTGAATTAAAGTGGATTTTATGGAAGCATAATTATATGATGACTTACTTGGTATAATGCATCACAGAGATGTTTTAAACCCTCTTTTGCCAGAGTGACACTCAAATCAATTATGGATTTGGTGATTGAACAGTGTGATACACTTAAACTTCAACAATATTTGTTTTTATTCTTCCTGGGTTTCATCAGCACTGAGCTAGGACTGTGAAGTGCCCAGCCCAAGAAAACTCCTCAAAAAACTAAATGCTCTGGGTTGGAATTGATCCCAAGGACTTGTTACTTATCCTGTGGACATGTCTATATTTTTGTTTTCTATAAAGGAGCTAGAGTGTTTTTTGCTATTTAGCATCTATATAAAGACAGCTCAGGAGCTAAAACTGTGCACCCTTGTCCTATAAATAGCTATTGTTTGTTTGTATTGGAGTTTAACGCCATTTTAACAGCTTAGGTCAGTGAAGCACCCATGTGTTTCCTGGCTTTCTCATACCAGTACTGACACAACTTTCTTTCCACAACCACTGACTACTTTTCTCACATGCATCAGAGGTGAGAGGCGAAAAATCGCCGGAAAGTTCGCCACAACCGGGTATCGAACCCGCAACCTCCAGGTCACGAGTCAGATATGCTAACCACTGAGCCACCCGGCCGGGCTCTATAAATAGCTACATTTAGGTGTCCTTTGCAAGAAGTGTAGAACAAGATCATTCTAGTTATCCATGCTTTCTGATTTAAACTTGCACTCTTTTACTCCCATTTAATTGTTTATGCACGCCATGCCCTTGATCAGTTACATGTAATTAACTAAGCAATGGTTGATTCCATAGAACATTTTAACTCTTTACTAGATTACAGAGTTACATGTATAGACTCGCCTATGTTGAGAGAATTTCTAGACAATAGATGTAAGGATAAGCTTTTTTGGACTTTTTAAGTTAGCTACAGGGAACCATTCTATTTTAATGTATTTTTTTTTCTTCTAAAAAAAATGCTTTTAAAAAAAGGATCATTTTTCATCACCCATAAATAGAAGAAACAGATTACTCTTTTGATACATTTGTTTTTCAAGATGGCAGCGACCAGGTTGTCTACTTGATTTCTGTAGGAGATAAGAATATATTAAAGATCAAATGCCATGATAGAATGTTTTGACATTTAATAAAGCACTTTAATACAGGGAGAATTATCATTTATATTTCATTCATGCCTGTTTGAAGTGTCTGAACACAGAGTCGGTGGTTATTTAAATGGACTGCCTTGCTCATGAGAATGCCACAGTTGAACTTGGTGCTTGCACTGGAAGGATGGAGTTTATCCGAAGTTTGTTTTTTTATTTTTGTAACTCTTTACCAAATGACAAAATTTTAGACTTGTCCAAATTGAGAGCTTTTGCATATGACAAAATACATGTAACTCAAAAGTTAAGATTTATTTTGAAAGGTTAGAAAACACTGTGGGAAAAGGAAAAAAATGCTTGTTACAAGCATTTCTCTTTTTTTCCACAATGTTTTCAAAGGGCTTCTTCCTAGGGGACATTAAAAGTCTGGATTGTGTGGTAAAGGGTTGAGCAAATGATATTTTTTTAACCCTTTACTTAATGACAAAACTTTAGAATAGTCCAAATTGAAAGCATGTAAAGACTACATATTATATGTGTCTCAAATAATGTATTTTGTTTTTAAGAGGGTAGAGGACATAGTGGGAAAAGGAGAAAATGCTGGTTACCAGCATTTTTTCATTTTCCTGCAATGTTTTCAAAAGAATACCTCCTATTTTGTTTAAACATGGGATTGTTTGGTATAGGATTAACTCATTTCATTCTGAACTACATTAATAGCACATATTTTTTTAGATTTTCATATAAATTTGGGATGATCAACAAGGATTAAAGTTTACTGTATTAATACATGTGAAAACATTGTAGCCAAAGGCAAAATTACTCTTTGCGAGCAACTTCTCATTTCCAAAAACAGACTGCTGCAAGCAGTGGATTATGATGCATTGAAGTCTTTACTATATGACAAAAATTTAGACTTGTTCAAATTGAAAGCATTTTGCAGCGGAAAAATTACATGTGGCTTAAACAAAGGGAGTTGTCTTTGCAACAGCAGAATATAGTGTGGGAAAAAGAGAAGAAGCCGATTACCAGCATGTTCTCCTTTTCCCACAATGTTTTCTAAAGCGCTCTTCTTCAGAGTTGTTACAAATCGGGATTGTGTGGTAAAGAGTTCAAATTATATCTTGGTTTGAACTCTTATTTGTATTTTTTATGTGTACCTGGGAAAAAAGAAAACATTAACCCTTTACCACACAATCCCTGACTTTCACGACAGTGTGCAAGTAGACTTTTTGAAAACATTGTGGGAAAAGGAGAATGTGCTGGTTACCAGCATTTTCTCCCTTTCATACAAAGTTTTCTACCCTATCGGAGAGCTGAACTCCTTCGTGCTAATTTTGATTTTTTGTCTGCAGATGTTTTGAGTTTGAAAGAGCATAAAATTTGTCGTGTGGGAAGGGGTAAAAAAACATGGCTGTAGAAGATACAGCTCATCAGTCATAGGAACTTGCCATATCTCACAATGCTCACTTTCGTTTTGTCTATTGCGGTTATTGAAATGGGCCTTGTTGTGCAAGAAAATGTCAGAGTTGAATTTTATTCTGATGAAGGTTTGTTTATATTCTTCAGAGGATATAATAATGGTATTATAATTCTGTGTATGCATTACCTTTTTACACTTTTCCAACCTATCCACTGTTTTTTTGACGCTTTGAGGCCTTGAACCTTTTACCAAACAATCACAAGTTTTAATGACATTTCGAAAGAAGTCTTTTTAAAACATTGTGGGAAAAGGAGAAAATTCTGGTAACCAGCATTTTCTCCTTTTCCCACAATGTTTTGTAGCCTATCCAAGAGTAATCCAAATTTTTCAGCCATGCTTAATTGATTTTGTTGTATGCAAATTTTTCTATTTGGACTTGTCCAGGGTTTTGATGTTTAGTAAAGAGTTACAGAAATCGTGGGGAATATAGAAAATGTTGGAAACCACAATTTTTGCATTTAAGGAAACAGCTTATCATATGAGCCTGTCTGCAAATGCAAATCCACAGTATTTCCTATGCCTTTTGCTTTAAAATAGATTTTTACCCTTGTGTGTCACCTGTACTACATGTAGTTGGTCAAACTGCCACAAGTAGCCAACACAGTGTGGTCTTCATGGTTGTGAGGTAGAGTGTCGGCCTCGTAACCATAAGGTTTCGAGTTCGATTCCGGGAGTGTCTGCCAACCTTGGGACTTTTCATTGACCCACCTGTTCAGCGCAAGTACTGGTGTAGTTTCCAGGAAGCAGAATCAAGAGAAATTAGTATAAGATGCCAGAACTTGTTTCTCAATCGATGTAAAATAAATATGTTTAAGTAGCCAACAGGTTTTGTCATGATTTATACACCTTTACCATACAATCCTGGTTTGTTACAAGCCAGACAGAGAAGGTTATGGGAAGCATAGTGGGAAAAAGAGATTTCCATTGTTTGTTTTAATATATGTGTTTTTACTATTTTTCCTCATTTTGCTTTCAGGGCCAGAAGATGAAGAAGAGGAATCAAGTGAGATAGATAGAAAAATTGACCAATCAGAGGATGAAAAGAATATGGAAACCAACCATTCAGATTCCTTGTCTGAGACTGAACAAGAGAAAGAACCAATAGAAATGGAGGATACTAATTCCTCCCCAGCAAAGGAAGAAGAAACATCCCCGGTTGAGGTGAAAGAGGAAGTAAGTAGTGACATTGAGGCAGAAGAGCCAAATGTAAAACAAGAAGTTGAAAGTGATTCACAAGTTACAGCTGAAATGTCTCCTCAGAGACAGGAAGTGATGAAAAAACTAAACTTTCCATCAGATCTGCTGTCCTTGAAGAAAGTGAAAGAATCTGAGTTTTTACAGACTGGTATTCCATGGTCAATATCTTCCGATCTGCCCCTTTCTAAAGGGACCAGTATAGGACCTTATCAAGGAGAAATGGTGGCATTGAGTTCTATCAAGCCAGGACAGCTTGTGCTGCAGGTAAATTGGTACTGTTTGTCTGTCATTTAACTATTAACAAACAACAAAATTTTGGACTGGACCAAATTGAAAGCATCTGCAGATGATAAATATGGCTTAAATAATGATTTCTGTCTTTGATAAGGTAGAAAGTATTGTAGGAAATGGAGAAAATGCTTTTTCTTCTTTTCTTGCAGTTTTTTCAAAAGCCTTCTTCTTCAGGGTCATTAAACGTCGGAATTGTATGGCAAAGGATTAACCCTTTATCAAAGAGTTCCATCTTTTAACAACCCTGAGAAAATAAGCTTCTGAAAACTGTGGTAAGAAGAAAAAAAATCCTAGTAACCAGCATGTTTTCATATATACCGTTAGGTGGGCGGACATTTTGGCCACAAACGTTTTGGCCAGGATGTTTTGGACAGAGATTAACCAAATATTAGAAAATATGGTGGGAAAGGGAGAAAATGTGCCTTTTAATGCGGGTAACCAAAATTTTTCTCTCTTTCAAAGGAAATCAAATAATTTGAGCCGTAAGCATTTTCTCCTTTTGCCTCAATGGTTCAACCATTTCAAGGACAAATCACATCATTTAAGTAACATTTTATTTGTCATCTGTAAGTTTGTTCAATATTGCCAAATCTAAAATTTTGTGGTTTTGGTAAAGAGCCTTTTACAACTTTTTACAACTTAAGTTGCCTTTGAGGTCAGTATAGATCAAGATCAGACTGCACAATAGTGCTTAGGTGTTCTAGATGAGAGCAACCTTGAAATTGAAAACAGTTGCTAACTAGACTTAACTCCTTACCAAATAACAAAATTTTAGAAAATGTCCAAATTGAAAGCATTTGCAGATGACAAATGTCGATTTCAGTCAATGAAAGGGTAGAAAACATGGTGGGAAAAGGAGAAAATGCTGGTTACCAGCATTTTCTCCTTTTCCCACAATGTTTTCAAAAGGCTTTTTTCTTTGGGTTGTTAAAACTCAGGACTGTTTTGGAAGGGGTTAACATGTTTGTTTGGTTGATGGGGCTCACTAACGTTCAATGACTGATTTTGCAATTGTACTAGTATCCTTTGGATTACTAAATAATGGTTACCAGGTAATCTGCGATCAGACTGCAGTCTGATCTTTGTCTAGGCTGTCTTCAAAGGCAACTAAGATAAGGCCCAGGAGTTATCACTCTACTATATGACAAGATTTTAGGCTTGTCCAAAATAAAAGCATCTGCAGGTGAAAAAGTTAAATAAGGCTAAAATTTAGGGATTTGTCTTTGAAAAGGTAGAAAACTCTGTGGAGAAATTAGAAAGATTGCTTGTTACCAGCATCCTCTTATTTTCTCACAATGTTTTCAAAACTTCTTTTTTCAGGATGGTTTATACATAGGATAGCTTTGTAAAGTGTCAAGTCTCTACCAAATAATAATTTGTTCATTTTCAATAGCTATTCAAACACCATTCCTCTGCAAGATGAAGCGACTTTCTAATTGTGATTTGAATTAACCCTTTATCGCACGATGCCGACTTTTAATGACTCGGGGAAAACATTTTGGGAAAAGGAGAAAATGGTGGTAACCTTTTTCCACAATGCTTTCTGCCCTATTAAAGAAAAAAAGCATCATTTGAGTCACATTGAAATTGTTGTCTGCAAATGCTTTCAATCGGGACAAGACTAAGATTTTGTCGTCTGGTAAAGGGTTAAGAAGTGGACAGTTTACTCAGAGCTCAGACGTTATGTTCTATGCAGTCTGATCCTGATCTACACTATCCTATAATTCTCTCAAAAGATGCTTGTGTTTTTTTATGGTTTACAAAGAGTTAACTTAACCATTTACCACACAATTCTAACTCCTAACAATCCTAAGGAAGCAGGCTTTTGAAAACATTGTTGGAAAAGGAGAAAATGCTAATCAGAATTTTCTCCACTTACTATAATGTTTTCTACACTCCAAAAGAAAAAATAAAGTTTGTTAGACGTAGTCTGCAAATGCTTGAAATTTTGATAGGTCTATAAATAGTGTTGTTCGGTAAAGAGTTAAAGGATTAAACTTCAATAATTTGAAATGATAATATCTTTCTCTGAAATATCAAAAAAAAGAAAATGAAAGGGAAAAAATAGTTGAAAATAAAGGGTCTGAACTTTGCGTCATCAATTTGTAAATTTGCTATTACAAAAACAGTGTCAATTTACAATTAGAGAGAAAAATGTGACTAAAATGAGATAGTGATCAGATATTTATAAAGGTAGCTTGAGACATCAGTCTCCAATCTTATCTAACTCGTTCACTCTCACCCCAGTGTCAGGATATGGCTCAGTGTTTTTTACAAGTTTTCTGCTTCAAAATTGTTCTTTTAACCCTTTGCAACAAAACCCAGAGTTTTATTGACCCTACAGTGGAAGACTTTTGAAAACATTTGGGAAAAGGAGAAAATGCTGGTAACCAGCTTTTTCTCCTTTTTCCCACAATGTTTTCATACCTTTCTTATATAAACCCTATCATTTAAGTATCATTTTATTTGTCGTATGCAAATGCTTTGAAATTGTTATCATCAGAAATTTGGCAGTTTGGTAAAGAATTAAATCTTTAGCATACATGACAATAAGTTGTAAGAGTCCATATTGAAAGCATTTGCAGACGACTGATTAAATGTGACTCCAATGATTGTATATTTTGTTTCTGATAGGTAAGAAAACATTTTGGAAAAAGAGAAAAAATGCTGGTTACCAGAATTTTCTTCATTTACCATAATCTTTTCAAAAGTCCAATTTCTCAGAGACTTTAAAACTTTGAATTATGTGGTAATGGGTTAACACTTTTACCAAACGACAAAATTTTAGACTTCTCAAAATCGAAAGCTTTAGCAGATGACAAATCAAATGCCAGAACTATGATTGAATATGCTTTTAAAAATGGAGAAAACATTGTGGGAAAAGAAGGGAATCCTGGTTACCAGCAATTTCTCTTTTATCCACAATGTTTTCAAAAGGCCTCTTTCTAAGGGTTGTTAAAACTTGAGATAAAACTTGGTGAAGGGTTTACTGGTTACAAAAACAAAAAAATTTCGGACTTGTCCAAATCCAAAGCATTTGCAGAAGACAACATTGCTCAAATGGTGAGATTTTCGTTTAACCCTTTACCAAACAATCCCTGGTTTTTATGACCCAGAGGAAGAAGCCTTTTGAAAACATTGTGGGAAAAGGAGAAAATGCTGGTAACCAGCATTTTCTCCTTTTCCCACAATGTTTTCTACCTTCCCAGAACAAATTTCAATTTTCAAGTCGCTTTAATTTTGTCATCTGCAAATGCTTTCAATTTGGACCAGTCTAAAATTTTGTCGTTTGGTAAAGAGTTAAAAGGGTAGAAAACATTGTGTGAAAAGGAGAAAATGCTGTTCCCACAATGTTTTCTAAGAGCTTCTTATTCAAGTTCTGTTAAAGCTGGGGATTTTGTGGCAAAGGGTTAACCTTAAATTCCTTCTTTAAAGTTTTGTTTGCTCTGATTTGTTTGAAAGGATAGAAAACATTGTTGGAAAAGAAGAAAGTGCTGGTTACCAGCATTTTCTTCTTTTCCCACAATGCTTTCAAAGGTTTTTCTATAGGGTTGTAAAAACTTGGAATTGTGTGGTTACACAACTTGCTTGTCACTCTTTCCAAGATGGTAAAATGTTAGACTGTTCCATATCCAAAGCAGGTGACAATTGTTGAACCTGACTGCAATGATTGTGTTTGTCTTTGATAGGGTAGAAAACATCATGGAATAAGAGAACATGCTTGTTACCCTAGATAAATTCACTGTCTGCCAGACACCAAAACTTTGGGATCACCAAATTTGTTTTGCATTGTATTGTATACAAGAGTGTAGACGGGAATGTGATAAGGATGAAGCCCAGTTAATTCTAAACTTCGTCTCTATTTTTTTCCTAGCAGAAGATGTTACCACCTTAAAGAGCAAAGAACAACTTTATCAATTTTTAGATATTGTAAATCACGATCACACTGCATTTTTAGGACATTGTAGATCAAGATCAGACTGCACAGAATGATCTACGTTGTCCACTATTTAGTTTTGATTTCCTGGCAAAAGCAGTTTAGAAATTTAGACGGTTTGGTCTCATTTCCTGATTGAGAAAGCACATTTCATCTGTTAGATGTTTTCATGGTTATGTTGAAGCCCGGGCTTCCAGACTTCTTCTTGGCTAAGCTGATGTTGGTGGGATAATCCCACAAAGTATCAGACAGTGTGGATCCAAGAGTAGACATTGCATTTCGCTAGTCTGATCTAAGTCAACTGAGGTTACAACTGTAACTGAGCTTAGCATGTACTCTAATTGTAACAAAAACCTGTGATCACTTACCATTCTAAACATTCAGTCTAATTATGAATTTAGAAAGTAACACAATATTCTGATTGGTTTAAACCATTAGGTTAACCCTTCCCGTGCAATCCTGAGTTTTAATGACCCTAACTTAAGAAGGCTTTTAAAAAATATTGTGGGAAAAGGAGAAAATGGTGGTAACCAGCATTTTCTCCTTTTCCCAAGATGTTTTCTACCCTTTTAGTGACAGAATTTTCCACTTGAGCAATACTTAATTTGTTGTCTGCAAATGCTTTGAATTTGGAGAGGTCTGAACTTTTGTCGTTTGGTAAAGAGTTAAATAGGGATATTCAGGTATTTGTAATCATACCGAAATTGAAAAATGTTTTTTCTTTGAATTTAGTTATGCTATAGTTTAAAAACTAAATGAATAAAAAACAGACGTGTATGATAAAAATGTTTTATTCTTTCATACTAAAGTGATATGACTGGCCTCTCAACACAATCCTGAGATTCTTTGAGAAGGAAAGCTTTTGAAAACATTGTGGGAAAAGGAAAAAATGCTGGTAACCAGCATTTCTTTCTTTCGCCACATTTTCTACTCTTTCGAAGACAATTTCCTTCACTTGAGGTATATTTTGTCATCTCAGAATGTCAAAAATGTTGAGTGGGAAAGGTTTAAGGTATTTTTAGATTTGCACAAGAATGAAGCAAAGACTTGTGGGAATGTCACCTGATCAAAAACTTGGGTCCACTGTCTGAAAGAAATAGAGTTCCTGGTTGCTAAACGATCGTTCTGTTTTTTAAGAACCAAATTTGCCAAATCTTATACTGAATCTGATGCTGTCCAATTTTATTCTCTATGTTTGCAAAAAACAGTTGTTTTTATCATTATTTTATATAAAATATAATTCAGGGCAAAAAGTTTAAATGGGTACCTTTAACCCTTAACTCTTTACCACATGACAAAATTTTAAACTTGTCTAAATTGAAAGCATTTGCAGATGACAAAATAAATGTGGCTAAAAAAATCAAAGTTTGTTTTGGGAAGGGTAGAAAATATTGTGGGAAAAGGAGAAAATGCTGGTTACCAGCATTTTCTCCTTTTCCCACAATATTTGCAAAAGGCTTCTTTCTCAGGGTTAAAAGTCGGGATTGTGTGGTAAAGGGTTAACCAAACAATCCCGAGTTTTCACGACCCTGAGGAAGAAGTTTTTGGAAACAACAGGGAAAAATGAGAAAATGGCCGAAACCTGCACTTCCTTCTTTTCTCCTAATTTTTTGTACCCATTCAAGCACAAATCACATCATTTGAGCTGCATTTAACCTTTTACCACACAATCCCGACTTTTAACGACCCTGAGAAAGAAGCCTTTTGAAAACATTGTGGGAAAAGGAGAAAATGCTGGTAACCAGCATTTTCTCCTTTTCCCACAATGTTTTCTACTCTTCCCAAAACAAATGTCAATTTTCAAATCACATTTATTTTGTCATCTGCAAATGCTTTCAATTTGGACAGGTCTAAAATTTTGTCGTTTGGTAAAGAGTTAATACATTGCCTAGAAGTACATTCAATTTGGACAGGTCTAAAATTTTGTTGTCTGGTAAAGAGTTAATACATTGCCTAGAAGTACATTCAATTTGGACAAGTCTAAAATTTTGTTGTCTGGTAAAGATTAAAGCCAATTAGAAATCATTCCTTCCTTTGAAATTTCTAGCAGTTCTAATTAGAATGGTATTTCGATTGGTTGGTGAATACAGTCTCAGGTGTTTTCGCTTTATCACAAGTACAAAATGATCGAAAGATTTGCAATGTTACTGTGATGTATCACCTAACATCTTGACGATAAAACTTTGAAATTATGCATAATATAAATTGATGTGAAGTGATGATAGACCATGAGCTTCTAAGTTATCGAAATGTAAATATGTTATCAAAATAATGATTGACGCTTCAATTATTGAAAAACAATTTTTTTGCAGCTTGTGGTAAGAGAGATGATACGGATGTCTGACAACATTTTGTTTGATGTTGGGTTTTATCTGGTGGTTCGGCACCATGTAGGTGCAATAGTTTGGATTTAATGAAGCTTTTAACCCTGAGAGCGCCAAATAAACCCAACAGACATTTTCATTCAAAAATTAGGACCCGAACTATTGCAATTTCATGGTTGCTTTTGTCTATAAAGATTTAGCCAGGCGGACAGTATAGATCAAAGATCAGACTGCACAAAATGTGCAGTCTGATCTTGATTTACACTGGTTGCAAAGACAACTACAGTCATGAAAGGCACGTTAAGGGTTGTAAAGTATGTGCAGATGACAAGTGAAAAAGACTCAAAATGATGAGATTTCTCTTTGAAAAGATAGAGAAAAGGAGAAAACGCTTAAATGGTAAAAAATTGGGGAAAAGGAAAACACGCTTGTCACAAAGTTTTCAGTTTTTCAAAAAATCAGTTAACCCTTTACCACACAATCCTGACTTTTAACAACCCTTGACTTTTGAAAACATTGTGGTAAAAGGAGAAAATGCTGGTAAGCCTCAATGTTTTCTACCGTACTGAGGACAAATTTCGTCACTTGGGCCACCATTAATTCATCGTCTGCAAATGCTTTGAATTTGGACCGGTCTAAAATTTTGTCATCTGGGCCACAAACAATTGTCACCTACACAATGCTCTCCTAGAAATGTAGACTTATCCATTTATAACTCTTTACCATAGGGGGAAATTTCAGACTTGTCCGATGAAAACATTTGCAGACAAAAAATTAATTTGACTCAAAAATTAAAATTTGTTTTTGGAAGGTTATTAAATTTTACAGGGAAAAGGAGAAAATATTGATTACAAGGATTTTCTTTTTTTTTTTCCACTTTCTTTTCAATTTTTTTTTTTGTTTAGGGTGGTTATTGCTTGGGATTGTTTGGTACAGGGTTGAAGCATTTGCAGGCAACAAATTAATTGGATCCGTGACATTTCGTCAAAAAGTCTGTTCGTCGAAAACAATCCCAAGCCCTGACCCTTACCCGAACCCAGACGAATTGTGGCTCAAATCTTGCTCCCAGACAGAGCTTTTCGTGATATAAATCTAGGAACTGAGGAATTGGTATTTTAAAACATACATGGGTTTCGACAAGACGCCCTTTCGATGAAATGTCGTGCACCAAAATTAATTGTGGCTAATATAATTTGAATTGTCATTTAGCTGGCACTGTAGGAAAAGGAGAAAATACTGGTTACCAGCATTTTCTCCTTTTCCCATGATGTTCTAAGAGCCATCTTGTTTAAAGTTTTAAAAATCAAAGGATTGTTTGGTTATCTAGGTTGAAATTTACATACTGATTTTATGTGGCGTCTCTGACAACTTCATAGTTATATATGTGGCCAGTGTAGATCAAGATTAGACTGCACAGAAAATGCAATCTGATCTTGGGTCTACACTGTCAGCTTCTTTGGCAGAGATTCTGACAATATCAGCTTTGAAACTGCAATACAGTATCTTCATCTTTCCTTCCGACTTAAAAAGTCCATTTCGTTTATTTAGGGTTCATTGGCTTAACTCTGTACTAAACAACAACATTATAGTTTGGTTTGTATTGGAGTTTAATGCCATTTTAACAGCTTAGGTCATATCATGGCGGTCAGTGACGCACCCATGTGTTTCCTGGCTTTCTCACACCAGTACTGACACAACTTTCTTTCCAAAGCCACTGACTACTTTTCTCAGCAACATTATAGACGGGTCCAAATTCAACACATTTGCAGATGACAAATGAAACGTAACTCAAAAACTGAAAACTGATTTTGGAAGGATAAGAAAACATTGTGGGAAAAAGAGTAAATGCTGGTAACCAGCATTTTCGCTCCATGTCATCTACCCATTCAAAGACAAATTTCATCATTTTAGCCACATTTGAAGTGTTGTCTGCAAATGCTTTCAGTTTGTACAAGTATACATTTTTCTCATGTAGTAAAGAGTTAAAATTGAAATAATTGTGACGATGACAATCTGTTATTGTTAGGTCAGTCCATGAATTTTATGACTTGGTAAATAGTTGTCAAGGCCCTTTTTCTTTTGTTTACTTTTTACCTGGTTTTAAAATTCATTTTTACCTCTACTAGGCGTTTAACCAATTGTTTCATGTTTGGACTACTTTATTTCAAAGATACCAACATATGAAAGACAGGGGCTGTATTTACCAACTATTCTGAATTGCACTCACAGTCTAATACTACAATTAAAAAGTAACGCAATATCTGATTTGCTAAACCATTTGGTTTCAGCCAAATCAGAAACTGTGTTACTTTCAATTTTAGAAAAATCTAGAGAAGTAGACAAAAAATGCTATTAAGAGTGGTCAGTGAATATGGGCCGATATTATGCATGTGGCATAATTTGTTACAATGAAAAGGATAAGTTGGCAATGTGATGGGTGTTAAACTTTTACCTCACAATCCCTTGTTTTTTACAACCCTTAGAAAGAGGCCTTTTAAAAATATTGTGGAAAAAGGAGAAAATGCTGGTAACAAGCATTTTCTCCTTTTCCTACAATGTGTTTTTCCCATACCAAGAGAAATTCCATCATTTGAGTAACATTCAATTTGTCATCTGCACTTGCTTTAATTTTGGACCAGTCTGAAATTTTGTTGTGTGGAAAGAGTTTTATAATCTTGAGACGGGAAAAAAAAGTCACCGCAGTAGACAGACTAGAAAAGATCTGTAATCGGCTGATCGCATCAGCCTTAGATAAAATAAATTCTCAAATAAATATAGAATATCGCAGCATTCTTGGGAATATCATCATTCGATAAACCTGAATGAGTCCCTCTGTAGTGAACTCTCTAAACTGAAGATCCAGATAAGGGGAGATAATTTTAATAATTTTGCAGCTGTTCTCAGCATTATCTCCTGATTATTTCAGTAATGTTATCAAACTAAGAGGAATATCACAAAATATCGCTGGATATCAAAAAATCTAGGTGGGGTAGGTTTTTGGATCAGCAACGAAAAAACTCTTTTTCTTCAGTACATCACTCGATCTCTTGGTATCTTGGAGATAATCTTTTATCCGCCAATTGTAGATAAAGTGATAACATCACACACACAAAAAAAAAGTCTCGATAAAATTTTCCTTTGGTAGATCACTGTCTGTTCCTTCACTCATTACCTCCTGAAACAAAGTAGAAGACCTTTTAGTCTTTTCATAACGACAAAATTCTAGACATATCCAAATTGAAAGCATTTGCAGACGACAAATCAAAGGTGGCTAAGATCACTAAAGCAGTCCTTGATAGGGTAGAAAACATTGTGGGAAAAGGAGAAAATGCTGGTAACCAGCATTTTCTCCTTTTCCCACATTGTTTTCAAAAGCTTTCTTCCTCAGGGTAGTTAAAAGTCGTGATTGTTTGTTAAGGGATCAAGTCTTAACCAGATAACTAAAATTTTGGATTTGTCCAAATCAAAAGTACTTGCAGACAACAATTTAAGTGTGGCTCAAATCATGAGATTTTCCTTTGAAAGAGTGAAAAACATTGTGGGAAAAAGAAAAAAAATGCTGGTTACCAGCATTTTCTCATTTGCCACAATGTTTTAAAACGCTTGCTCTCTTATGGTTGTTAAAACTAGTGACTGTTTGGTAAAGGGTTATCTCACTACTTCCTTGAAATAATGTTGCAGATGACTTAGAAAACCACTCTGTAAAAAGTAAGTAATCAAATTAAAACCCTTTACTGCACAATGCTGACTTTTGACGACCCTTGGAAAGAAACCTTTGAAAACATTTTGGAAAAAGAAAATGCTGGTAACTACCATTTTCTCCTTTTCCCACAATGTTTTCAACCTTAACAAAGAACAATTGCACTATTTGAGCCACATTGAAATTGTCATCTGCAAATGCTTTCAATTTGGACAGGGCTAAAATTATGTCGTCTGGTAAGGGGTTAAGATGACAAAATTTACAAAATGTTGAAACTGAAAGTACTGCAGACAACAAATTATATGTGAAATGGACCTTAAATGGAGCCCTTCAGACTTTCGTGATCTCACTAAACTTAAAAAGAATCTTAATCCTTTGCCACACAACAAGATTTTAGACCAGGCCAAACTCAGATGCTAAATGAAATGTGGCTAAAATTGTGGTAGTTGTCTTTGATAGGTTAGAAAACTTTGTGGGAAAGGGAGAAAAATGCTGGTTACCAGCATTTTCTTATTTTTCCACAATGTTTTTAAAACCTTTTTTTCTTTGGGTCATTATAATTCAGGATTGTGTGGTAAAAAGTTGAGTAAGCCAATAGCTGGCAAATTATTGGTAAAGAAGAAATACAAAAGTAAGAACAAAATATTTCGCAGTAGTGCATCCTTAAAGGAATATCTAGCCTCTTTAGGTATTTTTAGATTTTGCGCCAGAGGTTCACGAAAACTTGTGGGAATGTAACATGATCGGTAACACACATTGATTACAAGGATCTGTATTCAAATAAGTATGATGATGCCATTATCTGATGTGATATAAATAGATGTTGTATGGCATTGCAAATCGACCATCTTATTACTGAAATGCCCAAAATCCCACCTCCTTATTGGATATAATGTTATCGCCAAGTTGATATGATTGCAAAGAAAAATATAAGTAGCTGTATTAATAGGTATTTTACGAGAAATTTTTATTTATGGCATAAAAAATAAACAACCTCCTTCAAAGTTTGAACTAGCCAAAGAACATTGATTAAGCAGAAAACAGAATTTTCTTTTCAGATATTGGAAGTATTTTCAGACAACAAAGATTTTAATATGGCTCCAAATATGGGATTGGTCTTTGAAAGAGTGGAAAACATTGGTTTTTAGCTCCACTGGCCGAAGGCCAGCGGGCTTATGTCATGGCCCGGTGTCCGTAGTGCGTCCGTGTGTGCGTTAACTTTTATTTTAAACATCTTCTTCTCTGAAACTACCCATCCAATTTTGATGAAACTTCACAGAAACGATCCTGCCATGGTCCTCCTCAGAATTTCTTGAAAGAATTTGATTCCTTCAAAAACTCTGGTTGCCATGGCAATCAACTGAAAAATGTTGGAAATCTTTCAAAATCTTCTTGTCAGAAACCATAAGGCCTAGGGCTACCAAATTGGGCATGTAGCTTTATCTAGTAGACCTCTATCAAGTTACTTTAAATTATAGTCCTGGGGTCAAAATTGGCCCCGCCCTGGGGGTCACAAGTTTTACATAGGCTTATATAAGAGAAAACTTTAGAAATCTTCCTGTACCTAGCCATAAGGCCTAGGGCTACCAAATTTTGTATGTGGCTTTATCTAGTGAGCCTCTACCAAGAATGCCCAAATTATAGTCCTTTTGTCAAATTTGACCCTGCCCCAGGGGTCACAAGTTTTACATGGGCTTATATAGAGAAAACTTTAGAAATCTCCCTGTAACCAGCCGTAAGGCCTAGGGCTACCAAATTTTGCATGTGGCTTTATTAAGTAGGCCTCTACCAAGAGTGCCCAAATTATAGCCCTGGGGTAAAAATTGGCCCCGCCCCGGGGGTCAGAAGTTTTACATGGGCTTAAATAGAGAAAACTTAAGAAATCTCTCTGTATTTAGTCATAAAACCTAGGGCTACCAAATTTTGCATGTAGCTTAATCTAGTGAGCCTCTACCAAGAGTGCCCAAATTATAGCCCTAGGGTCGAATTTGATCCCACCCCGGGGTCAGAAGTTTTACATGGGCTTATAATTATAGTGAAAACTTTAGAAATCTTCTTTTACTAACCATAAGAACTAGGGCTACCAATTTTAGTCCTGTCTCAGGGGTCTCATGTTCAAAACCATTTGGCCAAATATTGTAATGTTTGGCATGTAGGGTTTTCACTTATTAGCCAGTGGAGTGATACAGGGCCATTATGACCCTCTTGTTATGCATTATCTCCCTTTTTAGTTCCACTGGCTTCAGGCTAGCAAGCTTGTCATTTGGCCCGTGTCTGTCATGCATGTGTGGGTCCATTAGTGTGTGTGTCTTTTTTTGAGAAATGTTACAGAAATGATCCTGTTGTGTGTGCTGTCAGCATTTATTTTAAAATTTGGTCCCATTAAAAGCTCTGGTTGCTTTGGCAACAAAACTGAAAAAATTTGAGTCTTTAAAGATCTTCTTCTCCAAAACTGCCTGTTGGAATTCTGCATGAATATGCCGTAAAAAAAATCATTTGGTGGACCCATTTCGTGATATACTTTTGATCTGGGAACAAACATGGCTGCTGTGGGCTTGGCTTAGTTATAGTCAATAAGAGGCTATGTGAGTTAAGCTTACGTACTGGTCAAGAGAGGTTTAACTCCTTTTTACTCGTTACAAATATGTAGTTTGCTAACATGTATTTCTTTGATTATCAAACAACACTCAACAATTGTGGTCTTATGACAAAATTCAAGTTTTTTTTTTGTTAACAGAAAATGTCCAGTTTTCACAGTTTTTAGAGAGAAGTGCCACAAGTTTAAGCTTTGGCCTAACTGAAAGATTCGTTGTCTGCCACAATGATTATAACTAGTCAAAAGGAGAGCCAGATTAGCTGTCAGAGGTCTGAATAATCGAAATTAGCAGAAGCCTCTTGAAAACATTGTAAGAAAAGGAAAATATGCTGGCTACCATTTATTTTCCTTTTTCCACATTATTTTATCCCCCAAAAACATTGTAAGAAAAGGAAAATATGCTGGCTACCATTATTCTCTCCTTTTTCCACATTATTTTATCCCCCAGAGGACGAAAGACAAATGTTAGGTTTTGATTAACAAGTGATGTTTTGCCTGCAAATGCTTTCAATTCGGACAAATCTAAAATTTTGTCGTTCAGTAAAGAGTTAACCTTTGACTGAACGACTAAATTTTAGACTGTTCTTTTCTTGAGGCACTTGCAGAGGACAAATAAACATGGCTTATATATTGAGGGACTAGTCTGTGAAAGGGTGGAAAAAATTGTCAGAAAAAGAGAAAATACAGGTAACCTGCATTGAATTTCTCCTTTTTCCACAATGTTTGCGAAAGGTTCCTTCTACAGGTTCATTAATGCTCATTATTGTGTGGTGAAAGGTTAACAGTGCATTAATTGTCTGCAGATTTTGATGCAGGGACATATACTGTATATAAAAGCAACTGATATCAGCTCTGCTTCAAATCATCAAAACCTTTTGCACCAATTTCTTTCAGGAGTTTACCAGATGAAAATCTTAAGATTTGTCTAAATTGAATGCATTTGCAGACGACAAAAATGAAGGTTACTTAAATGATAAAAATTGGCTTTCAAAACGTAGAAACATTTTTAGATGAGAGAAAATGCTGGCTTTCAGAATTTTCTCCTTTTCATACAGTGTTTTAAATTGCAGTCTTCTTTAGGGTTGTTAAAACTCAGGATTGCTTTGGAAGGGGTTAATTCAGAGTAATTAACTCTTTACCAAAGGTCAAAATTTTAGACTGGTCCAGATTGAAAGCATTTGCAGAACACAAATCAAAGGTGGTACAAAGTAGGACATTTTTCTTTGAAAGGTTAGAAAACATTGTGGGAAAAGGAGAAAATGCTGGTTACCAGCATTTTCTCCTTTTCCACCAATGTTTTCAAAAGGCTTCTTCCTCAGGTTTGTTTAAACTCTGGATTGTGGGGTAAAGGGTTAATCTGAAGTATTTATATAAGGACAAAATTTAAGGCGCAGACAGCATGGATAGATATCAGACTGCAGAGAATGTGCAGTCTGATTCGATAGGCACTGTCCAATGTTTTATCTACTCAGCATTTTCCCCTTTTTCTCACATTGTTTGCTACTCTTGCACAGCCAGACCTCCTAATTCCAGCCACATTTAACTATTTACCATATAATCCCGACTTTTAACAACCTTAAGAAAGAAGCCTTTTTGAAAACATTGAGGGAAAAGGAGAAAATGCTGGTAACCAGCATTTTCCCCTTTTCCCACAATGTTTTTTACTCTACCAAAGACAGAAATTATCATTTGAGCCATATTTTAATTGTCGTCTGCAAATGCTTTCAATTTGGACTAGTCTAAAATTTTGTTGTTTGATAAAGAGTTAAATTGTCGTCTGTAAGTGCTTTTAGGGTTACAGACAAATCCCATAGTTTGAGCCACATTCAATAATTTGTTGTCTGCAAATGCCTTGAATATGGTCAAGATCTTAAATGTTGTCTTTGGTATAAAATTATACCAGCCTTTTCTGTGAAGAGGTGAAGGTCACAGATTGTATGGGTAGATTACGCCATAACTCCAGGTATTTCAGGTTCGATTAGTTAGATGTTTGAATTGGGTATAATTGCTATCTGTATTTTACAGTGTGATAGCTCGATAAGCCCCCTCATAGCTTGCACTGAAAAAGTTCATAAAGATAGGAGTTTGTATTTAAAGAAATTTATCTGCAGATATCTCCAATTTTTCTTGAGGGTTTCTTGCGGTGCTGATAGCAATGCAATCTTAATTGTATCATATCTACGATAAGGACATAATTTCGAATTCCCAGTTTTATACTTTTATCTTGATACTGCCTCAATCATGTATTTTCACACCCCGTAAAATAACTTGATGGAGAAAAAAAAATTTTTTAATTTATGGGTGTAACAGCTATATGTCAGAAATCTTGATAAATTTTAGTTTTCGTAATAGTTCTTCAGTTAAATACTTAATCCTTTAAGTCTGTACCAAAGGAGAAAAATTTGGAATCGTTCAAATCGAAAATATTTGGAGACAACAATTTCAGTGTAGCTAGAATATTTGATTTTTGGCTGTAAAAGGGTAGAAAACATTGTAGGAAAAGAATAAAATGCTGGTTACCAGCATTTCCTACAATGTTTTGAAAAGCTTTCTTTATGAGGATTGTTAAAACTCAGGATTGTGTGATAAAGGGTTAACCCTTTACCACACAATGATGACTTTTGACGACCTTTGGAAAGAAGCCTTTTGAAAACATTGTGGGAAAAGGAGAAAATGCTGGTAACCAGCATTTTCTCCTTTTCCCACAATGTTTTCTACCCTATCAACTAGCAATTGCACCATTTGAGCCACATTAAAATTGTCGTCTGCAAATGCTTTCAATTTGGATGGGCTAAAGAATGAATGTTGTTTTTTTATGGCACATCGACAGCTTAGGTCATTTAGCGCGCATATCTGTGTTTGGATGGGCTAAAATTTTGTCGTCTGGTAAAGGGTTAAACCTGTGGTGTGGGCACTCATTGACATGCTGATGAAGAGTTTTCGTAGCTTTGACAGTATAGTTTTAATCTAATCCCTTTAACTCTTTACCATGAAAATTTTGGATGTACCAATTTCAAAGCATTTGCATGCTACAAATTAGATGTAGCCCAAATGATGATTTTTGACTATGATACGGTACAAAACAGTCTGGGAAAACACTGGTTACCAGCATTTCCTCCTTTTGCCACACTGTTTTCAAAAGCCATCTTCATCAGAGTCGTTAAAACTTGGGATTATGTTGTCAAGAGTTAACTTGTTAACATCAGACAAACTTTTTTGACTTGTCCACATTGAAAGCATTAGAAAACAACCTGATATTGTAAAATGTGGCTAAAACTCAGGATTGTGTGATAAAGGGTTAAAAGCTCAGTGATAAGCTACTAGTACTAACCTAACAACAAAATGTTACAATTGCCTATACTGAAAGCATTTTGCAGACAACACTTTAATGTGCCTCAAATGATGTGATTGGCTCTTAAAAGGGTAGAAAATACTATGGGAAAAGGAGAAAATGCTGGTAATCAGCATTTTCTCCTTTTCCCAAAATATTTTTAAAGGCCTTTGCGTTAGAGTTGTCATAAACTCAAAATCGCTTGATAAAGGGTTAATGTGCTGGATTTTTAATATTTGAAAAAACCTGGTCCAGTTTGTACAGATGGTGCTTGTCACATTGGAATGCCCTTTGGCAAGGTACAGTGGAGAGTCTAAGCCTTGTGAGTGGTGGTAAAGACAGGGAAAGACATGAAATAGTGAGTTGTTGCTGTAATATGACTGAAATGCTGTTGTTAGCAGGATAAAACACCATTTAACTCCTTACCAAACAATCCTGTATTTTAATGACGCTGAAGTTCAAGAAGATCTTTGAAATCATTTTAAGAAAAGACAAAACGCTGGTAGCATTTTCTTCTTTTTCCACAATGATTTCTTCTTCAAAATCGATTTACATGCAAGTTTTCTGAGCCAAGTTTAATTTTGTTGTCTCTCAAAGGTTTCAATAAAGACCAGTTTTATTTTTTGGTGTTATGTAAAAGAGTAAATTCAAAAGTGAAATACTGTTGGGAAAGGCAATTAAAACACCATTTAAAATAATCTTAAAGCAAAAATGTGATCGTGAAAACATTATCGCAAATGGAGAAATAGATTACGATAGGCAGGAATCTAAATCTGACATAATGTTTCCAAGAAAATAATTGTCTGCACGAGATAAATCAAAATGTGCTATGATATACCTGTAGTTTGTCTTTGATTTGTGTGGCAAGGAAATGCATTCCAGTAAGTTCTGTTTGCACTCCCAAGCACCAAGGAACAATTAACTCTTTATCAAACAACCCAGTTTCAGACTTGTCCAAATTGAAAGCATTTGCAGACAAGAACTGATGTATATCTCAAAAATTGAATTTGATTTGGAACAGATAAAAAACCATGTAGGAAAAGGAGAAAATGCTGTATACCAGCATTATCTCCTTTTCCCACAATGTTTTTAAAAGCTTTCTTTCTCAGGGTTGCCATTTGTCGGGATTATGTGGTAAAGGTCTACCCAATTGTGTGTTTTAAATACCCAGAGGAAGACGGCTTTTGAAAACATTGTGGGAAAGGAGACAATGTCCGTCACCAGCATTTGTTTCTTTTCTTTCAATGTTTTCTACCCTATCAATGACAAATCTCTAAGAGGCACCTTTTATTCATTTGCAAATGCTTTCATTTGAGACAAGCCTAAAATTTGTCTTCCTGATGAATAGTTCTCCGCTCTTTAACAGTTGAAGACATGAAAATGTCTGTATGAAAATGATACATAGAGCATAATCATAAGCATATATGAGAGCATATAGGAGCAATTGCTTGTCTGTCAAATGCAAAGATGTAAGATTAGTTGTTTTCATATAAATAGGGTTACCCCTTGATCAGAGAGGCCACATTTTTAAGGCTCTGATGAAGATGGCTTTAAAGACATTTGAAAAAAGAACCAGCAATTTCCCCTTACCAACAACAAATATCATCTGAGCTCAGGTTTTTTTAGCTCCTCTGGATGAAGGCCAGGGGGCTAATGTCATGGCCCGGTATCCGTGCGTGCATCGGTCTGTGCATGTGTCCGTGCGTGTGTTAACTTTTATTTCAAACATCTTCTTCTCTGAAACTACCCATCCAATTTTGATGAAACTTTACAGAAAAGATCCTGTCATGATCCCCTTCAGAATTTCTTGAAAGAATTTGATTCCTTCAAAAACTCTGGTTGCCATGGCAACAAAACTGAAAAATATTGAAAATCTATAAAAATCTTCTTGTCAGAAACCAGAAGGCTCAGGGCTACCAAATTTGGCATGAAGCTTTATCTAATAGACCTCTACCAAGTTTTTTCAAATTATAGCCCTGGGTCAAAATTGGCCCTGCCTCGTGGGTCACAATTTTACATAGGCTTATAGAGTGAAAACTTTAGAAATCTTCCTGTACCTAGCCATAAGGGCTAGGGCTACCAAATTTTGCATGTAGCTTTATCTAGTAGGCTTCTACAAAGATGGCTCAAATTATAGCCCTGGGGTCAAATTTAGCCCAGCCCAGGGGTCACAAGTTTTACATGGGCTTACATTGGGAAAACTTTAAAAATCTTCTTGTACCTAGCCATAAGGGCTAGGGCTACCAAATTATTCATGTACATGTAGCTTTATCTAGTGGGCTTCTACACAGATCGCCCAAATTATAGCCCTGGGGTCAAAATTGGTCTTGCCCACGGGATCACAAGTTTTACATGGGCTTACCTTGGCAAAACTGTAGAAATCTTCTCATACCTAGCTATAAGGCCAAGGGCTACCAAATGTTTCATGTAGCTTTATCCAGTGGACCTCTACCAAGGGGGCCCAAATTATAGCCCTGGGGTGAAAATGGCCCTGCCCAGAGGGGTCACAAATTTTACATGGGCTTACATTGTGTAAACTTTAAAAATCTTTCTTGTACCTAGCCATTTGGCCTATGGTTACCAAATTTGGCCCTGTGTATATCCTCAAGTTAGTGACAAATTGGCCAAGTATTGTAATGTTTGGCATGTAGGGTTTTTACTTATTAGCCAGTGGCGTGATATAGGGCCATTATGGCCCTCTTGTTTCATTACAAGTCTGATGATGCTTTCAATCTTAAATTTTGTAGTCTGGTAAAGGGTTTAATATCATTAGAGTGCCAAGTGAATTATGTGACATTTTTTCAGTTTTTAAAAAAATTTCAAATGTTACAATTTCCAGGCTGCTTTGGTGAGAATATACCGTATTTTGCGTATGTTTTGGGACACCCAAAGAATTGGGACACCATAAAAAAAATCGCAAAAATAATTATTTTTCATGACCCAAAGATTTGGGACATACTAAAAATTGCGAAGCAAGATCGGTATTTTTTTGTTCCAAAGAATTGGGACAGTGAATATCTATTTAAAAAAAAAAATCTTTCAATCCGTTTGATACCCATTGTTTGCAGCTATTTATTTTGCGCAGTTTTATTTCTACACACGTAACGTCGTAAGCATGCTTCCCAACCCTCCCAATTTCAATGGGAGTTTCCTGATTCAAGACAAAAAACTCGATCACCTGACAGTCTAATTTAAACCCCAATTCTAAAAGAAATCCGACGTAAGTGTAAAACGGGTGTGATAAACTTGTATCCAAGATACATAACGTGTATATGTACATCCGAAGTTGACAGAGTTGACACGCATGTATTTCACGGTCAATCGAGTTCGTTGTTTATAAATAGAAATCAAGGTACAGCATTCTAGTTTACCCAAGGTTTATCGATCGAAGATCGACAAACCAATCAAATTTGAGAACGGTCCGAGCAGGTACTTGTCAGAGTGGAATTAACGTCGTATACCTCTTGTACATGTAAGTAGGTAAAATATGTTGTGAATTTATCTAAAACGCAAAATAACATCCTCATCGCGATCCCAGGACGCAGACAATAATGAGTGACAAGTTAATCATCAACGACAACAATGAAAAAAGGCGAAGTTTTAAGCCCTTAGCGCTCAAATTGATCTGGGAAATTCCAATCTGTCTAAAAATAGACCAACCTGCATATGATTGGATGTTTATCGACATCAATGACGTAGCAATATTTTAATGTCAGCAATATTTGACGGGTTAGCGGCCATTGACTTTCAGTATGACAGATTGTCTTGTAGACCAAAGTATTGGGACACGAAAAAAATTAATTATTTTTTACTGTCCCAAAACTTAAGCAAATTACGGTATTAGAACCTAATGTTGAAAAGAATAGGTCCCAGATCAGACTGCATAGCCTTTGCAGTTTGATCTTGGTCCTAGGTGTTAGCTATGTAATTGTCAAGTATGCTAAGACTTTAATAGTTTTTCCTATGTAACTTTGATGTTTTTTGCTTGTTGATAATTTACTCATCCCTTCCAGTGCCAACTGAACTGAACATTTTCAGTCTAGAAATAAGGCCAAAATTATTGCAAGCTCAAGGTTGCTTTTGTTCTGTGCAGTCTGATCCTTATCTACACTGGCAGAAAAGACAGCTTTATGTTCTGCAAGGTGCTTAAATATAACCCTATACAACACAACAGATTTTAGACCTCCCAAATCCAAAACATCTGTAGACAACAAATTCAAAATTAATACAGATATGAGCTTAAATTCTCTGATAGGATGAAAAACATTGTGGGAAGAGGAGAAAATGCTGGTTATGGGCATTTTCTCCTTTTCCTGAAATGTTTTTAAAAGGCTTCTAAATTATGGTTGTTGGAAATCAGGATTGTGTGATAGAGTTAAAAGGCTTGAAATATTTTTTGAATCAAACATTTGCTGTTTTGTGACTTACATTGTTAAGCAGTTGCTATTTTGTTATGCAGAAATTGTTGCAAAGGAGAAATTGCTCATAACAAGCAAATCCTTTGGGCACGTTGTATTTGCATTATAGCAGCTAGCCTTGGATAGTGTTGTAATGTCCATTATCAATTTTACTTGGATGTTTTCAAAGATATAAGTGAATCAAATTTTATATTGAAAAGATGAAAGTAAAGAGGGATCCATTTCCAATTCTATCATCTGTCATAGTGTTTTCTTTGAGAAGTAAGTTGGCAGGATTTGTTTCTGTTGTATTACCTATGAAGGATTGGAGAGAAGAAATGAAAATTTCAAACAACTGGTCCCATGGGGATTGTAACGATCAGCTTTTTATCAGTTTATAAAGATTACGCTAGCATGTCAGTTAGCCGTCGTAACTGTGGAGGCATATCTGTGCTTATCATTACGCCTATGTAATACCTATCTACCACTATCTGGAAACCATGAATATTATCGGTAGTTTTTTCTCGATACACCAGGCTGGAGATCCAATCAATACTTAGGGGGTATGTTCAAAGGATTTTCGCCCAAGATAAAGGGAGAAAAAATTAAGAATAAAAAAATTGAACCTGAAAATGCATATTTTACGGTAAAGACTGATAAATTTGCAGATTTTCACAAAAACACAGAGCCACCTTAGTGAGTTTAAGTGCAATGGAACAGTTAATGAGTTTTGTTACCTCTTTCTTGTATGCCTTTGAGTGTTTGAGAGTACTCCCAAGTTTTAACAACCCTGAGATGACTTTTAAAAACATTGTTTGAAAAGGAGAAAATGCTGATTAGCAGCATTTTCTCCTTATTGCACAATGTTTTCTTTCCTTTTAGAGGCTAATTTCATCAACTGAGCCACATTTAATTTCTCTTCTGCTTTACAACTTTTAATGTGCACAAGTCTAAAATTTTGTTGCTTGGTAAAGAGTTAACTCTTTATCAGAAATAAACATTTTAGACGCCTCGCCTCTATCAAATCATTTGCAAACAACAAATTAAATGTGGCTCAACTGATAGGATTTGTCTATTTGTATAGTATTGCAAATTTGAAATGAAAATAGGGACTTTTGAGAACAGCAAAGATCATGGTCAGACTGCGAAGAATGTGCAATCAGCACTTGGAACTAAACTGTCCACTAGTTTTTCATCTAGGATAAATAGTCGTTCTAAACTTTAGTGGGTTGTATTTTCAGCTGTCGAAAGTCACTGGTTACCAGCATTTTCTTCTTTTTCCATTTTGTTTTCAAAATGCTTCTTTATCAGAGGATTAAAACTCAGGATTGTTTGGTACAGCATAAATCTATTTTAATTATTCATATATTTATTGTTACATGCAGGGGCTTAACTAGCCCACTATAAAGTATACACAAATACCTAAAGAATTATCCAATGGGCAAAGTGCCCAGAGAGAATTTCCTAGAAGGGGTTGGAGGGCCCTCCGCCAGAAAATGTTTGAATTGACAAAGCTATTTGGTGGCTTCTGGTGATGTATTTTTGGCAAAATTGTCTTTCTTTTCCTTCTTACTATTTTTTGCAAAGTGTATGCAACTGCATTTTTGCATACAGACAGCTACGCCCCTGACGTATGTTTTCAATATTTTTTTTATGAGATAAGGATGTAAAATATGAAGGTTATATCAATATACATTTTCTTTGTAGATAAGATCTTTAATCTAGAGAGTGAGGGAAAAGTATTGCTTGTTTTCTTTGAAGTTTTTCTAATCAGTATAGATCTATTACATTTATGAAATGTACAACAAATACAATTGAGCGGCGCTTTGGCAATTTTGAATCTGGAGGTAGAATGGTCTGTGGTCATGCAGAAAATTGACAAATAGCAAAAAGTCGACCCATGTCGGCCTCCGGGGTGGACTGCACAAGCGGACATTAGTCTTTACTTTTTGCAAATGCATTAAACCTAATTTTCACAGAGCATGGCACATTTTGTTTATCAAACATACCTATCCTTTATACTTTTTGATAATTTTCTTGGTAATTTTTTCTCCTGATGAAACATAATATTTTAAGATAATATAGTTACAGACCAAAATGAATCATAAAAGAGATGAAAAAAAAAAGTTTTGTGACAGTCAAAAAACAAACATACCGTAGTCATGTTCATTTTCTAAAAGACTCAAGTGTGTACTGTATATTATGCCAAAAATGAACAATAGAATTGTCACAATGATGATTATATATATGAGCCATGCTCTGTGAAAAGGGGGCTTAATGCATCTGTGAAAAGTATCGACCAAGGTCAGCCTGTGCAGTCTGCGCAGGCTGACCTGGACCGAAACATTTCGCTATTGGTCAATTTTCTGTATGTCCGAGACCAGTCTACCTAATGATTAAGTCAATTGTTAAAAAAAAAGTGGCTCTTATGGATCCATAAGTATGTGATGACTTGCTTGGTATGATGGAATACGGAGATGCAGTAAGCCCCCTTTTGCCAGAGCATGGCTCATATGTATTTTCTTTTGAGCAACACTTCCTGTTGCTCACAGACATATTGAAATTACCGTACATGTCTTTTATTATTCCAGAAAATTGGTGGGGGTTTGGGGGAAGGATTAAATCATGCTTAAGCCAATACCACACAGCAAAACTTTAGACTCTTCAGTATTGAAATAATTTGCAGAAGATGGGTCAAATGTTGATGGTTGCTACCTGGAAACCTTAACCAATACTCATGGCCGTGATGTTGGTGGTTTAAAAGTTAGCCCCTCCCATTGTGCAGTACAAACCCAGAACCGTTGTGAGGGACCAACGCTGACCACCTTTACACTACTGAGACTCTCTCATGACTGATATTGTAAACAGTTTTAGAAAAACAAGAGATGTTTTTTACAAGCAATATTGCTCATTTTGAAATTCTGGTAATAATCTTCATATCGTTAAAAGTCATTTCTGTCAGGGTGGTTCAAAGTTTGGATTGTGAATTTTAGTATAAATTTTTCTCATGAGATCTGCATGCCGCAATCATAGGTGAGGGAGTGGGATTCGAAACCTGAAGACCCTGGGTTTGATTCTCATTCATAGTCCTGGCTTTTTGTGGAAGTGTCTTTGGGCAAGACACATCAGAGCCCTGAGCCTTGTACTAGTGAAACCCAGGACATAAAGGAATAAGTGAGTTGTTGCCAAGATAAGACTAAAATGATGTTGAAAGCAGCATAAAGCACCATTCCATCAACTTTTCAAATACTGGTACACATATTTCTTTTTAAGTCTTTTACATTCCTTTTGTCCTTTTAAGGCAATCCTGTCTTTCAACAACCCTGAAGAATATTTTTTTTGAAATGAAGTATTTAAAAACATGGTCAGAAACGGAGATAATGCTGGTAATCACTAATCAGCATTTTATCCTTTTCTCACAATAATTGTACCCTTCCAAAGCCAAATCTGGCCATCATTTAACATTTTATTTGTCACCTACAAATGCTTTCATTTTGACGAGTCTAGAATCTGTCATCTGGTAAATAGTGAAGTTGCATGTTAACTCTTTACCTCATGAACAAAAATTTGGACTGATCTAAATTGAAAGCATTTGCAGACGACAATTAATATTTAGCTCAAAGGATAATTTCTATCTTTGAAATAGTAGAAAACATTGTGGGAAAAGGAGAAAATGCTGGTTACCAGCATTTTCTTCTTTTCCGACAATGTTTTCAAAAGGCATCTTTCTTAGGATTGTAAAAAACCTCAGGATTGTGTGATAAAGGGTTAAACTGTCCAGCATGGTAATGGGATTCACTCATCTTGAGGAAGGTAGTAAAAAACTTCTGATGTTCCATTATCAGGCTTGATTTACAACAAGATAATTGCAGAATGTTATTAAGATATTACAACAAAATGTTTGTTTAATGATGTCTGCACCGTGATGCCTTCAACAGGAAAAGCTCCCATTTATTCAAATAAGATCATAATTTTATTACCAATGATAGTTTTAAGTGGGACGTGCAAGATTAATACATTACCACACAGGAGTTGTCTTAGAAATGAAATTTAAAAAAAAAAATCAGGGGTATTCCAGTAGGGTTTTCATCACTCTCTCCTTTTACTACAGTGTTTTGGCATGTTATTTATGTATCCATGTGGACAAAGTCAATGATTTACATGATTGTAAACTTGTATCTAGGGTAAAACCTGTCTTGATGGCTACTTGTGTTAAGCGAGCAACCTGTATTAAATGTTTACCACACAATCCGGAGTTTTAACGACTTGGGTGGAGAAAAGTTTTGAAACCATTTGTGAGAAAAGGAGAAAATGCCAGCATTTACTCCTTTTCCTCCAATGTTTTCTAACCTTCCAAATACAAATTTAAAGTTTGGAGTCACAATTATTTTTACATCTGCAGATGTATTCAGTTTGGACCAGTCTGAAATTTTGTCATTTGGTAAAGAGTTAAGCAAGCAATTAAGCATTATCACCTCTCTTAACTCTTTACCAAATGACAAAATTTCAGACTGGTCCAAACTGAATACATCTGCAGATGTAAAAATAATTGTGACTCCAAACTTTAACTTTGTATTTGGAAGGTTAGAAAACATTGGAGGAAAAGGAGGAAATGCTTGTCCAAATTGAAAGTATTTGCAGACGACAAAATAAACGTGACTCAAAAATTGAAACTTGACTTTAGAAGAATAGAAAACATTGTGGGAAAAGGAGAAAATGCTGGTTACCAGCATTTTCTCCTTTTCCCACAATGTTTTCAGAAGGTTTCTTCCTCTGGGTCGTAAAAACCAGGGATTGTTTGGTAAAGGGTTAAACTAAGCAAGTCATTACATAATTATGGATCCATAAAATCCATTTTGTCCAACAACAGGGTGATTCTTGAGGAAGAATGGTCCTTAGACTAGCAGAAAATTTACCGTAAGTAAACAGTGTCAACTCAGGTCGGCCTGTATGGACTGCACAGACTGATCTGTGTCAAGACGTTTTGCAGATGCATTAGACCCCCTTTTCACAGAGCATGGCTCAACTATTTGAAATATTTGAAAGCATGGAAAAAGAAGAAAATGCTGGAAAGACAATGTTTTCAAAAGCCATCTTCATAAAATCATAGATCCATACAGTGAAGGTATGAGTGTCAATTTTGTTTATCTGCTTGTCTAAGGGTGAAGGTGACGTCTGAGACAGTACATTGATACACATCGTAATTATGCGAAATGGGCAATAATCTCAAAACTTAAATGTGTTTTTGACTTTATCATTTCTAAACATCTATTTCACTTTATTTGATTTTTCCTCCTCTCCCAATCAATGGGTGAAAAGAATTTGATTTCAATCTCTTGCCTAAGGGTGATTAATTATTATATATACATTTCTTTGATAACATATTATTTCATTGCTATGGGAATTTTTTTTTTCAAATGCTCTTTTTATACAAAAATTGATATAATTTTGTCTCATAATGATGATTGTTTTGTCTGATTACATGTTTGTATAAATACAAAACTTTTTTCATTCTTTTTTTCTGTTCAAAAATTAACCCTTTACCAAACTTCCATTGTTTTCATGCCCCAGCTGAAGAAAAGTTATGAAAACATTGTGAGAAAAGGAGAAAATTCTGGGTTCCCTCCCCCAAGCTTTGTACCCTGCACCGAAGACAACTCCTATCATTAACTTACTACCAGACAACAAAAGTTTATCATCCTCGAAATTGAAAACGTTTGCAGACGACAAATCACATTTGGTCAAAAGAAGGTGATTTCTCCTAGAATGAATAGAAAACATTGGAGAAATGGGAGAAAATGCTGCAATGTTTTCAAAGGCCTTCTTCTCTAGCGTCGTCAAAACATGGGACTATTGGGTAAAGGATCAAGCCAGATCCAATTTGTTGTCTACAAAATTGCATTCAATTTGGACAAGCCTAAAATTTTGTTGCCTGGTAAAAAGTTAATGTCAGAGGCTAATTCAAATATACTTCACAATACATCCTGGTTTCCTTTACTTTTTTTTCAAACCACTGTTCCTGAATGAAATTGCCAAAAGACAGCCTAAGATTCTCAGCATATTTTGAAATCCACATAAGATTTTCTGTGACTGACAGAACAAAACAGATGTAGTTTTATTAGTACATAAAATCATTGTCTTACGGTGATATTTTATTGACATTTCCATATCTTATCTTTCAAAATTGTAGTTTTATTAGTAGCAGACATAAGCATATTGCATCATTACACTGAAATAAAAAGTTTATGGGCAGACCTGTTTCAGTTAACAGTTTTCTCTGTGAAAAAGTGTTGGTCTTTTCAGAAAAAAATTGTCGTCTGAAAATTATAAGTTGAAGAGATATTGTATTTGATTTAATAAATTATTGCTAGAAATACCCAGTACAAATAAGTCCTGCTCTGGCAAAAGGGAGCTTAATACATCTTCCGGATGTATTAAACCAAGGAAGTTATCACATAATTATGGCTCCATAGAATCTATTTTGTCAAGGATTGACTGAATCTGGAGGATGTGCAGTCCTTTGCAATGCAAAAAATTAACCATTAGCAAAGTTTAGACCCATGTCAGCTTGCGCAGGCTGACATGGGTCGATACTTTTTGCAGATGTGTAAAACCCCCTTTTTCAAAGAGCATGGCTAATGTGTACATGCTTTTGTAGAGTGAAGACTGAAATTAGACTGTACAGAATACACAGTCATATCTTGAGTCTATAGTAAAGGTCTGCTGTACTGTCAGATTTTCTGATCAGGATGACCCTGAAGTTAATGTACTTCAGCTGCTTTTGATTTATATATCAATTTGATGATTATTTTTGTTTTTCACTTTAATCCTTTACCATACTAACTCAAGTTTTAACAACCATGAGACCTTTTGAAATCAATTTGGGAAAAGGAGAAAATGCTGCTAAACACAAAGTTTTCTACCCTATGGAAGACACTTTCCACTATTGGACCAACACTAAACAGCAGAATTTTAGACTGGACAAAATTTAAAGCAATTACAGACGACAAATCAGATGTTGCTCAAATGATGCAATTCATCTTTAAATGGAAAGAAAACATTGTGTGAAAAGGAGACAATGCTGTTTACCAGCATTGTCTCCTTTTTCCACAGTGTTTTCAAAAGCCTTGTATCCAAGGGTCATCAAAAGTCGGGACTGTGTGCTAAAGAGTTAAAGGTTGACACCAGGTATACTTGTACGGATTGTAAAGAAAAGTCACCTGTAATAAGCAAGGCGAACCCAAGTTAGCAGAGTAAACTCTTTGTAACCAACAATCCTGTGTTTTAATGACCCAGTGAAAGAAAAGGCTTTTGAAAACATAATGAGAAAAGGAGAAAAGGCTGTTAACAAGCATTTTCTCCTTTTCCCACTAGATTTTCTATCCAATCAAAAACAAATTCCACCATTTGAGCTCCATTTAGTCTTGTCGTCTACTAATGTTTTGCATTTGAAAAAGTTAAACAAGTTTTTGGTGTACTGATTTATGAATCATGCTGAATATGCTATAGTATTACAAGATTCAACCAATAAGATCTCAGTGACAGGAGGAGACAGTATTATGAAAAATGGATTTTTAGATTTTTATAAATGATTGTGAAATTAATTGAAAAAGTTCCTTGGAGTGTCAATGAAATTATGAATAATAAAATTTGATAAGGAATTGCTGGCAGCGAAGGATTTTTATCTTTTTAAACCATATGTGCATAATTTTTCTCATTTTCTCTTTATTTCACTTATACAAAAGATTTACATGACCATCTTTTACAAATTGACTGATTTTGTCAGACTATATCATATTCCATACTGATTGAATACAACATAACTCTTTGCCAGACGATAAAGTTTTAGTCTTGTCAAAATTGAAAGCATTTATACACAACAAATTAGATGTTACTCAAAATGTGAAAGTAATGTAGGAAAAGGAGAGAATCCTGGCTACTAGCATTTTGCCGGGTTCCTGCAATTGTTTAAAAAGCCTTTTTTCTTTAGCGTTGTTGGAACATTGGATCAAACAGAGTTTTGAATACTTTTTTAGAGCTATACTGTAGAATGTATTTAACCCTTATCCTGCTAAATAACTAAAATGAAACTTTCAAGTCGATAGTAAAAACCCAAATGTTGCCATTTCAAAATTATTTTTGGGGAAAAATATATTGCCTTATCGGACAGTGTAGATCCAAGATCAGACTGCACGTTCTGTGCAGTCTGATCTTGATCTACACTATGCGCAAAAGGTCAGTGAGTTGCACTTGGCAGCCTAAGGGTTAAAAACATGTCCTTTGAAAGTTCAAAAAATGTTATTGCACTTCATCAGACCACTTTCAGAATGGAGGTACATGTATTATTTTATGGATCTACTCTAGAATACTTCTGGAACACTTCCAGTGTAGATGTTCAAGAGCATATCTATGAAATGGTTCTAGAACTGTTCTTGATGTTCTAGAGCAATTCTTGCACTGGTCTACTTTCAAAATCTTTTTTCATTGTTGGAGCCTAGATCTATGTGATTTGTCATCTGCAAATGTTTTCAAATTAAGAATTGCTTAAATCTAAAAGTTTGGCATTTGGAAAAGAGTTTGTAACTGTGTAGTTCTAAGTGTATGTTGAAAAGACATTAAATTTTGTTTGTTCATTCTAGTTTCAGACAAATGATGGTGATTTGACTTTCATCAAGGTCACAGACGAAACTGGTGCATGGTTATCATTGCTGAAACCAGCAGAGCAGTCCTCATCTCACAATACAAAAGTTTATTTTGAAGGTAAGCATGATAATAGCATAGGTAGTATGTGAGTTAATGATCAGACTGACTGCAATTAAAGCATCGTGTAGAGTCATAATTATTTTTATAAAGAAACTGATTAAAGATGCAGGGAAAAGCTGCATCTCATCCAGGTTCAAAACTCTTTTGTCTGAGTAATAAATACATATATCTGCAGCATGTCTTGACATATGAGAGCTGGTGGTAAAGTAGAGCTGATGACCTGTGATAGTAAAAGAAAGCTGAAGCCCCTGTGGTAGTGCAGGAAAGCTGATGCTCGTGTGATAATGCAGGAATTGGAAAGTTAACACTCCTGTGATAGTGCAGGAAAACTGATTGCTCCTGTGATAGTGCAGGAAAGGCGGCACTCCTGTGGTAGTGCAGAAAAGCTGATGCTCCTGTGATAGTACATGAAAGGTAATGCTCCTGTGATAGTGCAGGAAAGGTAACACTCCTGTGATAGTGCAGGAAAGCTGATGCTCCTGTGATAGTGCAGGAAAGATAACACTCCTGTGATAGTGCAGGAAAGCTGTCATCCCTGTGATAGTGCAGGAAAGCTGATGCTCCTGTGATAGTGCAGGAAAGCTGATACCACTGTGATGCCTTTCTCTTTAGAGTGGTAATGACATTGGATGGTTTGCCAAAGTAAAAGGTTTACTGAATTTCATGCAGACTAAAGTACATCACTGAAAAAATTGAACTATTGCAGCACTTTTTTCTATACATCAAATGACGGAAATACAATTTGAGATGGCAAAATATATTTGCATAAAGGAAAAACACCTAATCAAACACTATTTTCAAAAGTCTTAGTCATCAGGGTTCTAAAAACACAGAATTTTTTGGCAAAGGGTTTATTTTTTAACCAAGCTTAGTAATTGCAACAGGATTTATTCCTCAACACTGAATGCTTTTTCCATACTTTTTATATCTAATGGCTTAGAAAAAGTGTGCAAAGCACTTGTTAAAAGCCCAAGGAAGTATGGATAGCTGCACTGGCTACTGTAAATTTTGGCCCTCTGTACTTCCAGTGACTTTGATCATCAGATAACTAGAGACTAAGAGCCAGCGATTGTTCGCATCAAATAATAGAGACAAAACTTCTACAGGGAAAAAGACTTGCCATAGTACACATATATGGCAATAATTGACGCTCTTTTCTAATTCTGTTTTCTCATTTTTACGTATCACAGGAATCTTTAGTTCCTGAAGGCTGATACAATCATGCTAAAAGGATACGATACTATCTAAAAGAAACCATTGTTATTGAGACCTTAAGTGGAAAAAGGATGAGAAAAATCTTTTAGGTTAACTCTTTGCAAGATGACCAAAATTTAGGTTTTTCCCCCTGAAACCATTTTCTGATAACTAACTAAATATGATTCAAAGGATTTTTACTTTATATGGAAGAAAATATTGTGGGATAAGGAGAAAATGCTGGTTACCAGCATTTTCTCCTTTTTCTACAATATTTTCTAAAGTCTCCTAGAATCCTCTGGGTCACAAAAACGGGAGAATGTTCGATAAAGATTGATCCTTACAACTCTAAATTAGTGATGGTGGAATTTTCAGTTTGGAAAAGAAGACAATGTATTATTTGTTCCTGAAAATGTTGTTGTCTGATTGTTTTAGCAAATGTCACAAAGAAGATCCAAGATCAGACTCCATGCCCTATAGTGATCTGATCTTAATCTACACTGCTATGTAAAAACAAACAAAATTGTGGTCTGGAGGCTAAGAATGAATGTTAAAAAGGATTAGTAATTTGGGGGGAAAAAAGAAAATGGAGTGTAATTTATAGATGTAGGATAAAACCCAAGGTGATACCTATCTTTTAGTTGGAAGATTTTTTCCTGGAGACAGTTTTTCGATAACACACATAAAGTAATATATTTGGAGAAAATACAATAATTTACATGATTTAATTGTACCATAATTTAGTTATTTCAGAGTATACAGTGCCGACAGATCAGCTGCTTTAACCTGTTACCAAACAGTCCCTAGTTTTAACAACCCAGAAACATGGCACTTGAAACATAGCGGGAAAAAGAGAAAAAACTGAGAACAAGAATATTTTCTACCCTTTCAAAAACAAATTTCAATTTTTAAGTCTTACTGGTATCTATTTTGTTGTCTGCAAATGCTTTGAATTTGGACAGGGCTAAAGTTTTGTTGTTTGGTAAAGAGTAAATCAGTATCGGATGAACGATTTTAGACCTGTCTGTATCAAAAGCTGTTGAAGACAACAAATTCAATGTGCCTGCAATAATTAACTCTTTACCAAACGACAAATTTTTGGACTGGACCAAATTGAAAGCATCTCCTGACAACAAATTAAATCTTGTTAATATGATGATTTCTGACTTTGATAAGGTAGAAAATATTGTGGGAAAAGGAGAATATGCTGGTTACCAGCATTTTCTCCTTTTCCCACAATGTTTTCTATAGGCTTCTTTCTCAGGGTCGTTAAAAGTTGGGATTGTGTGGTAAAGAGTTAATGGTATTTGTCTTTTAATTTTTGCCAAGAATGGTAACTAGCATTTTTTACCTTCTCCACAAAGTTTTCTACCCAAAGACGAGTCCCAGCACTTGAGTCACATTTAATTTGTCATCTGCAACTGCTTTGATTTTGGAGAAGACCAAAATTTTTTCATTTGGTAAAGAGTTTCAAGAGATGGTTGAAATATGAGGGCGGCGTAATGATTCGGACAAGGTTAAAATGAATAAATAGCAAAAAAGGACAGGAAAAAAAACTGGTTTTATGATAGAAGTTTTAATATTCATGTAATTATGATTCTTTCAGTATTACCCTGTCAACAAAAATAATCTTCAATTCTGATATTTCAAAACCCCAAAATTTGTCCTTTTTTTTAAACCCTTTACCATACGACCCCATGTTTTAATGACCTGCAGAAAGAAGGCTTTTGAAAACTTTGTTGAAAAAGAAGAAAATGCTGGTAACCAGCATTTTCTACTTTTCCCAAAATGTTTTGCACCCTTTCAAAGTCAATTTTCATCATATGAAGCAAGTTTAATTTGTCTGCAAAGACTTTGAAGCTGGATAAGTCTTAACCCTTTTCCCACACAACAAAATTTTGGACTCAACCAAATTGAAAGCATGTGCAGACATCAAAGTAAATGTAAATCAAATTATGATTTCTGTTTTTGATAGGGTAGAAAACATTGTAGGAAAATGAGAAAATGCTGGTTAACAGCATTTTCTCCTTTTCCTACAATGTTTTCAGAAGGGTCGTTAAAAGTCGGGATTGTGTGGTGAAGAGTTAAATTCTGTGGATTTAGAAAGACTTAAAAAAAAAGAAAATATCAGATTTGATTCCCTTCCACAATCAACAGACCATCAAGTAAATCAGTGGTATACTTACAGGAGCTTGTGGTCTGAGGGTTGTTAGTTCAAATCTCAGCTTGACCATTATGATATATTACTACAAGGGTTACCATGGTACAAATGAAGTTGAAGTGCTTGGATTAAGGGCTTACATAGCTAATTTGCAAAAAGATTGACTCTTGAAAATTTCTTGTTTTTAGTGATGAATCCAGTTTGGCAGATCTATGATTTTATTTTGTGTCTGATGTGACATGATATTATCTTGATGAATCTTAACCCTTTACCATACAATCCTGACTTTCAACGACTCTTCAAGATGAAGACTTTTAAAAACATTGTGGGAAAAGGAGAAAATCCTGGTTACCAGCATTTTCTCCTTTTCCCACAATGTTTTCTACCCTTTCAAAGGCAAAGGTCATTGTTTGATTCACATTTCTTTTGTGGTCTTCAAATGCATTCAATTTGGACTAGTCTAAATTTTTGTTTTATGGTAAAGGGTTAACTCTTTACTAGATGACAAAATATTAGATATGTCCAAATTGAAAGAATTAAATTTTTGCAAACGAGATAATTAATGAGGCTCAAATGATAGAATTTGTTTCTGAAAGGTGGAAAACATGGTGAGAAAAGGAGAAAATGCTTGTGATCAGGATTTTTAACAGCCTTTTCCCACAGGGTCATTTGAAACACAGGATTGTGGAGTAAAGGATTAACTTTTCCCCAATTACAAAATATTGGACATGTACATGTTTACCTCTTTACCACATGATACAGTTTTGGACTTGTCGAAATCCAAAACATTCACAGACAGTATATCAAGTGTGGTTCAAATTGTAGAATTTGTCTCTGATTTAGTAGAAAATATTGTTGGAAAAGGAGAAATGTTGATCAAGATCAGACTACACAGAATTTGAAGTCTTATTGATAATCTACACTACATAGTCCTTTTGGCTGGGTTTTTTTCCCTGACAGAGATTGTCCAATTCATTTATGAGGTGAACTGAGGGCTAAGCTAAACATTTTATAGCATCATTATTTAACTTAATCCCACAATTCTTGTTTTATCTGCAAAATTTAAATATTTCTGCCATAATTTGGCTTTATTTATAAATACTTAAATTCTCCATCAAAATCGTATCAGCCACTTTGATCTGTAGGGGAAAATTTACATTATTTTTGGCAGAAATATAATCCCTCCCCTATTATGTAAAAATCAATTTTATCGGAATATGCAAATCATTTCCAATCAAACTCGTTCAGAGGCTTGTGATAAGGTGTGATGAATCTGGGTCTTATGAAAGCTCTCCTTGTTGCTTCAACATCATTAGGATCTCAGACATTCAAAAAGAGAGAGCGATAATGTCAAGTCAAGATAAGATCAGAATTTCTCGGGTAAAAAATGAGACATATTACGATATGCTAATTTACGCTTGATATGCAAATGAGGGTATGTGCAGGGATAAGATTTAAGCCGATTATGGAACTGTTTTCTTTTGTGTATTTAAGGGATGGAAAAAATCAGTTCATCATTTCTATACGACATTTTGTCATATGCTATAGATGGGGTGCTTATCTAAGATTTTGATCGACATTTCACCGTATTCTCCGAACAATGGCTGATGATAACCGTGGGATTGGATCCTTAGATTTATGATAATAGAACACAACTTATCATTAAAGTGGATTTTCTTTCATACAGATTGAGATAACATCTGAGACTGGAAAATGGTTCATATTTCAATACTAGCCCTTTACCACACAATCCCAAGTTTTCACAACCCTGAGAAAAACTGCCTTTGAAAGCATTGTGACAAAAGGAGAAAATGCTGGTAACCTGCATTTTCTCCTTTTGTCACAATGTTTTCTACTTTCTTTTGTGTTTTACAAACACAAACTAAACCCAACATTTGAGCCACATTTGATATATAGTCTGCAAATGCTCTGGATTTGAGCAAGTCCAAAATTTTGTTGTATGGTAAAGTCAGTTAAAATGCCTGTTGCAGCTTGATCTACACTTCTGCTTTTTTGTCAGCAGCGTATATTAAGATCAGACTGCACAAAATGTGCTGTCTGATCTTGGACATACACTGTGCATTTATGTAGAGATATTCTTGTTATAAGGGACCTAGCTTGAAATTACAAAATATATTTTCTTTACTAAAAGTGTCCAGTCTGTTTGTACAATGCAGTAAGGGTCAGGTCTTCACTAGGAGACCAGATTTTTGACTTGTCTAAATTTTTAAACATTTGCAAATGACAAATCAAGTGTAGCTCTGATGATGGTTCTTGTCTTTGATAGGGCAGAAATCATTGCAGGCAAAGGAGGAAAAGCTGTTTGTCACCAATTTCTAAATTTACCAGAATGTTTTCAAAACTTTCTTTTGCAGGGTTGTAAGACCATGGACTCATGGCTGTAAAGATTTAACCAATTGCCATTGTCAAATTTTAACATCCATGACAAAGAAAGCTTTTTAAATCATTGGTGAAAAAAGAAAAAATGCTGGTAACCAGCATTTTCTCCTTTTCCCACAATCTTGTCTCGCCTATCAAAGTCATATCCCAGTATTTGAGTCACATTTAAATTGTCGTCTGGAAATTGTTTAAATTTGGACAAGTCTAAAATTTAATCTTCTGGTAAAGAATTAATCTTTTCAATGCTAGCCACATGAAAGGAACATTTCTAATCAGTAAAAAAAACTCAACTATCGCAAATTCAGATTGGTTTTGGTTAGAGCATGTGACAAAATGTTCTGAGAAACTATTAGTCTCTGTAGATCATAGATCAGCTTGTATATTTTGTGCTGTTTGATCATGTGATACACTGTCTGAAACAAGTAAGTTTTTTAGTTCTAAGCACACAAAAAGTGTCAACCAGTAAAAATGATCCTCATTTTAGAAGTTTCAAGATTGTTTGGTAAAAATATCTAAAAAAATTACAGATCTGCTATAAGTATGCTCATTTTTTACAGTCTGATCTCAATCCACACTGTTTATAAAAACAACTGCTTTTGTGCTTGTCATCATATTGTATAACCCTTGACTCTATACCAAGCAACACAATTTTATACTTGTCCATAGAGAAAGCCTGGAGACAACAAGAAGATTGGGGCTCAAATGATGGTATTTGTCTTCAAAAAGTAAGAAAACATTGTGGGAAAAGAAGGAATTGCAAGAAACCATAATTTTCTCCTTTCCCCATAATTTTTTGAAAAATCTTCTTTCTTAAAGATGTTTATACAAGCTATTGTATGGTGTAGGGTTGTACAAAAAAGGACATAGTTTGAAGCATCATATTACAGATAAGGCTGTTAAGCTCTGGACAATAGAGAAATTGCTTAAGAGTTTTTTGCCCATTTGCTATGATGTTTTCTTGATTCTATCTAGATCATGATAATCAATATCTTTTTGTTCTTTTCTTCAATTATTGAGCATGCCTTTGATGTGCAATTGTACAAGTTTTTAACAAGTAACCATAGAGGCAATTCTGGACATTTGTGTGTTTGGTATTAAACTCTGTACCAAATGATATAATTTTGGACTCAACCAAATTGAAAGCATTTGCAGACGACAAAATAAAAGCAGTTTAAATGATGATTTCTGTCTTGGATAGAGTAGAAAATACTGTCGGAAAAGGAGAAAATGCCGGTTACCAGCATTTTCTCCTTTTCCCACAATATTTTCAAAAGCCTACTACTTCAGGATCATTAAAACTTGTGATTTTGCGGTAAAGGATTAACTTTCAAAATTATTTTGGTTATATTGGAGCAGCTAGTGCATAATTTCCTGAAGTCTTTTTTTACTAGTTCTTCACTCGACATACTTGACACAATCACGGGCTGCTTTCCAATGTAAACATAATCAAAACAATGTCAAAACAAACCCATCACCCTAAGAAATATATTTTACATAGATTACTGAAATTATACTTAAAAGATTGTAACAGATGACCAACATGTAGTTAGCTTGACTACTCATCTTTATACATTGTTTTAACAATATAAAGGCATTGCTTTCAATATTTTTTTTTTCAAAAGAAGTTTGTAGCATGATAAAAAAAAAACGAATCTCCACAGATGGTGTGGTCTTGGACCTTACTTAGTTGATTTATCCCTTTACCCCATGATTAATAACTGTGGATTCCCCTGATTTAATAACCTTACGGAAAAAGTGAAAAGTGAAAACATTGTGGAAAAAGGAGAAAATACTGGTTACCCTTTATTAAACAATACCTTGTTAATATACCAACCTCTTGAAAGTAGGCAGACAATGTAGCAAAAGAAAAAATTCTGGTAACCTGCATTTTTTTCTTTTACCACAATGCTTTCTACCCTTTCAAAGACCGATCACATCATTATGTTGAACTAATCATCTGTATGTGCTTTGAATCTGACTGAAAAAGACTCAAATTCACTAAAGAAATAAACCAGTGTAGACCAAAGATCAGACTGAATGTCTTGATGTCTTATCTTGACCTTGGCTGTCTGCAGAAGTTCCTGAAGGAGATGTGATTTGCATAGTAGTATAAAGGGTTTTGATATTTATCTGTTTTTGCATGCTTGTGTAACAAGCCGTGAATAATTCACCTGCATTAAAAAGTGCTTAATCCTTATTATATAAAAAGATATGCATCAGTTATGATTGACACGTATATTGCATTTTAAGTCAGAAGGGTGCTGTCGCCCTAAGAATTATCGAAATGGACATTTTCATAATATTATTCAAGTCTTAGGCATTTGTATTCTGTGGGTGTTTTCTGACAGTGATCGCTATTTAAGACTAAGGTTGTTTGTGTGAACTTCAAGATTTAGTATTTCATACTTCCAGTTGACATTCTCAATTCATAGAATTATTAACTATATACCTGACTAGACTTGTCCAACTTGTCCAAAGCATTTACACATGCAAAACATAAGTGATAGAAGCATTTTCATTCTTTACAAAACAATCCATGATGTTTTTTTCCCTGAAGAAGATTAGGCTTCTGTAAACCTTGTGAGAAAAGGAGAAAATGCTGGTAACCACCACTTCCTCCTTTCCTACAACATTTTTTTATATTTTAAGGACAGAAGCTGCCTTTTGAGCTGCAATGAATATGTCATCTGCAAATGCTTTCAAGTTGGACGAGTTCCAATCTTTAACCCTTTACCAAACGACAAAATTGTGGACCAGTCCAAATTGGAAGCATTTGCAGACGACAAAATTAATGTGACTAAAAAATTGTAATTTGTTTTGGGAAGGGAAGAAAACATTGTGGGAAAAGGAGAAAATGCTGGTTACCAGCATTTTCTCCTTTTCCCACAATGTTTTCAAAAGGCTTCTTTCTCAGGGTCGTTAAAAGTCGGGATTGTGTGGTAAAGAGTTAACTCTTTCTATACTGTGTAAATAAATTACATATTCTCAAAGGCTACAAGTAACAGTTCTGCTGCAAGAGACAGTTCGGTCAGAGTCTAGAATAAAACTCTGGACAGAGTAGATCAGAGATCAGACTGCATATTCTGTGCAGTGTGATCTTGATCTACACTGTCTGCAAAAGCTTCTGTTGTTGTCTATGGTATGGAAAGAGTTAAAGGCGGTAACCTCAAGAAGCTAAAAATTTCTGAAGTATTACTCTAAACAATATTCTGTCTAAATTTTATTCTATATTGTGAGTAACAAGTTTAAGTGGTTGATTAAACATGATATCTAAGAGAAAGAATTTGTAAAAATAGTACATAGAGAAATATTGAAAATGAATATCACTTTTTATTGTCATGTACTAAGTATTCAGAACTCTGGTCAAAATTGCTTAAAAAATACTATTATACTTGGCCAACACTACAGAAATTTACTAATCTTTTGTCTGTAAAATCACCCCAAAAGTTCCACAATTTGTCAAAATTTATCATAGAAACCTGCTGAGAAATCAATCATTGTTTATACGTAGTTCTTTTCAAATAAAACCATATGCTCTTCTTTAATGCAAGTCACTGTTCATATGAATTGCTTCTGTCGTTTATGTTTTGTAATTGCTATAAAACATGTTTGTTTTAATGCAATAAAGGTATAGTAGTGGTAGTAGTAGAAATAATTTCCTAAGTATTTTATACTCGAGTATACATGTACTTCTTTCTTGTAGTGTTTCAGCTGATAATCATTCCAATTGTTACCTGTGTTACAGCCTTTAAAAGAAAAAATGGAGACAAACTTTTTATTCTTTACTAAGTGGTTCTGTGTCATTATAACTCAGAAACCACTTTTGAAATCATTTTGAGAACAGGAGAAAAAAGTATTTACAAGCATTTTCTTGCTTTTCCACAATGTTTTGTACCTTAAACTTTAGACTGGTCCAAATATTTATAAGGCCCCAAAGATGATTTCCGTTCTTGAAATGATGGGATTGGTCTTTGAAAGGGTAGAAAACATTGTGGGAAAAAGAGAAAATGCTGGTTATCAGCAATGTTTCATTAGCTTTCTTCCTTAGGGTCATTAAAACACAGATTGAATGGTTATAGGTTAATGCTATGGACAAGTAAAGGATATTGTTTGACTGTAAAGAATATAACACCAGTTTAATTTGATAGATAACAATCTGTGATTATCTCATGCATTGAATATTTAACTGTTGGTCTTCTAGCCACTTCTTTGGACAGTTTAGATCAAGATCAGAATGCAAATAATGTGCAGTTTTGTATTAGATCTAATAGATTTCAACTGTCTGATATACTTTTTAAAATTTTCTGACCAATAAATCTTGAAGACTTATAGGTGTGACCCTGTTTTTTTTTTAATGAAAACCGGCCGTTATTCTTTATTCTACAGATTAACCGTTCACCACACTATCCCCAGTTTTAACAACCTTGAGACAGAAGCTTTTGAAAACTATGTGGGAAATGGAGAAAATGCTGATATATAGCATTTTCTCCTATTTCCCATATTTGTTTTTGACCATTCTTAAGACAGTTCCAATCATTCTATTGTTTAGCAAATCCCTTTAATTTGGACAAGTCTAGAAATTGTCATTTGGTAGATTTAAGATCTTTACCAAACATCAGACTTTTAGACTGGTCCAAATCCAAACTATTTGCAGACAAAATATTGAATTTAGCTGAAATGATGATAATTGCCTGTGAAATTGTGGAAAACCTCTTGGGAAAAGGAGAAAATTCTGGTTATTAACACTTTTTCCTTCTAACACAGGGGTTTCAAAAGGCTGTTTCCTTGGGGTTGTTAAAACATGGGATTGTGTGGTAAAGATTTGACACAAGTGAAGAGATTGTGGCCAATCAGGAAAAACTGCTGGTTATAAGCAGATTCTGATCTCCTTTTGCCACACTGATTTTAGTAACAATGGATAGGTTGACCACAATGAATCACAAAAATATCAGACAGCTGAAATCTAAGATCAAACAAGCAGACAGGTCTTTATCTGGAAGGAACCTAAGTATTGCTTTGTCCACTATTTAAGACTTAAATTAATTAAATCTTTACCAAATGATAAAATTTTGGACTTGATTAAACTGAATGCATTTGCAGATGACAAGTAAAATATAGCTCAAAAGATGACTTTTGTGTTTGATAGGGTAGAAAAATTGAGGGAGAAGGAGAGAATGCTGTGTTGTCTCCTTTTCCTACAATGTTTTCAAAAGTCTTCTTCTCTCAGGATAGCTAAAACTCGGGATTGTGTGCTAAAAGTTTAAGAATATTCTAATTCTTATGTGGGGTTTAACCCATTACCAAACAATCCTGTTTTCATGACCCTGATAAATGGCTTCTTGAAACATTGTAGAAATGAGAGAAAATACTGGTTACCAGTATTTTCTCATCTTCCAACAGTTATTTCCATCCTTTGACAGACAAAATCTAATCATAACTTAGTTGTTTATAATGCAGAAATCCTCCCCACGAGGACAGGTCTAAAATTTTGTCATCAAGAACAGAGTTAAATTCTTTCTCACAATCTTAATCTAGAAGCCCAATCTAAATTCAATAATTATATGAATTATATATCAGTATAATGTTATCTGGTTAGACATCAAGACAATTTGATCAGAAGTAATAGATATTTCCCGATGATAGCCCCTGAGACACTAGAACAGGGATGATTTGGATCAAATTATTAATGATTAATAAAGAATTCATGCGTCCTATCTTGGATCGGCACCTCGGTGAAAGAATCCTATCTATATTTGAGCGATCTTGATTAAATTGTTCACACATTATCGACCATTGTGTTTGTATTATGGACGTAGATGCACTATGGGAATTACAGTTTAATTGATGTTTTTGATTGGCCAAGTTAGATTTTACGGTGTGATACCAGCGTTTAAAAATTAAAAAAGAATCACCCCCTTTGCTCTGCTTTGAGATATTTTAACCCTTTATCAAACTGTTTTATGTTTAATGACCCAGAGGAAAAAGGCTTTAGGTGGGATAGGAGAAAATGCTAGTAACCAGCATTTTCCCCTTCATTCACAATGTTGTCTATTTTATCAGAGACAAATAGCAAATTGATTTGGTATCTTCACATGTCTTTAACATGAATAAGTCTAAGATTATGTCATCTTGTAAGGCATAGAATAAAATTAATGTAACTGAAAAATTCAGTCTAGAATTCAAACCCACTTTGTCTTCAGTGTTTCAGCAAAGCCAGTATTGTGGATCAAAGACCACACTGCATGTTGGTGCAGTCTGATCATGATCTACTCTGGCTGCAAAAACAAGTTTAGTTGTGAAAGGCACTTTATGGTTTGATAAATCAAATCAAAACAACTTTTGATACCCCTGCAGTTGACAAAGTTTGTAAATATGGTGAAATAAAGAGTAGTTATTAGTTACATGTTGATCTACAAACAATTTTTGGGGGTTTCAAATAAAAGTTTTCATATTATTAAAAAAAAGAACTCTTTCCTTTCAAATATTTCTGCCCTTTTCTAAGTGTGCCATTAAGTGGTGTATCTTGACTGTGCATTTTAGACCAGTCTCTACCAGACAGCAAAATTTCAGACTGGATTGGCAAACATTTTAATTTTGGGGGACATTCAGAAAACTTGGGGGTCGATTATTCAAAGATACAGGGGGGTCAGGAAAAACCATGCTGGTCCATATTGAAAGCATTTGCAGATGACATATTAAATATGGGTTCACTGATGACATTGTCTTTGCAATGACAAAACATGGTGGAGAGAGGAGAAAATGCAAAAGTAACCTGAGCCCTATCTCTCAGGTAAAGATTTTGTTTTGTTGTAATGCTTTCAAAATTTAATAAAAAAAGAAAAAAAGAAAGCAGTATTGATCTTAGAAGAGTTTAGAGAAGACAGAAGCAAATGCTTTTCTATACATGTACCTTTCAAAGACAGACTCTATCATTTGAGCTTTATTCAACTCTTTGCCAAACAATACATATTTGGAGTAATCGAAATGGAAAGTATTTGAAGATGACAATTTAAATATGGCTGGTATCATGAGAATTGGCTGTTAAAGAAAAAAAAAAAAGCATGGTTACCAGCATTTTCTCCTTTTCCCACAATGTTATGGTTAAGAAAAGTCTATGACTTTTTTTGTTGCCTGCAAATGCTTTCAATTTGGATGAGTCTATAAGTACCGTCTGATAAAAAGCTACACTTTTTTTAGGGAAAAACAGATGAAACCATGATTGAATGATAACTAAGGAGCTAATGAATAAGAGAATATTTATCCTGTTAATACACATTGAAGTTCAAGAAAAATCTTCTGATAATCAAAATACTGTGAAACATGCCCTATTCGTTCTAATTATAACTCAACAGCATGTTCCTTTTTCAGAAAATAAGAATATTAGAGTTATTCCCCTTTTCCACAACCCTGAGGCTGCTATTAAAATGAATTATCAGTCCTTTGAAATGTATAAAATTCATATAAAGGATAATATATTGTTTTAAAATTCAGACTAGAAGATACAGTAAATGTTAAACAAAGGAAGCAGCAGTTGAGATTGCTTATTTAAGCTGTATTTTAAGAAGGAAAAATAGACTTTCATTAGTCTTATTTTTATAGAGGACTTCTAATTAACTCTTTACCAAACTACAAAGTTTTAGACTTGTCCAAATTGAAAGCATTTGCAGACAACAAAATTAATGTGACTCAAATATTGAAGTTTGTTTTGAGAAGGGTAGAAAACATTATGGGAAAAGGAGAAAATGCTGGTTACCAGCATTTTCTCCTTTTCCCACAATGTTTTCAAAAGGCTTCTTGCTCAGGGTCATGAAAACCAGTGATTGTCTGGTAAAGGGTTAAGATAAGACTTATACTTAATCTTCTTAGACAGTTTGAAGTTTCCAGTACAGCAATTTAAGCCTTTACCAGCATTTTCTCCTTTTCCCACAAGGTTTTCTACCTTTTCACTGAAAATTAGTATCATTTCAGCTACATTTAATATGTCGTCTGCAAATGCTCTCGATTTGGACCAGTCTAAAATTTTGTCGTTTGGTAAAGAGTTAAGCCTTTTCCAAATGATCCTGTGTTGCAATCCTGAGGTAAAAGGCTTTACGAAAATATCATAGGAAAACGACATGCTTTTAACTCTAGCAAAGACAAATTTTATGATTTGAGCCTCATGTAATGTTTATTTTGCCAATGTTTTCTATGTGAGCTAAAAAAAAGTGTGGTGCACATCATAGGTAAAGGGCAACACTAGGAATACAATGTACATTGATTACTTCACTGTCTGGCACAGTGTAACTGAAAAATTGTTGATAGTGGGATAAAATGCAAAACAAATGGGCCATGCTCTTTGAAAAGGGGCTTTATGCATCTGCTCAGGCTGACACGAGTTGAAACTTTTTCCTCTCTGTGAATTTCATTCAAATCCAAGGACCTTACTACTTTATGATCCACTTGGTTGTTTAACTAAATGGTTTTTATGGATCCATATTCATGTGATGACTTGCTTGGTATAATGCATCAGGGAGATGCATTAAACCCCCTTTTGACAGAGGGAGGCTAAAATGTTTTTATTAGTGTGTAAAGTAATGGGCTTGACATGGCAGATCTATTTTTATTCCAGGTAACAGAATCTGGTGTGAAATAGAGAAGGACCTTGAGGAGAATACAGAACTGGTTGCCTCATTTACCACTACCCTGCCCAAAGGGACCACCCTGCAGAATGAGACCACCTCTACTTCACAACTAGACAGTAGAAATGTAGGAACTAAGAAGTCAGAGACTAAATCACAGCTTTCACCACAACATGGTATAGTGAAATTTACTCTATTTTTTTCATTATTTGGGATTATGTTTACAAAGTATCATTTTCGTCCAATTTGGAAGATTCCAATGAGTTAAGTTTTGTGTGTGTTATCAACATTATTTCAGTTACTAGTAAGGTATTGTTGCGTTTCTTTCAGAAAATTTAAGATCTAGTGAATTTGAGAGCATTTGCTCCGGACTCATACATACCAACTAATCTTAACCCATAGAGTGCTAAATAAACCCGACAGACATTTTCAGTCAAAAAATATGACCCGGATAATTGCAATTTCATGCTTGGTTTTGCCTATAAAGATTTAGGAAAGCTGACAGTGTAAATCACAGATCAGACTGCATCTTTTGTGCAATCTGATCTTGATCGACAGTGGCTTCAAAGGCAACTGTGGTCGTGAAAGGTTAGTTATATTCTTGATTTAATTTTCAAGAATTTTCTAAGTTTTATAGTTGCACAATTTATTATTGACTTCACCAAATGGTATAGCCAATCAGAAATTGCATGACTTTTTATGTCTGCAATAAGACCATAATTTCAAATTCAAGCTCATCCAAACTGTTTGTGAGGACTGATGATTGTCATTGAGACAGAATTTGTTCTTCTTTGACTTCTAAACATTATTTTGATGATGAGTAAGCTGGAAATCAGATAATGGCTTGGAAAGAGTCGCATGAAAAGTATTGGTAAAATTAAATTCTAGGAATACATGCTGTAGGACTGAAATAATGTTGAAAATGGTATTATACACTTTTCTCATAAAGTTTTCTAATCTTGTGAGGTTGAATGCTATCATTTGAGCTATATTGATATAACCATCTGCAAATACTGTTGAAATTGGCAAATCTGTCATTTTATCGTCTGGTAAAAAATCTCAATTGTTCTCAGATACATGTAGTTTGGTCCTTTTTAACCCTTTACCACATGACAAAATTTTAGATCCTTCCAAAGTGAAAGCATTTGTAAACGACAATATTGATGTGGCTCAAATGATGTGATTTTTTTTTCTGATAGGGTTGAAAACATTGTTGGAAAAGGAGAAAATTCTAATCCGAAATCTGTGTTGGTAAGATCCAAACATGCAGTTACCAGTTACCGGTACTTCATTATCTTTCCTTTCACAGTGTTACGCTATGGATGTCCATTTTGTGCTGTAAGATTTTCAAGCCCAAGGACGTTGGAAGGACATCTAACATACTACTGTTCCAAAAAGCCTCCAGATTTTATCAGTCTGCAGGATCTACAACAGCGTCTACAGAAACAAGCAGAACAGTCTCTCGCTTTCTTGGAGAAGCAGACAGAGGCCCAGTCAAGTCATGAGCCAGGTACTAGTAGTTACTTTGTATGTTATGTAAAGGGCTAGTAATTCAGTATTTTCTAGTTTTCCCATAATGCTTTCCATATTTTAGATTTCCTGCAATTTTTTTTTAATCCTTTAACCTTTTACCGCACAATTCCAAGTTTAAAAAACCCCAAGAAAAAGGGCACTTGAAGTTTTAAAGTTTTATCTGCTGATTGCTTTGAATATTCAGAAGTCTGAAATTTTGTTGCTAAGGAGTTAACCGTTTACCACACAATCCCGACTTTTAACGAGCCTGAAAAGATGCCATTTGAAAATATTGTGGGAAAAGGAGAAAATGCTGGTAACCAGCATTTTCTCCTTTTCCCACAATGTTTTCTTTCCTTCCAAAAACAAATTTCAATTTTTCAGTCACTTTTATTTTGTCGTCTGCTAATTCTTTCAATTTCTACTTGTCTAAAATTTTGTCGTTTGCTAAGGGGTTAATGGTCTGTGAGGGAATCAGCAGAATACCAAATGAATAAGTCATGTTATGAAAAGGGGGTTTAACATATCCGCAAAAAGTATCAACTTGGGTCAGCTTGTAAGCCTAACACAGGTCAAAACTTTTCGCTTTTGGTAAATTTTTTGCTTGCAAAAGGACCATTCTACTTGTTAATTCAACCTGTGGTCAGACACAATGGATTTTATGGATCCATAATTATGTGATGACTTGCTTGGTATAGTGGATCACAGAGATACATCAAACCTCCTATTGTCAGAGTGGAGCTCAAATGAAATAGCCACATTTGGTCAATAAAAGACATTTTCAGCCAATCCTAAGAGACCTAGATACTGTAGAATGTAAGCTGTTTTGTTTAACCCATTACCAAACAATTTCTGGTTTTATCAACCTTAAGAAATTATGCTTTTCACAACATTCTGGGAAAAAAAAATGCTGATAACCAGCATTTTCTCCTTTTCTTTTAATGTTTTCTAACTATTCTCATCATTTGAGCCACTTTGACTTTGTTGTCTGGAAATGCCTTGGATTTGGACAATGATAAATTTTGTCATTTGATAAAAAATAAAAATATCTTATAGGATCTCCAACATTGCCTGTCATTTTTTCACTCAAAGTGTTAAATGTTCTTATAGTAATGTTCAGTTTTCATTGTTTTTTTCAGAGGCTGCAAGTCCAAGTTCAGGTATCAGCATTAGAGTGTCACCTAAAGGTCATAAAAGGTCATCAGAGGAAGCTCAGATGGATTCATCAGATAGCACATCTGAAAGTGAACTTACAAGGTCAAAAGTGTTGAAAGCTACAGAGCAGTTGAAGTGTTCACTTTGTGACCATGCCGCAGAGAACTTGGTTAGTCTTCATGCACATATGAACTCTCATGGTAACAGTGTTCCAAAACTTCCTGACTCTGATAGGCTGTCAGTTTCACCACATTGTCAAGATGAAATGTTCTGTAAAGAATGTAATATCCAGTTTTCATCACTGAAAACATATTATGGGCATAAAGAATTCTATTGCCAGTATAGTCGTTCCAAACAGACCAAATTAGGAGAGGATATTAGTGAAGCTAGCCCACTATCAATTAGAAACCTGGCCCCACATGATCTGTCACCAAAGTCTATGCATACTGTTCCAGCAGGACTAGATGCTGCGGCATTGTTAGCTTCCAGCAAAGCTGTATTACCTCCAGGTATGATTGTTCCTGGCCTTCTTCAGTCTCAACTTCTCCTGCAGACAATGTCCAAAGATTTGCCTCTACTGTTGAGGAACTCTCATGTGGGTGAAATCAAGTTATCTCCACCTGTTAAAGTAGCAACAGAATCGGATAGTTCTTCAAAGATTGCAGATGATCAGCCTTTAGATTTGAGTAAGAACAAATCAAGTGAAAGGAAGGAATCTGATTCTGGGAAAGACTCTCCAGAGGGAAGGGAATCTGTGAAAGGAATCAAGCAGGAACCAGATAGTGCACCACAAGTTAGTCCAACAGAGACGATGAAGCTGAGAACCATACCTGAGAAACTGCCAACATGTATAGGTCAGTCACCTGTAAAAACACCACTAAACATTCCGACAATTCTTCCAACATTCATGGCCAGTGCCCAAACACAGTTTGTGAACAAGAAACCAATACCTCCTCTACAATCTGTGAGCAGATGTGTTGAGTGTAATATTGTATTCTACAAACATGAAAACTATTTGATTCACAAAGAACATTACTGTTCGGGTAGACGAGTTAAGGATCATACAGGAGACTCTAACAATTCTGATACAGATATGAAAAGTCCTGATTTAGCCAAGCAATCACCTAATGCTGTAGAATCAGTAGAAATCAACACTAAACTGCTAAACAAGATACCTAAAGGAGAGGATACTGATGACAAAAATCATGTAAAAGCAAATGAAGTGTGTTACAAATATTTCTGCATTCCATGTAAAATAAAATTTAGTTCTGCAGGAACTCTAAAAGCACATAAGGAGTTTTATTGTCCAAGTGGTAAGGAAAATGATGCAAACATAATGATCAAAGACAAATCAGGCAAATTAGGTGAACAAAATCAAATGGCTAATTATAGATGTGAGATATGTAAAAGTGAGTTTATGTCTGCCAGACTGTTAAAGTTACACATATGTATGGGAGAAGTTGCCACTGCACCATTGTTGAGGTGTATGTACTGTGACTATGTTACACAAACAGAAAGTCGCCTCTCTGAGCATGTTAAGGTGCATGTTCCTACCAAAGCTTTTAAGTGTAATCTGTGTGGTTACCGTGGTAACACTGCAAGAGGTATGAGAATGCATGGTAAAATGCATGTGGAAAATGGAGAAGAATTCACAGATGATAACATGATTGAATTTGAAGAACCACCTCTTGTGCCAATTCAGAGGAATGGGACTTGTGAAAAGGGACCCATTGATGTGGAAACAGAACTTATTCGCATGAAAAATGAGCCCTACAAACGGAGAAGGTCAAGGAAATCTTTTGAGAAATCAGAGAATATGGTTCCATTTCTAGGTCAAAACCTTCTGACCCAGATTTGTGCAGCTTGTGGACAGACATTTACAAATGTGAGCGACTTTGTAATCCATCTTAGAATGCATGAAATAGCGGCACTAGAAGCAATGAAAAGTATGAAGACTTTACGTTGTGAGCATTGCAATGATTATGTGGCTGAATCCCTAACTAGTCTTCTTGTACATATGCAATCTAAACATCCAGAACAGCTGCCAAGTACCAGTAAGTCAGAAAACGAGCCTATCTCAGGGTCAGAGTGTGAAAGATCACAGTCAAGAGATAGTGACCTTTCTAATGAAAGGTCAAGGTCAAATTCTGTTGAGAGTTCAAGGACATCCAAGTCAAGTTCTAGTCAGAGTAACCAAACAATGGGTAGATCTCTATCTCCACAAATCAAGTCAGAAAAAACAGAAAATGATCAAAGGAATGACAGTGATTTGGACAACAAATTTGAAAATGGCAGTGTTGATTCAGTTGAAAAGGATGGAACAGCTGGTGAACATTCAGATGTTAATGGACATGAAATGGAAGGAAAACGATCTAGCAAAGTCAATGATCTGGATAACAAAAATAAATCTCCAACTTCATATATTCATGCATCCCATACCATCACTGGATCTCAGTCTACATATTCACAAGCAGCGGGATCTCCTTCTTCTGGTTCTCCCAAACCTTCTCCAACACAGGAAACCAATCAAACAGAAAGTGGATTGTCTGAGTCCTCCACTGTTGCTAGGCAACAAACTGTTACTAGTTCTGTTCAGGAAGGTTTGGTCTCTCCCAAATTAAATTCTCTAAAACAGGAGAAAATGTCACCTAAACAAATGTCCCCAGACCCAAAGACAAGATATTTGATGAGTCAGAATATTTTGAATATCAAGCAGGAGCAGACATCTCCAACTTCAAAATCACCCTTAAAAACCCCTCCCCCTTCCAGTCCCAAATCCCTTAGTTCTTCCCCTAAATTATCCATGATACCCCTCTCTGCCCAGTCTCAAACTTTTCAAAATTTACCATTTCTGTATAACCCTCAGGCTATGCTTTCCTTGTACCATTTACCAGGGGGAACTTTGAACCTTGCCCCTGGGAGCCCTGTTAGCCCAGGCGTGTCCAGTGGGGGAGACAAAAATGGGCGCAAATATTGTAAACATTGTGATATCAATTTTACATACTTGTCATCATTCCTTACACATAAAAAATATTATTGTAGTGCTAGAAACTCCACAGAGGAATCCCAGAGTCCCACTGCCACAGCCTGACCTTGACCCTTAACTCTTTCCATACCAGTGATGATACAAGAAGCTTTTGTGGACGTCATAGATCAAGATCAGATTGCACAGAATGTGCAGTCTGACCTTTGATCTACACTAACCACTCTTTTATTCTAGATTGTAACTGAATTATCTCTTCATTTTGCATTGGAACCGTATCTGTATCCATAGAACATTATTTATTTTGTAGTGAAGGAGTTAACCAAACAATTTGGAGATTAATTATATAACGGCCTTGAAACGATAATTTTTTTAAAGCATTGTGGGAAAAGCAGAAAACCCTAGTTGCCAGCATTTTCTCTGTTTCCGACAATGTTTTGAAACCTTCCATAGACAAATTATGGGAGCTACTTTGAATAATCATCTGCTAGTGCTTTCAATTTGGACAGGCCTATAATTTTGTCGTGTGGTAAAGAGTTAACTTCTGTATAAGCCAACAAAATTCTAGACATGTCCATTCTAAAAGCATTTGCCTACTATAAATAAAGATCACCCTTGTGAGAGGAATTGTTTTTGAATGGAAAGAAAAGATTGTGGAAAAAGGAGAGAATGCAGGTCACCACATATTTCATTCAAAGCATCTTACCTCATTAACCCTTTACCAAATAATCCCGCATTTTAACAACCCTGACAAAGAGGGCTTTTGAAAACATTGTGAGAAATGGAGAAAATGCTGGTAACCAGCATATTCTCCTTTTCCATAATCTTTTCTTCCTGTTCAAAAACAATTCCTCAGTCTTATCAACCCTTTTAGCGACAAATCTCTTCTTCAGTTGTACCATGTATTTTACATGTATTTTTTATCTGCAACAGTTTTGAGTTTGAATGAGTCTAAGATTTTGTCGTTTGGTAAAGAGTTAAATCACAGCATAGTTTGGTTAACCTTTTACCAGACAACAAAATTCTAGCCTTGTCCAAATTGAAAGCTTTTACAGAAGACAATTTCAGTGTGGCCTAAATGGTGCAATTTATCTTTAATAGGGTAGAAAACATTGTGGGAAAAGGAGAAAATGGTGGTTACCAGCATTTTCTCCTTTTCCAACAATGTTTTCAAAAGGCTTCTTTCCCAGGGTCGTTAAAAGTCGGCATTGTGCGGTAAAGGGTTAAACAGTTGAATAGGTAAATGACCTTCAGTATGGAACTGTTCACTCCCACTCCTGAAACAAATGACCTTCAGTATGGAACTGTTCACTCCCACTCCTGAAACAATTTTAAAACCATGTTAACTTGCTTTTAACAGGCAATGCTCCATTATCCAAAGCTTTATTTCAATATCTATTGAAAAGCATGTTTTCCATTTTTTCAAATATTTGTCCTTTTTGCTTCTTTTACTTGGCAGTATAATGTCTTTACTCTTTACCAAACAACAATCTTTGATAGACTCATCTCTATTTAAAGCATTCACAGATGGCAAATTAACTCTTTACCACTCGACAAACTTTAAGACTGGTCCAAATTGAAAGCAGTTGCAGACGAAAATTTAAATGTAGCACAAATGATGATTACTGTCTATGACGGGGTAGAAAATATTGTGGGAAAAGCAGAAAATGCTGGTTACCAGCATTTTCTCCTTTTCCCAAAATGTTTTCGAAAGACCTCTTTCTCAGGGTCATTAAAACTAGGGACTGTGTAGTAAAGGGGTTAAATGGAACTCAAATGATGGGAACTGTCTGCAACAGGGAAGAAAAGACTTTAGGGAAAGCAGAAAATTCTAGTTACTAGAACTTTCTCCTATTCCCCACAATGTTTTCAAAAGCATTCTTCCTTTGGGTCATTAAGACTCAGTATTGTTTAGGAAAGGGTCAAATCAGCCTATTAGTAATGGTTTTAACCCTTTACCACACAGTCCAGAGTTTTAACAACCCTGGAAGTATAGGCCTTTGAAATCATTGTGGGACAAGGAGAAAATGCTGGTAACCAACATTTCCTCCTTTTCCAACAATGTTTTCTACCCTATCAAATACAAATTCCATCATTTCAGCTACATTTAGTTTGTTGTCTACTAATGCTTTGAATTTGGACCTGTCTAGAATTTGTTGTTTGGTAAAGAGTTAACTCTTTACCAAACGACAAAATTTTAGACTTATCCATATTGAAAGTATTTGCAGACGATAAAATAAATGTGATTAAAAAATTGAAACTTGACTTTAAAATAGTAGAAAACATTGTGGGAAAAGGAGAAAATGCTGGTTACCAGCATTTTCTCCTTTTCCCACAATGTTTTTATAAGGCTTCTTCCTCTGGGTTGTAAAAACAAGGGATTGTTTGGTAAAGGGTTAAAAGATATGTTACTTATATTCTATACAAGAAAATTGCAATAGAGAATGATAGGATGGATATTGATATTACATATGGAATACTCTGTGAAAAGGTAGTTTAAAGCATCTTCGTAAAGTATCGACCCATGTCAGCTTGTATAGTCATGGGCTGAAACTTTTTGCTATTCGTAAATTTTCTTCAAGTCAAAGGACAATTTCATTTCATTACTCAGCTGATTTTCTGACACAATAAATCCATATCATGCAATGGTGTGTTTGGTATAATGCATTACGAAGATGTGGTAAACCGCCTTTTCTGAGATTGCTACTCATAATACTAGAGTATTACCCAAGAAACATGAATCTTCTAGTATATGTGGATAATAAACCAATAGTCAAGTAAAATTAGTAATTTAGTACAACTTTTGACAGGGACTGAAAGGAGACCATCATAAGCCCCCTATGTTAGTCTCTCTGTTGAAATTGGATGGCTGAAATATTGTTTCCATCAATATTCATTAGTTCTATGAGTGACTGTTTAACCCTCTACCACTTAATCCTGAGTTTTTGCCAGACAACAAAATTCAGACTTGTTCATGTAGATGGCAGTTACAGATGACCAATTAAATGTGGCTCAAATGATAGGGTTTGGCTAAGTGGAGGTAGAAAACATGGGATAGGGAAAAAGGCTGGTTGCCAGCATATTCTCCTTTTCCTAAAATGTTTTTTTAAAGCCTTCATCCTCAGGGTCATATAAATTCAGAAATTTTGGTTATGGGTTAAGATGTATTGAATTATGCATATACGAGAAAAGGGGATAATATAGAATGTAGCTGGATGGTTAAGTACTGTAATTTAGTCAAGGTAATTTGCTATTGATGTGAATTATTAGTACATTTTAATTGATCGTTAGTTCTGAATTTTTGTCCAATCCTATTCAGAGGATGAAAAGAAACCTGCCTTTTATACTTTGATCCTGTTTATGCCAAACCTCAATGGCTTCAGATGTAGCACACAGGGCTTATTTGTGCAGATTAGAACTCAAGCTCTGTGAAAAATTCTATATTTGGATTGGGCTTGTGACCTTTCTCGCCTCAGAATTTTCATTAACCCTTTACCTAGCAATCCTGTGCTTTTACATACCTGAAGAAGAGGGCTTTTGAAAACAACAGTTGGAACAGGGGAATACTGTATAAGTGGAAATTTTTGCAATGTGGAAATTTTTGCAATTTCACAAATTTGAAAATTTCGCAAACTTTTCTGTTCGCGTATTTTACCCTAAGTATACCAGCAAATAACGACTGTCTTGAATTCACAAACATTTCCGTATGCAAATTTGTCTGTAATCGGTAATTCGCAAATTTTTCGACTCGGGTATATATCCACGTATACAGTATCCTACTCTCTAGTATCATTGTTCTTTACCGACAAAGCTTTCTACTTTTTCAAAGATAAATCCCATCATCTGAGCCATGTTTAATTGGTTGTCTGTAAATGGTTCCAATGTGGTCTAAAATTTTGTGGTGTAATGAAGAGTTCGATCCTGGGTATGCCAAAGATTTTACCCATAAGAACTTTGTAACATTAATAGTATTCCAATTCTACTTGCAAAACTACCTGCTTTGCTATGATACTCTGTGTCAACCAATCAGTTGGCTATAGTCTTGTATTTAAGTTGAATAAGACCTGGAGTTAGAATGGTTTATAAATACATGTACAGCCTCAGGAATGCATAGTTAGGTAATATGACAACTGATGCTGTTGGCATTGGTACACACAACAAAACTTCTAAACAGACACTTTGTTTCTCCTGTAAATTTGACCAAGTAATGGACAGGTAAATGAAAACAAATTGTAACTTACATGTGGATGTTAGCCATGGTATTGTAATGAATAGATTCTCGATTTTGCCAACAGAAGGCATCTTTTTTTCGAAAAAAGAAAAACTTAATATGGTTTGTGTATGTGTGGTGCCTATCAAAACAGGTTAAAAAGAAAGGCACAAATTAATGAAATTTTGTCAGCAATAAGAAAAACATTAAAGTATTTTCTGCACTAAAATATAAACAGAGAGAAGGAGCTGAAAAAAAAAAGATTTTTCAATTTTCAATGTTGAGTGAATGAATGATAAATAAGTTCCTTTCAAAAGAACGAGTTGAAAAATTCTTTTTTAGACTGAGGTATGCTGTAATACTGGTCAATTATTCTCCAAAAAATCAAACCAAATATACTGTCTTTTTTCTGGATAGGGTGTGCTAGAAAAGGTTTACGGGAAATTCCAGCTTAAAAGTGTTCGTTTAGAAGTTTTGTTGATTGTAAATATGCATAGTTAGGTAACATGACATAACTGATGCTGTAGGCAATGCTATACATGCATAGTTAGGTACCTATGACATTAACAATGCTGTTGGCAGCGGTATATGTAGCTCTGTACCAGATTGCAAAATTTTCCATATTGAAAGCATATTAAAAATGTGGCTCAAATAATGGGAATTGTCTTTGAAAAGGCTGAAAATATTGTGGGAAAAGGAAACAAGAGCACTGTATGCCAGTGCCAACACTTTGCTGCAAGTGCTTGATTTTCTTAGTTGAAAAAGGGATATAACTGTGTAAAAAATGTTTTGATGGTTACCTGCCCCTATTGTACAATTTCTCCTTTTGATAGTAAACAACTTGTCAAGGTTTGAAGTGAATATCTTCAAAAAAAAACAGAGATATTACAAAATGTCAAAGTTTTCACACCATGAAAACGCAGACAATGCCGCCAGGGCTTTGATAATAACTTGTTTCCTTCAAAAGCAGTCGAGCTAAAAATGCTAGTTACCAGTATTTTTTTCCTTTTCCACAATTTTTTCAGAAGCCATCTCCCGAAAGGATGAATAATAAGCCTGACAGGTAACAACTTTTCTGCTTTTGCAATTTCTATCTGGATATTTTCAACAAGTGTGCTATATCAACCTTGTGCCATATACATGTACATGTAATCTTTTGTCCTGGGAGAAGTAATTGCTTTAAGGACATTGATATTTGTTCCAGTATAATGTTTGTTTTCACTTTTCATTATCTATTGCACACCATTTGATTATAATTATGACTTTTTATTTTGCCACATTTGACATCTTTTAAAAATATTGTGGGAAAAGAAGGCTATAAGCAAATGCTTGTTTTCCTGAAAATATTTTCCATGTCATTTAAAATGTAAAAGTACTTTTTCCCTTCCCCTGCATCCTTTCTTCATTTTGCATCACTTGTAGTTGTGGTTGGTAGGTGTCGAAATGGTGTCTTTGGTATAGGAAAATGCGTGTTAAGAACTTGAAGGATAAATATGTAGTCTGATCTTGGTTCTCCTGCAGCATTTTCTGTTTTTCCCATAATGATTTCAACTCTTTCAAAGACAAATCTCATATGTTGAAGCTAACCTATAGAGCACTAAATAAGTAAGTTATAAAGTTAAAGTTATTATTACTGTGGTACCTTTTTACCACAGAAATTTAAGTCTCATGGAAATTCAAAGCAATTGCAGATGACAAATTAAACATGATTCCAATTATGAGATTTTCCTCTGAAAGGGTAAAAAACAGTGTAGGGAAAATACTGGTTGCCAACATTTTCCCCCTTTTCTACAATGTTTTCAAAAGCTTATTCTTATTCAGGTTTGTTAAAAGACAGATATTTTTTTTCTAAAGTGTTTACAAAAAAAGATCTTTTCATTGCAACTTTAACTCTTTACCACACAATCCCGACTTTTAATGACCCTGAGAAAGAAGCCTATAGAAAACATTGTGGGAAAAGGAGAAAATGCTGGTAACCAGCATTTTCTCCTTTTCCCACAATTTTTTCAAAAGGCCTTTACCTTAGGGTCGTTAAAAGTTGGGATTGTGTGGTAAAGGGTTAAAGGTTTACTTAAATATGAGTAGTTTGTGTTTCTCGGAAGCTGTCGTTTAGACTGATTTCTAGATAAACAGCCTGTTATCTTTTGAGATAATCTACATTTCACCGAGTGAATCAATATTCTACACTTTAAAATAGAAGGATGGTATATCTAAATAATCTACTTGTATTTGATCTGACAAATATACATTGTCACACTTGGCTACAGAAGAATCATACTTTGTTTGGTTTTAGCCCTCAACTCTTTATCAAACAACAAACTTAAGATGTGTCCAAACTGAAAGCATTTGCAGACAACAGATAGATGTGACTCAGAAATTCAAATTTGCCTTTGGAAGGGTAGAAAACATTGTGGAAAAAGGAAAAAGGCTGATAACCAGCATTTTCTCCTTTTCCCACAATTTCTACTCTTTCAAAAACAAATTGCATCATTTGAGTCACATTTAATTGGTTGTCTGCAAAGGCTTTCAATTTGGACTGGTCTAAAATATTGTTGTCTGGTACAGGATTAATTAAATCACTAATAAAAGCTGTAGGATGGATAAAAATGTTTAGTAGTGTTGATATTATGCCTGCAGTGGCAATAAATTATTGTAGTCATATCTAAATTTTGTTGCTGTTGTTGCATATTCAAGAGTTATTTCCCTTTATTATTTGGGGAAGGAGTGCCATATTCATTATAAACACAAGTATTTGTTGTCTTGAATGAAGTCGGAAAATAATTTTTGTTGTAATTTATGACTATCTATTCAAAATAATTTGTTCTGATTTTGATAATAAAACTAAAGTGAAATCATAATTATGTTTTGAGTTTTATTTTTTATTCAAACAATTTAACTCTTTACCACATAATCCTGAATTTTAACGACCTTGAGCTTAAAGATTTTTGAAAACACGGTTGGAAAAGGAGAAAATGCTGGTTACCAGCATTTTCTCCCTTTCCCACAATGTTTTCTATCTTCTCATGGACAATCCTATTTTTATGAGATATATTGTCATCTGCAAGAGCTTTCAATGCACATGAACCAAAACTTTTGTCATCTGGTAAAATATTAACCCTTTACCACAAAAAACATGTTTCTTCATTCAATTCTAAATTAAACTGCATATCTAGCAATCTGATTGGCAGAGACAATAACCCTCTACTAAACAACAAAATAGACTCATCCAAATTGAAAGCTTTTGCAGATGACAAAAAAGATATGGTTCATATGATGGGATTTGTCTCTAAAAGGGTAGAAAACATTGTAGGAAAAGGCGAAAATGCTCTTTACCAGCATTTCCTCCTTTTTCCACAATGTTTTCAGCTTTGGGTCACTCTTTACCAGATGATACCCTGCTTTAACCCTTTACCTCACAATTAACCAAACATTAATGACCATGAGGAAAGAAGCATGTTGAAAACATAGCGGGAAAAGGAGAAAATGCTGCTAACCAGCATTTTCTCCTTTTCCCACAATGTTTTCCACCCAATCATAGACAAATTCTACCATTAAAGCAGCAGTTACATTGTTGTCTGCAAAATGCTTTTAATTTGGACATGTATGCATTTTGTCATGTGGTAAAGAGTTAACACTCTGAGCAGTAGAGTTTTGAAAAGATTGTGGGAAAAGATTGGAATGCTGGTAACCAACATGATGTCCTTTTCCTCTAATGTTTTCTAGCCTTCTTAAGACAAATCCCATCAACAGAGTAACTATAGAAAATATTTTCAGTTTGAAAATACTCTAAATATGGATCAGTCTTAAAAAACTAGTTGTCTGTTAATACCACAGAAACCTTTCTTAAATTTAATTCTCAATTTTGTGACTAGCCATCTGATAGGCTGAGATATTTCAAATCTGCCAATCAGAAAGCAAGTATTGAAAATCAGAGTTATACATATGATTTACCTATATTTCTGAGTACAAATCCAGATGCTACTAGGCACATCAAGATCCTCTGCCAAGCCTGAGAGCTCAATTGATACCGGACAAACTAGTGCTGCGAGTTTGAATCCCAGTTTGGCAAAGCTCCACTATTGGATTTAAGATAGTCATTGTGACAAGATTAATTCCTCTCTCTTCGATGAACATTGTTAGAGTTTTAAAGTAGGTGGTCCTTCGGATAGAGTGTTGCTCAAAGGCAATGTAATTCCATGAACCCATTGATAGGTGCACTGGCCACTATTATAAAACTGAAATTATGTTGAAATCCGCATATAACATCAAGCAAACTTCAGTTACACTTTCTTAAATACCAATGAAACCACTTTCAGCAAACTCACACAACATAATTAACTGAAGAAGAGAGATAACCATAAATGGTATACTTCAGCATGTATCAATGAGTTATCTTCCTTCTTGCATGTACAAACAAAATCCATTTGTTTGGTGCCATTAGATAATGCTAGCATTTCAAGTCAGTACAAAACTCCTTATATCAACAAATAGTGCTTTAATTATAAGAATTTTAACATACAGTAAGGAATTCATACATAAAAATTACATGCTATATAGCAGTTTACGTAAAATCATGAAACAAAGTTGCCACAATGCTGCATATTAAAGGAAAAAGACACACTGTAAGTTAAAGTCATCACTAGTTCCTCTCCACCACACTGTTTGCACCAGCTTTTCTGTCCTTATGATCAGATCTGGCATGAGCTCTCCAAACATGGGTTGGTACCTCAACACAACTAGAGTTAAACAAAAAAAAAAAAAAGCAGTCACTTAATGCTTTACCACACGACAAAAGTTTAGACTGGCCCAACTTAAAAGTATTTGAAGAGGACCAATAAAATGTGGCTCAAATGAGTGAGTTTGTTTCTGAAAGATTAGAAAACATTGTGGGAAAAGGAGAAAATGCTGGTTACCAGCATTTTTTCCTTTTCCCACAATATTTTCAAAAGTCTAATTTCCCAGGGTCGTTAAAAACTGGGATTGTGTGGTAATGGATTAAACCTAAATGACCCTGAGGAAGACAACTTTACAAAACAAAGTGGGAAAAGAACAAGATGCTGGTAACCAGCACTGTCTTCTCTTCCCACAATGTTTTCTCCATTATCAAAAGCAAATCCAATCGTTTAAGTCACAATTACTTTGTTGTGTGTAAGTGATGTGGATTTGGACATATTTAAATTTTGACGTTTGGGAAAGAGTTCAACCTTTACCAAACGACCCCGAATTTTAATGGCAATGAAGAAGATTTCCTGTAGCAAAAACTGGGGGAAATGCAGAAAAGCATTTTGTCTTTTTTCCGCAACGTTTTCTACCCTGTATTTGTCTCACAACAAACTAGTTCTAAATGCATTGTGGCAAAGGATTAGTACATGTATTTTATTCTTAAAAGGGCAATCACTCCTTTTTCCACAATGTTTTCATGTCATTAATTGCATGTAGTATTGTCTAAAGGAAGCTATTCAGTCTTTTATCATCTCACAAAACTTAAATGGTTTTTCACTTAATTAAGTAAGGGGATAGTTGGTAAGTTTAGTTATCATACAAGAAGAAAGACAACGGTAAGAAAAAATTATTTTTCAATGCTTTTTCCTTCAAAATGGACTCTGAAGGTTATTTATAGATTTCCAGCAATGGGAATGTCACATGATCAATAGCACACGTCGATTACAAGAATTCATATTCAAATCTGGATGATCAAATAATATCTGATGTAACTCAAATAGATGAAATTACCTATTGCAAAAGTACCATCCTGTTAACCCTTTCCCAAATGACAAAATTTAGATTCTTCTAAACTGAAAGCAGCTGCAAAGGACACGTTTCAAATTAGTTCAATTGACCTTAAGCTCCTTAACATGGTAGATAATAGGGTGGGATAGAAGAAAATCCTGGTCACCAGCATTTTCTCCTTTTCTAACAATGTCCAGAAGAGTTTTTTTTTTTTTCCTGCAGGGTGGTTAACACGGGAGTGTTTGGTAAAGGGTTAAACAAGAGGCCCAAAATATTCCTTTTTTTTTCTGAATGTAACTGTATAGGTTATAAGACTGCAACGAAAAATCTATCTAAATAGAGGACCTTACATGAGTGTTTATGTATTACCATTTTTATCAAAAGAGTTGACTAAAATTATATGATGTGAGCATTGGCGAGCGTCATATACATTTTAGTCTACGAGTTTGATAAAGATGATAATACATAAACATGAATGCGAGATTCTATTTATCACATAAAACGAATGAAAGACAAATATGTGCTCGAATTATCACCTTCAACCTATATACCGTTCACACATTCATGTTGATGTAGTTCGTTTTGAAATGTGTACATGCACAAGAAGATAGCTCTGTGACATGTACATCGAAAATGGAATGAACCAGTTTAAGATAGGAGGTAAATCAAACTATTTCCAAATTTTCTGGAATTAAATGACTTACGCTGCATTTCTTATTTTATTGAACATGAAAATCATAGTATTTTTCTGCACACATATGTTTTGGCAACAATGACGTCATTTTTCCACAAAATGGCGCAGTAGTACAAATTCCTGCAAGTGCTGCATTTGGTTTCGCCAGCATAACAAGCTCATAACAACAAAAATAACTAGAGTCGGAGCCCAAAAAAACGATAATACGCTAGTGTATTATCGAAAATAAGTCATGGGTTTAATACACTGCTGGAGGCGGTTTTATGTGATAAAACGTATCTATCCTTGTAATACAAGAAATTTTGATTTACAGCAAAAAAAAACCTAAATAGGCCCCTTTAACTGATATTGATAATAAACATTTTACAAAGATGTTTTAACCCTTTACCACACAATCTTGACATTTAATGACCATGAGAAGGAAGGCTTTTGAAAACATAGTGGAGAAAGGAGAAAATGCTGGCAACCAGGATTTTCTCCTGTTCCCAAAATGTTTTCCACCCTTGCCAAAACAATTTTCAATTTTGAGTCACATTTATTTTGTCCTCTGCAAATGCCCTCAATTTGTTGTCATGTAAAGGGTTAAAAGTTGTTGGTTGTTTCATCTTGTACATAGTGATACATAGTAATAATGACAAATACAACTACAACAGATACCACAACTACTACAACTACTACAGGACATACCCAGTGGACTGGTGCTCCACATATACAGGGTTCTTTGTTTTGCTAGTGTTTTTAGGTATCAGCTCACCACAACACTTCCATGTTTTGTTTACTGTAATGTAGACCAAAAAAATGAACTAATATTATAGTAAATATTTTACTAACATGTTTTATTTTAAACTGGCGAGGATCTCCAGTAAGGAATGACCAATTTTCTTTAACAATTTACCACACACACAAAGATTTTGATGTGTTCAAACTGAAACTATTTGCAGACGACAAATTCAATGTGGTTATAGAAATATTTTTTGTCTTAGAAATAGTAGAAAACAGTGTAAGAAAAGGAGAAAATGCTGTTTACCAGCATTTTCTCCTTTTCCCAAATTGTTTTCAAATGTTGTCTTCATCAAAGTTGTTAGAATTCATATTTTTTCTGTTAAGGTTTAACACATAAATTCCTGCAGAAAATTTATCATCTTGAAGTAGACTATCCTGAAAAAGCAATTTCTCCATTTGCCACAAACGTTTTCAAATATAGTCATGAATACAGCCTTAACCCTTACCACATAATCCCTTGTTTCATTGACCCTAAAGAAAAAGGCTTTTGAAAACATAATGGGATAGAAAGCATTGTAGGAAAAGAACAAAATGCTGGTTATCAGCATTTCCTTCTTTTCCCACAATGATTTTAAAAGCTTTCTTTGTCAGGGTTTTTAATACTCAGCATTGTCTAGTAAACAGTTAAGAATGTTTTCAACAATATTTTAGTGTTGTCACTTTGGCATCTAATTATCCATGCCTTTAGTTGCTTTTACCAGTACTAAGCACATCACTCTTTCCAAGCCACTGGCTGCTGTCTCTAAAAGTATTGTCAAAACATGAGTAAGGGACCAATGAGTTAGACATGCAGTGAGTGAGCAATGAATCCTGTCTCAATGACTATCATCAGTCCTCAGGAAGAACCTGGCCAAGCTGGGGATTCAAACACCCCCACTCCCCCATTTCAATCTTATCATGGGGCCAGTGCACCTAACTATGCTTTGCTGGAGTTTCTTTTACCAGTACTTCACACAGTATTCTTCCCCAACTTCCCAAGCCATTGGCTGTTTTGTCATATAACCAATGTGATAACAATGATCAGCTGTGAGAAAGTTCTGTCTAAGTCAATCTTGTCAGTCTTTGGTAAGAGCTCTGCTCAAATGGAATTCAAACTCATGACCCCTGGCTTAAATGCCCAGTACCTCACCAGCAGAGCCACAAGATTCAGCCCAGGATATAATGAGTCAAAAACTACCTACCTATATAACCACTGTGATGTCTGCAGGGTGTTGTATCTTTCAGACTTGTGAATTCCTTGTGACAGTGCAGACAGTGACCATGGTCTAGCACAGAGCTTGTGGTCTTCTGAGGCCTAAGGAATCAACAATTTAATCTGTTATCAAACAATTCCATGTTTTAAAGACGCTGAGGAAGGAGGTTCTTGAAAACATTGTGGGAAAAGGAGAAAATGTAGTAAACAAGCATTTTCATCTTTTTTTATTTTCTTGAAGACAAATATCATTACTTTAGCCCAATTTTATTGGTTCTCTACAACTGGTTCTTGTTTGGACAAAATTAAAATCTTGTTTGGTAAAGGGTTGAAGGAGGTTGAAAGATAATACATAGTCAAACCTAAATAACCCTATACTACACAATTCCGGTTTTGACGACCCTGATGGAGGCTTTTGAAAACATTGTGGGAAAAGGAGAAAATGCTGCTTACCAGCATTTTCTCCTTTTCCCACAATGTTTTCTACAATTTCAAACGAAAATTTCCTACGCTGTTCAAAGTTTATTTTGTTGTCTACAAATGCTTTCAGTTTTGTCTGGTCTTAAATTTTGTTATTCGGTAAAGAAAGAATTTAGAGAATTCTATACTCTTTGAAATAAGCGGTGGACTTTGAAATCATCCTTGTAAATTAGCAAGTCATTGTAAATCAACCCTTTACCAAACTATCCCTTGTTTTAAAGTGGGATCCAGCCAGATTTTGTTTCACAAGTCATTTTTAGAAACTCTTGATATAGACAAGTCATTTCATTTGTGTGCAAATATAGCTTTAAAACAGAAATATAGACAGAAATACATGTAGAAAACACATCAATTTTGGTATTTTTGGTAAAAATTTCCTGTTCAAATAGTAATAGGATAACAGTTAAGTGTGTAACAAGTGACAAATTCATCTGAATACAGAAAACCACATTTCCCCCATACCTCAGTTGCAAGAGTGCCAAGTTATGACTTTGAATGTCATGGGTTTGAATCCCAGCCAAGGCAAATTTTTTCTTTCTGCTTTCTTGTTTTTGTTTCCCTTCAGTTAATGGAATTTCATACCTTAATAATTCAATATTAGTTTTTTTCATGAACATTGGCGAGTTCTGACTGGCTGAAAAAAATTTTTCATAGCTCCATGAAAAAAAAAATTAAGCAGTGCCGGAACTACTTTTGCAGTCAAACTAATGTAAACAAACATGCATACGAGATTTCATAATGTTTTTCTTTCTGATTTTAGATCTATGTCGAGTCCGAAGTTCAAACTGTTAGCTGAATTTATTTTCTCTGAATATTGAAAAAAAAAAAAAAAAAAAAAAATCCAACAGTAAGTTCAAAGAGAGAGCTGAAAGCTCATTGTCACTTTGCTGAGTTCTAACAATCTTATTTTCAACTTAAATCTAGCATATTGAACTTCTAATAATATCTACTAAATCTGCAAATGTTCAATACTATAATGACGTCACGAATTTACGTCATTTTTACGTCATGAACGAGCGCTATGAAATATGAATGAAATGGACATTGAATACATACCCAATGTTGGATTTACAAAAAAAAAAAAAAAAACAGTTAGTATTATTTAAGTGCATATTTGTTGTCTGTGATCTTGAATTATAAGGAATGGAGAGAATTTTCTTTTGTTTTCATGGAGGTATGAAAAAAAAAAACCTTATCACACTTTTGTATGAAACCAGCACTTTCTCCATTTTCTATAATGTTTTCCACCCCTTTTTAAATGCACACTTAATTTGTTATCTGCAAATATTTTCATATTAGACAAGTCTTTGCCGTATGGTAGAGAATTGATATCGCCATTGCTAACTGGAAGAGAAAAAAAAAAACCTACCTTTGCTTAGATTTCCAGTTTTTCTTGTCATAATCGTCTTTCATGATTTCTTTCCTGTTGTCAATATACACTGAAATATAGAATCAAAGCAATGATGTTACATAGAGTTACTTATTTTTTGTTGTTGAATTTTCATAATTCATAATACTAAACTTTACTCAACATGATAGTTATCCCCATTTTACAAGGATTTTTCAAAGTTTCCTGCAACATATCTGTGTCAAAAAGTATTGGTAACTAGTGAAATCTTTACCATACAATAAAGCTTTTGAAAACATTGTGGGAAAAAGAGAAAATGCTGTATAATTCAGCAGCATTTAATTTGTCATCTGCAAATGCTTTCAATTGAGGCCAGTCTAAAATTTTGTTATGTGGTAGGTACTAAAAAGGTACAGGAAAAACAGCAAACAGTTTTGACTCAACTTCACATACCTCTTACATCCTGCCACTGTCTATTCATATCTAAAGTATATTTTTTCCATTCTAGATGCTGTCGCCTTTGTTCCCTTCGTTTCTCTAGCTGGGTCTAAAATAGAGGTCAAGGTTCAAACACTGATTCACAGGAAAATTTCAACAAAAACCTATTTATCTATAACAAGTAACAGCATTGACCCTTTACTAAACAATCCTGAGTTTTTACCACCCTGGAGAAGAAGGCTTTTGAAAACATCTGGGAAAAGGGAGAAAATGCAGGTGGCCAGCATTTCTTCCATTTTCCACAATGTTCTCAAACCTTTCAGAGACAAGTCCCATCATTTTGAGCCTTGATTTTTTTTGTTAGCTATAAATGCTTTTATTTTGCAAAATTTAACCATCTTTGTCTATATTAAAATCATTTTGTACACAATTAGTTATGTCATGTCATGTCAATTATGTCATGTGCCAAAAATGATGGGGATTTATCTTTGAGAGGGAAGAGAGCATGGTGAAAGGGGGAAAATGCTGGTAACCAACATTTTCCTCTTTTTCCACCATGTTTTCAAAAGCATTCTTCATCATTAAACATTGCGGAAAAAGGAAAAAGTGTTATTAACTAGCATTTTTTCTGATTCCATTATGTTTTACACCATCTCAAAGACATATCCCATGACAGATGATACCAAGCAGTCATCACAGTATTAAAGATCCATAAAGTCCATTTTGTATAACAAATGACTGATTTATGAGGTACACTCGTCCTATGAGCTACAGAAAATTGACCAATAGCAAAACGTTTTGGCTCAGGTAAGCCTGCGCAGACTGTGTAGGCTGACCTGGGTCCATACTTTTTGCTGATGCATTAAGCCTCCTTTTCAGAAAGCATAGCTCATATGTACCAGTATAAAGAACCAATCAATATTTGTTTCAGAAGGTATGTAATTTAGTACTCCATGTATTTGAGAAAGAAATCCAACTGAAATATCTAATTATACCTGATGCATTTTATCCATTTCCCTCTGGACAGCTGCAGCCTTTGTCATTAAAGACTGTTGTATTTTGTCTAAAGTCTCTTTCTGATTGGTCCACACTTTCACATAAGTTATTTTTGAATTATCGTTAAAACTTTTGTTATTCAAAAGGTCATGCGGTTCTACAAAACAGTCTTTCCGCTTTCCTAATTCTTTTAGATCTTCATCTGATTTAAGTCGAGGAAAATTTCCCGGAAACATCATCAGTTTTATCACATACATTGCCATCTTTCTTTTCCTTTTCCTCAGCATGCATTCAATTTGAGTCTTTGTCATTTTCTTCCTTTTTGCTGGATCATTCTCTTTTACTTCATTTGTAATATTTGCCTCTGTCACAGATTGTCCACATTCCCGATTCAGAGCCTGTAATTCACTATGTTTGGCCTGGTATAATATACTTAAGAACTGACATCGACTGTAATCTGTCACACTGACTTCCTGAAGACAGTTCAGAATGTAAGATCTGAGTGTTGTGGAGCAATATGTATCATGGCCATGATTGTCTTCTTTCAACAGTTCATACAGATAGGCCTTTACACAGAGTAGTCTGTCTCTGCCAAAATCATACTGGGTACCTACAGCAAATACAGAATGACAATGGGAGGTTGATTACGGTTCCTTGATTACGCTTTAAGTCTTTATAGAAGATTTCTATATTGAATGCATTTGCAGAGAAAGAATAAAAAATGGCTTTTAAAAAAATTGTGAGAAAAGGAGAAAATGCTGGTAACCAGCATTTTTTCCTTTTCCCAATGTTTTCTGTCATATCAAGGATGTACCATATCTCTTGCTTTGAACCATGTTTTATTTATCATCTGCAAATGCTTTGAATTTAGGCTAGTCTAAAATCTTGCCATCTGGTAAAGAGTTAAAATAAATGGAATATAAATTTTCTAAAACAAGCAGCAAAAAAAATACCTAATTATTGCAATTTACAGACTGTTGAAGCCTGAATATCTCACATAATGTCAGACAGTGGTATTGAAAATTAGGCCATATACTCTATGCTGTACAATCTTGTTCTACATTGTCCCATAAAGATATCAAAGTTGTGTTTGGCACCCTTAGGATTTAGCCTTACCTATGGACAAAATTTTAGTCTTGTCCATTTTAAAAGCATTTGCAGGCGACAATTCAATAGAGCTTTGGATTTATATTGTGCAGAATAAGAAACATTGTGGGAAAAGGAGAAAATGCTTGTAACATTCATTTTTTCCTCATTTTTCTAAAAAACAATCTTTCTTTCTCCTCTACAAACAATGGTTTTTTTTTTTTTTCTACTTTTAAAGACAACTTTCTTTAATTATTAGACTTGGTGCAAAATTAAATGTGTGTCTGCCAATGCTGTATAAAAAAAAAATCTCATCTGGTAAAGATATAAAATGATAAAAACTGTGACAATTTACCCTTTAGACGCTTCCTACAGCAACAAACAGCCATGGCAAGTCTATGAATGTATTTTTGTGAAATCCATCCAGCTTTCTGTAGTTCTTTTTGAACTGCATTAAATCCTGGTCGATCTTTATGATAAAGACACGATTCTGTAGTGTCACACATTGTCATTTATCTACTGATGGTAACTGTAGGAAGCTAAATCATAAGCTAAAGATGAATTTTTAATGTTGATTACTTTAAATGGCTTTGGAAAGTTCTAGGTTTTGTCTGCTGAAGTTGCAATGTTGTGAAATTCTACTTTCAGTTTAATTCTTAGTCGGTACCCTACATTTGATGCTACAAAGTTTTTCATCTATTGAGTAGGCGGGGAACCAGCTGCAGAGGTATGCAGTCATTTCGTACCATAACCATTTCGTACCATTTCGTTTATGACCACTTCGTACCATGGATTTACCACTACGTACCATAAATTAACTATTTCGTACCATAGCGTTACCACTTCGTTCCATGATAATACCATGTCTTACTATGACCAAACATATCAGTAAATGTGACAAAAAGTGTTTTTAATTCCTTTACTTAGATCTAGTATTTATTAAACTAATGTTTTGGTAACCTTTTTTACGGGATCTGATCATAAATCGTTTAAAGGAAACAGTTAGTATACGACTGAGAAGATAAGTGGATCTAATTGGTCTGTTTGTCTGAAATGTTTGTTGCAGGTCGGAGATCTACATGTACTTAGAGTTTGGAACAAATTAATTACATTAACTAAAGATTTAATTAAGGAATCATAATTGTTTGATTACCCTTGATTGTAGACTGTTTTTTTTTTTTGTCGTATTTTTGTATGTTTGTTTATGGGTATCTTTAGAAATTAAGTGAGCATTGTATGATGCCGAGACAAGGACAAGGTCAAACGTCAATGTCAATGTAACGATTTTATTTCTAGTAAAAACATCATTATTTCCACAATATTTATTTTTCTTAAAGTGCAAACCTTAACAAAGTAATTCGTTTTTTACGATCCTCGGAGGAAACTGCTGTGAAAACATGATGGAAAAGCAGATTATCAGAAAATGTTTTTGCGCATAATTTCTTGCATAGATGTTTAAGTTTAATAAATAGCGTTTTTGTTTTCTTCTTTCATTAACGTCATAACGAAAGTTTTTCTAGGTAAAAATTTTGTCATAGATACCAAAAACTTGGTACGAAATGGTATGACTGTGGTACGAAGTGGTAAAATTATGGTACGAAATGGTATAAATTATGGTACCTACGAAATGGTAAAATTGTGGTATGAAGTGACTGGTACGAAATGGTCACGGTACGAGACGTCCGTAATTCGCTGCAGACCTAAAACACATTTCGCTCAGTTACGGTAAGCTTGTACCCGTTCTATTTTAAACTGGTAGGGCTTCCCGTGTACCACAGTGTTCATCCTGAGAAGTCCAATAATTTGGAACATTAAAGCTATTTTGGAATACTTTTCTAACATAATCAAATTTTTTTATGACAAAGAGGAAAATAATTTCTTTGAAACACAGCTTTCTATATATTCAAAGGCCCCACAGAAAATCGAGCCACCAGCTTTATGATATAGGCCTACATGAAATCAACTTTAAGAATCTGAATAAGAAATGAATTAACAATTTAAATGTAGCTAAATAACCCAAAAACAAGATAATTCAGATCTTGGTCAGCTCAAATAACTTCCACAATGTTTTATCACTGATCAAAAGTTAAGCTTTCTATCAATTTGAAATCTTTTGAATCTTTACCATATTACAAAATTTTAGTCTGGTCCAAATTGTAAACATTTTTATCATTTAAATGGCAAGATCTATCTGAGAGTGGAAAAAGGAGAAAATCCTGGATGATACCAGCATTTTTCCACAATGTTTTCTAAAGGTTTCCTCTTCAGAGTAGTTTAAGCCTTTACCAAAAAATCCCTTTTCATAAGCTTGGTTTTCAATTGCTGGTAACCAGCATTTTCTCCTTTTCCCACAGTGTTTTCCAATCATATCAAAGAAATTCGCTTCATTTTGTGTATGTATATTGATCGCTTTTGATTTTGTCATCTTCAGAAGGTTTCAGTTTGGAAGAGTCTAAAATTTGTTGTTTGGTAAAAGGATAAATGAGCCAAAGCTGAGGTGGCACTGACAATGTTACTTCTATAAATTGTATACATGTGCGAATTTCTTAACCGTTTACCAAAGAATCCCAAATTTTCATGATCCTGTGAAAAAAGCCTTTTGAAAACATTGTTGGAAAAGGAGAAAATGCTGGTAATCAGCATTTTCTCCTTTTTCCACAATGTTTATTGTCCTTTCAAAATTTTGACATTTTGCCAATTTATGCTTAGTCTTGTGAGATATCAAATCTGAGAATAAATACAAGCACCAGGAAAGTTCTTACAACATAATATTCTGTATATAGGTAGTTTTCTTATTCAAAACGGTTATTACTGACTGAGCATTCCGTGCCTAATCATAAGTCCTTGTTATTTAAAATGTAAAATGGCAAATTAAGGTGCTGTGGTAATAAATCAGAAACAAAAGTGATATTGGTAATAATTTCAGAGAGATAAAATAAGCTAAACAATAAAAAAAGGTCTGTGGTCTTGTTAAAATGTTAATGAGTCATGTTGTGCATAGGGGGATCAATGCATCTGCAAAAAGTTTTGACCAAGGTCAGCCTGTGCAGTCCATGAAGGCTGATCTGCATTGAAACTTTTTGCTGTTTATCAATTTTCTACAAGTCAAGGATCAGTCTAACCTCATGATTCAGTCAGTTGATAGACAAAGTTGATTGTATGGATCCATAATTACAAGACTCGCTTGGTATAATGAATCTCGGAGACACATTAAACCCTGTTTGGCCAGAGTGCCACTCAAATTTAAAAGGAATTGCAAATCCATAGAGCAATGGTTATATGAAATTGCCCTTTTCTGTGAAAAAAAAAAACCAGCCAAAATATATTTTTTCAGTGATTTCAAAATATTTAACAAAATGGCATAGAGTGTAGGGTCAGGATCAGACACCATGCTCTGTGCTGTCTTATCTATACTGTCCACATAAGCAACTTAAGCTGTTTCCAACACTATGTGGGTGAGATGGGAACAAGCCTAATACTCAAAATATTGTACAGGTTCTCATTCACAATAACAACTTGATTGAGAGATATTGGAGAATAAGAAAATGCAATATAATGCCATCAGATCGCAATTAAATTTTGGTAATGATTTTTTCTTATAAACTGCCAAAAAAGGCCTGTATGACCCCACTACAACTGTGTATATATTATAGTCTAATGGATAGAACTCACTTTGTCTTAAATTTCATTGATCTGGGGTAATCTCCCTTATTTTGCTACTTGTTCCACGGCGATTCTTTTTTGCAACTTACTGTGTCAAATGGAGAAAGGAAAATATAAGACTCGGCATCATCATTATATCAGAGATAGATTTAGTTTCCCGGTTTTTGTAGAATTTCACATTGTATTAAAACATTGGTAAATACAACATTACGCTAAAAGGGTGTGAAAATCTCTTTTCTTACCTAAATATCATCTAGAGATCTATTTAATAATTTTCAATTTCTAATGTTATAAAACAGTATTAGATTTATTAAAATAAAAAGTGGAGCTCACAACGAAGTGGAGCTCACCTATATTTTAAAATTTAGTTGTCTCTAGGAAGCGGATTTCATGGTCTATGGGAGAAAACTCTTACAGCCTAGAGCAATTTTCATCAAGAGTGATTTCCCTTACACCCCCTCCATTTTCTCTCCTTCTCCCAACTTTCGTTAAATCGCTTCACGTTACAAAATATCATTTGATGCTCGATGCTTTCGAAACGAAAAGCTGATTCTATATTTTGAGTGTAATGAGGTTTGTTTTTGTTAGCTAGAAAGCAGACTGCTGTAGCATTGTACCATTGGCAGGAATTTGCATAAATACTCCCCATTGAATAGACAAATCCATTTGGATTTTTAGAAAAGTGTGTTTCCAGGTGAATTTCGGATGAAATCCATGACAAAGATTAGCTTTCAACACGTGAGGATCTATTAATACTTATTCCACGAGGCAAAAATTTTCGATTTTTTTTTTTTTATGGCGACATTTTCTCAGCAAATGATTTACTTTGTCGACAAGACACACTGGTCAATAAAATAAGGCTAGATCGGTTTACTGTTTAAGTGAAGCTGTCGATTAGTGTTCTTTCTAAATAGGTGGTCGCATATATTCATAAGAAATCTAATTGCTAATGTCGAAATCAATCTAAATGTCGTTGGTGAAATCTTATCACGCAAACAGAACAGTTATTTCCAAATTTACAAGTTGTGTTTACAAATGTGATAAAATACAAGTAAAGGGAGACTACTGTTCGGTTACAAAATACCATTCTTGTCATAAACTGCTATTTCTTTTGTTTCAAGTCTAATTATTATCGGAACTTAAATGGCCCTGACATGAAAATATACCAAAATTGCTTACAGATCTACAAAAATAATAAATTATGTATATTTATATATCGATCGTCCTAACAAACTTGAACCTGTAATATATTTTCATTCGTCTTCGGGTTTATCCTTTCCACAATTATAAGGGACGCGATTCTGGTATAACTATAGATGAAAGATAGTACGAGTTTTCTCCCTTAGACCATTAATTGTTCGAAAATTTTATGAAAAACCCAATTGATTTCGATACATGTACATGTACTTTCTTTTACCGAAAATGGGTTATATACTGAAAGGAAAGCACAAATATTAGTAGAAAATTTTAAAAAAGGTAAACCAATAAGCAAGTTTTTAGATAAACAAAAATAAAAGGATATTTTAACACAAGAGATACATGTTACTCCTTTTACTCTACATATTTTCTGCTTGGGTAGAAATTAAAAGTGTACCATACATACAGATGGAAAACTCTTAAAAATGTGTGAACAAAAGTGACCAAACCAAACACCATAAGTTCGAAAACGTTGTATATTAAAGAAGGAAGACTCCGCAAATCTTGAATAATCTTGGTTGTTGGAGAACTCGTACCCTGGAGAACTCGTACTCTGGAGAACTCGTACCCTAATTTGAAGGGTATGAATTCTCCAGAGAACGCGTACCTTACAAATAATTTTAGGAATATATATATGTTTTTTTTTTTCAGATAGATCATTCAGATTTTGGTGACTACTAGACTTGATGATTTTCATTTTACCTCTTGTGAATTGAATAGGATATAGATCTATAGTATATATTAATCAGGCATTGATGACTTATGGTATTTGTAGTAAAATATCAGTTTTGTTACCGGATGTTTGGTAGATTTAAATGGAAAGGAAGGTAAAGTAAATGGGCTGGTAAATTTTAGAAAGATGAAATAATGAGGTAGATCTACATGATCTGGATACCTTGAATGTTTCGAAGGTATGATTTTTGAAAAAGCCTTTTTAGATATTGATGGTTGGTAAATGGAATGTGCCAATTTATTCGTGTCAAAGGTGTTGGGTATAATAAAGTCACGCATCAGGTGTGATAAACACCATTGTACACATATTGCCATTTACCAGCTCCTTAAATCGGTATAGTATATTATAATCGCTTTTAACCCTTTACCAAACAATCACACGTATTGACGAGGAAAAAGACTTCTGAAATCATTGTTGGAAAAGGAGAAAATGAGTATAAACGTTTTTTATGTAACATTAAAAGAAGAAATTTAGCTTTTTGAATCTTTATGGATTGGTATTTAACACTTTACCAAACAGTCCCGAGTTTTTGCTTCCCTTGAGGTACCTTCTGAAAATATTGTTGGAAAAAAAAAAAAAGCTTGTTCTTTGCCACCCGTTTTCGACTATGGCGTTAAAAGGGTTAAGGATTTAATACTGAATGTTGTCTATTATATTCTGGTAATTTGATTAATCTATTGTGAAAATCACATCTTTCTCGCTCTGTTTGTTTTGCCTTTTTAACTAGGTGTGAAAATTTGATCAGTTACATGTACATTTTACCCACTCCTTCCATATGTACATTTTACGTACCCACTCCTTCCATATAACAAATATCTAATCCAATCAAAAATTAATTTTTAAACTGTTCCCAGACATTCTGACACCAATTATCAATTCCAGACTTCAATGCAAGTCAAGGATTTAAGATAGCACAAATTAATATATTTAATTGATACTTGATACAATTTACCTATCCTTCATTTATGTTCTTCCTTATGATTTTTACATCAAATACAACAAACACTACATAAGAAAACACGCAAATTTCTTCTCATTCATTTATGTCTTTTCAACACATGTACAAAAAAATATTTTTCATCAAATGTACATCACAATAAAGGCACACAAATTTTGTTTGAAACAAAAACAATGTTCAAGTTTAGTCACTTTTGAAAAATAAAACTTGAAAACATGCTGGTAAGCTATCATTATATCTATTTGTTTTCCAGGGTACGAGTTCTCCTGATACCACATAGAATATTCTGGACAGTGCTGATTTTGTGGGCAACTCAATGAATTCTTCAAAATGTTGGAATTTCATTACAAGATTGTCTTGATTAATGTGCAGATTGTAAATAAGCCTGGGATAAATGATCTGGATACCTGAGTTAATCCAGGGATCTTACATACACATATACACATGTATATACGATCCCTGGTTAATCCTTTGACAAACAACAAAATTTTAGACTGGTCCAATTTGGAAGCATCTTTAAATAAAGACATTAAAATATGGTTCAAATGATGGAATATGTCTTTGATAGCGTAGAAAACATTGTGTGAAAAGGAGAAAATGGTGGTTACTAGCATTTCTTCTTTCCCCACAATATTTTTAAAAGGTGTCTTTCGCGGGGTCGTTAACAAACGGGATTGTTTGGTAAAGGGTTTGAATTAATACTTTCAAGGGGATTGCACATAGTTCTGAAATATCAACCCTTCTAATCTATAACCACGTCTAAGGAGCGAAAACCTTGCTGCGAACCGCTTGATTACGAGCTTGTCTGTGGGCGAAACCTCGGAAAATAAGTCACTTCCGGATTTTTTTTTTCCGGTTATGTGGAACTATGAATAATTGATGAACACTGGATGGTTTTGCCACTTTTTTAGTTTAAATGCATGTGAATTCCGCAAGAGTTACATCAGATGATACCATTGGTAGACAATGAAACCATTGTATGTAGTGTAGAATTATCACAGGTACAACTTTTATCGTAATCATCGTAAAAAGTAACTGTTACCGGTCAATCACACAGGGACTCGATCCAGTAATTTTTTTGGTATCTTGTAAGTAAATAAAGACTTTATTTACTTACAAGATACCAAAAAAATTACTGGATCGAGTCCCTGTGGTCCATCAGTGTTACTGTTTACATATCGGGACATGTTGTGTGAGACTGGCAGGGGTCCAGATATTCAGTACTAAAAAGTATTGGAAGTTTTTCACAGTAGCCAAACAAACAAACACTAAAATATATATTCAATTATCGATGTTTCACTGACACAAATGCCCTTCCCCAGCTTATTCTGAAAATTTCATTATCCTACCCATTGTCTTCAGCCAGTTCTACATGTCTGTACTCTACATGTTAGTAATAAAAGTAGGGCTTTATCCAGGCATTTTGGGAAAAGGACCCGGGCCAAATTGGGAAAAAAATTGTCGTCAAAATTGGGGAAAGATATTGACAAAATACATAAAGTCTGGAACACATTTAACCTTACAATAAACTTAATAAGACATTTCAGAGTTCCCGATCACGCAAAATCGTATGTGAAACACTTATAGATGAAATAAAGAACATACAAATTGACAGACCCATATGTGAAATCGCGCACAAAAAATACATACGAAGATCAAAAAAAAAAATAGAAGTTGCTTGCATTGAAGGGCTCATTTAAAACCGATTTTCGGAAAATGTAAATCATCAGAAAAAATTGATATGTCCAGCTTTCTATTTTTAGAACATTTAGATGGTTGGGGTATTCGGTCTTTATTCTTGTGATCAATAATTGCAGACTGCAGGGTTCGAATTTCATTTTTTTATCCACTGGCAAATTTTAGCAAGTGGCTTTTTTTCCCACTCGCAAAATTTAAATTGGACTTGCATTTTTTCTTAAGCCCAGCATGCCCACCAATGGTACAGAAAGACAGGCAGTACACCAATTCTTTTTTATTATGTAACCTTTGAACTACAGACAACAACCAAACGAAAAAGGAACATAAATTAATTTCAAAACCATCATTTAACTATCAATTCGATTCCAGTTGAGTACCTGTTCTCAAACCATGTTAAATTTCTATCAAATTAACAATGGTGGACAATTTTGTAAATGAATTACAGAAGTATCACATCCGAATATCTGTGTGTCCAATAACTGGTTTAGCGAGTCCACCATGTCTGACTTGCTTCTCTTTGTTAATTGTGCATGATAGTTATCTTTCATGATAGACTGACAAATATTTCTGTTTTATACTCAGAGATTAAATTCCCTTACCGTTTTTCCCCGTATAAAAAATGCAAGATTGTAGTACTGGCCTTGAGTGCAAACGAACGCACCTGCCTCACGAAACTCGAGTAACGAATGACAGCTCACAGGCTTCAATGGCGACTTGTAAAATTATCAACAGCCGTCGAAGGGTATTCTCAGTGAGACATGGCCAATGCAAAGAATTAGCTTATTTGTATTTACGCATGGAATTTTGTACATTTTGGGAATTGTTTCCTAGTAATTTGCACTCGCATTATTTATCAAGTGCTTGAAATTTCAACTCGCATTTTCCAATTCTGACTTGCATTTCGCAAGTAAATATGTGGGAATTTCGAACCCTGGACTGTCCTTTCTTTAACACAGTCTATGAAAAAGCGGTTTGTCGACGTCAACGTCTTTTGTCTGTAAACTAAAATCGGGAATGGCTCAGAAACGCTTCACTTTGGAAGCTTTCGGATTTCAGAATTCGGGTTCCCATAAGAAAGTCAGGCCAAATGAAACAACGGAAACTGAGGAGGACAATAGTGCCGAAGATGAAAGCAAGGTTATTCAGGAGCCGATAGCAAAAAAACAATTCCAAAACAAATAGCTGTCCGAGTTTTCGTGGCTCAGAGTTCGACATTGACTCTGTTGTACAAAAGGCATGTGAAAAGATGAGCATATAGACTACAAGTTAACACATTGCCAAACAATTCTTTTACTGTTAGTTAGGCCTAAAAAAAAATATCTGTCTTTAGGGTTTCCCTACCCTACCTAGAAAATGCTGCTGATCCTAAACTTTTTATGCTACGATTGGAAAAAAAAGATTTGTCGGATGTGATTTCGGTACATGGTCCATGTAAAAAGTTTTTGGAAAAAAAAATCCCTACCTACCCTACCTACAGCATCTCGGACCGAAACCCTAAACACAGATATTTTTTTTATTAGACCTTACATGTAAAAATGAACATTCACTTAGAAGATCTGTATGACTGTTCTTCACCTGAAAGACAAAGAGGCATTTAAGAAAATAATTTAGAGTTGTACTAGTTTTTCTGAATTTGTACCCCCATTTTTTTTCTTATACCCTTATTTTTCAATTGCAGGGGGTACAAAACCCCCAAATAAAATTTCAGTGGGAACACTGGCATTTAATGTACTACAAAATCAATGCTACCTTTTTTTTGTCAAACTTCATTCTTTTTGGATTGATGTGCTTTCTTGGGAACAAGACAGTTCCCCGACAAGACAGTTCCCCGACACAAGTTTTCGAGACAGTTCCCGACAGATTTTGAGACAGTTCCCTGACACTTTTGAAGACAGTTCAGATACATGCATGGAACTAAAATGGTCAGGTATATGCATGCAACATAAACAAAAGATGAAGTGAAGAAAATTTCATGTGAGATTTTCAAAAGTGTTAGATTTTATGTTGCCATTTAAGCGTCTGAGTTGTTGTATGTTATTTGAGTTTTGAAAGCCAAGTGTATTTGTCTGCACTCATGACCAACAAGACAACTTTTGCAATTTTTAAACAAAAAAGGGTAATTGAAGCCTGTCTCTGCTTGAAAAACAGAACAAATAAGCTGATCTGCCTTGATAATTACAATGTACAAATGACAGTGAGTACGAAGATGGAAGCTGTGTACTCAGTATACCGGTTATCTGATATGCAGTTTCAAAAACTATATGACCGTAATACTCACTCATAAAAATTCTCCAATACAGTAATTTGTATGAAAATTTTACGTAATTCGAGTATAAAAATATTGAATAGTATTGCATGGATATTTGATTTATGATTTTAATATCAATGGGCATTCTTTCTCTTTTTAGCTCACCTGAGCACAACGTGCTCAAGGGGAGCTTTTAGGATCACCCAGTGTGCGTCGTCCGTCGTGCGTTAGTGCGTCGTGCATTGTCAACAATTCTTTAAACATCAACTCCTCCTAAAGCGCTGGGCCAATTTGGACCAAACTTGGCTGGAATGTTCCTTGGGAGACCTGTCCTCTTTGAAAATTGTTCACAGAATTTGATTCCATCAAAAACTCTGGTTGCCATGGCAACCAAATGGAATTTTCTAAGAAATTCTTTTAAAATCTTCTCTGAAACTGCTGGTCAGATTATACAATAATTTCACTGAGATGTTCCTTGGGTGACCCTTTTCAAAAAGTGTTCGTGAAATTTTGATCCATCAAGAAACATGGCTCTGGTGAATGGGGGCTACTTGCACTATACAGAAATGAAGAAATTCTTAAAAATTCTTCTTTTCTGAAACCGCTAGTCAGATTTTGAAATAATTTCACAGAAATGTTTCTTGGGTGACCCTTTTCAAAAATTGTTTGCGAAATTTTGATCCGTCAAGATACATGGCTCTGGTGAATGGGGGCTACTTGCACTATACAGAAATGAAGAAATTCTTAAAAATTCTTCTTCTCTGAAACCGCTAGTTAGATTTTGAAATAATTTCACAGAGATGTTCCTTGGATGACCCTTTTCAAAAATTGTTCGCGAAATTTTGATCTGTCAAGAAACATGGCTCTGGTGACTGGGGGCTACTTGCACTATACAGAAATGAAGAAATTCTTAAAAATTCTTCTTCTCTGAAGCCGCTGGTCAGATTTTGAAATAATTTCACAGAAATGTTCCTTGGGTGACCCTTTTCATAAATTGTTCGCAAAATGCTGATTTGTCAAGAAACATGGCTCCTACTGGGGGAGGGGAGCCACTTGCACTATATGGACATGAAGAAATTCTTAAAAATTCTTCTCTGAAACGGCTGGTCAGATTTTGAAATAATTTCACAGAAATGTTTCTTGGGTGACCCTTTTCAAAAAGTGTTCGAGAAATTTTGATCCATCAAGAAACATGGCTCTGATGGCTGTGGGCTATTTACACCATACAGACATGAAGAAATTCTTAAAAATTCTTCTTCTCTGAAACTGCTGGTCAGATTTTGAAATAATTTCACAGCAATGTTCCTTGGGTGACTCTTTTCAAAAAATGTTCACAAAATTGTGATCTGTCAAGAAACATGGCTCTGATGGTGGGGGCTATTTGCACTACAGGGACATGAAGAGGAATTTCTTAATTCTTCTTCTCTGGAACAGCTGGTCAGATTTTGAAGTAATTTCACAGAAATGTTCTTAGGGTGACCCTTTTCAAAAATTGTTGGGGAAATTTTTATCTGTCGAAAAACAACAGCTAATTGTTGGCACCTGCATGTGGTGCTCTTGTTCGACTTATGTTTTTAGTCACTATCGAGCTTGTGCTCTTCTTCAAGAAATTGTCCTTGGGTGATCTATCCAAAAATTTATTCGCAGAATTCTGATCCATCAAAATCATTGCTGTGGTGATGATTGTAGGGGTGGTGACAGATTTTGAAATGACTTTTACAGGTGACCTTTTCAAAATTGCTTGGCAAAATAATGATTTTGTTTACAAAGTTTCAATACCTCAAAAAAAAAATTGGCTATGGTCCTCCCAAAAATTCAGGTGAGCGATCCAGGGCCTTTTTGGCCCTCTTGTTTGTTTGGTTGCTGTCTCCAGTCAACAGGTTAAGTAATAGATTAGAATTTTGCAACTTGTACTGGCACTTCATACTCCACCAGTCAATGGACCATCACCGATGTTACTCTTTAATTTCATAGTAAATATTATGATAACAAGCTAGAGTAAGTAGAAATGAATTAACAGCCTATTTATTCTACTGATAAAATTCTAACAGACATTTTTAGTCTAGAAACAAGACCCAAATATTTGCAATTTCAATATTGCTTTTGTTCATTGTCTATGTAAAGCTGACACTGTAGATCAAAGATCAAACTGTACATGTTGTACAGTCTGATCTTGATCTACACTGGCCGCAAAGACAACTATAGTCATGAAAGGAGGTGTAAGGTAAATATATTTATTTTAAAATATGTATGTTTACAGACTGCAGACATGATGAAGTCTATGTCCTCTAAACAGGCCTGTCACTCCTCCATAAAAGAGGTGGCTGAAGTTCTAGATGTTGATCTATCAAGTGGTCTGGACAGAGAGGAAGTTGTGCGCCGACGCTCTGTTCATGGCTTGAATGACTTTGATATTACAGAAGACACTCCACTCTGGAAAAAATATCTGGAGCAGGTGAATTAGACATGCTAAATTGTTTCACTGATTTTAGATCCTTGTACTGTAGCTGACAGCTTTATCTCTTTAGCGAAGAACAAAATTTTAGACACATCCAAGTTGTGAGCAACAAAGTAAATGTGACTGAAAAAATTTCAGTTTGTTTTGGGTAGGGTCAAAAACATTGTGGGAAAACGAGAAATACCGGTTTCATTGCCATTTATAGTTGGAATTGTGAAGCAGCGGGTTAGAGTAATTTTTTTCGGTCATCATCTATGCTGTCTAGTGGAGGACCACCTGAAGACTCAACCTTTCATAAAATGACAAAATTTTTGACTCAGTATTTGTTGAAAGCATGTGCACATAAAATAAAATATAGGCCAAATAATGTGATTTTCTCTAATAAGTGGAAAAAATTAAATGAAAAGAAGGAAATGCAGATTATCAAGGTTTTCTTCACCCCACAATGTTACCAAAAGTCTTCTGAACCCTTTGTTACACAATCCAAAGTTTTAACACTCCTGTGGAAGGAGTATTTTGAGAATATTGTAGGAAAAGGAGAAAATGCTGATAACTAGCATTTTCTCCTTTTCCCACAATGTTCATTATGACTGGTCAACTATGTCAGGAGTTATCAGCCTTTGAATATGTAATCTTGATTCAGCGACCAAACTAAATTAACAGATGAATGTATATTTGTCAATATGTAGTACATGTACATGTGTAGTTCTAGTTGTATTTGTTAATAGATAAAATTAGAAAACAATAAATCATTTCAGTTTTACAACCCGCTAATTTTGTTACTACTTGGATCAGCTGTTGTGAGTGTCCTCATGAGACAGTTTGATGATGCTATCAGTATTACAGTGGTAAGTTGGCATGTATATTTGAGTCATGGGCTGTGAAAAGTGGGCATCATTCATTTGCAAAAAAGTATCAACCCATGTCAGCCAGGCTGACGTGGGTTGATACTTTTTGCAAATGCATACTTTTTGCTGTTTATAAATTTTCTGCATGTCATAGAACCATTCAACCTCCAGATCCAGTAAATTGTTAGACTAGATGGATTTTATGGATCCATAATTATGTCATGATTTGTTTCTTATAATGCATCACAGAGATTCATTTAACTCCCCTTTTGCCAGAACATGGCTCGTTTGTATTAAACCAGTACAAAATTTTAGATCTGTTTTTGAAAGGATTTACAGACCACAAATTATATGTGTTGTAAATGTTTGAATTTGTCTTTGAAAGAGTAAAAAATATTATGGAAGGATGAGAAAATGCTGGATGCCAGCATTTATGTTTTGAACTGTGTTTTCAAAGGCCTTCTTTCTCATGGATAAAAATATGAGGGATTGTCTTGAAATTTTTTTTTCCACTTTATAACTGCATTAATTTTGATCAGAATAGTGCAAGTTTTTCGGTTAGCAAGAAAGATGAACTACTCCTGTAAAACATTTTTTTTTTTTTTATAAGAAAGACTCTATCTTTAATGGAATGCATTTTGTTCAGCTTTGTTTATTTTTTTGTGTGTGTGTTCTGGAATTATGTAAAGTTAATCACTTAAAGGTAATTTTGTAAACATAATCAGTGTCACTTGTGGATCATGCCTTGCCATGTGTAAATAAGTCTGATGAAGTCATTGGTATAGTCACTAAACAATTGCACATTTTCCTTAAATGTTTATAAAGTGTTTGTTTAAAGGTACAGGTCTTCAAAAGTTGCGTTTTTACAAAAATGGATGAAAAGGAATTTTTAGTGTGTTAGTGGAAAAGAAATAAAATCAAGTTATGATGATTATTTCGTTTCATTTTTCATAAATGTATAATTTCAGGCCATTGTGATTGTTTCTACAGTAGCATTTGTTCAAGTAAGTATTCACATTATTTGAAGAAGATTCAACCCTTTACCAAATAACAAAAAAAATTGCTAACCGATAAGGTGAAAGTATTTGCAGGTGAAAAATATATGTGATTCAAAAATTGAAATTTGTTTGGTGAAGGGTAGAAAACATTGTGGGAAAAGGAGAAAATGCTGGTTACGAGCATGTTCCCCTTTTCCCACAATGGTTTCTAAAGCTATCTTTTTGAGGGCTGTTAAAGGTTGTGATTGTATGATAAAGGGATAATTGCTTGTGGGGTGCTTTGATACATTGTTACTAGTACATTATTTTAATGAGTTAATGGTTATGTTTCCATGGTTCAAACCGGTGCTAGACAAGTCCAGGAAACACTGCATTCCTGCTGGCAATCAACATCAATGTTATTTAGAGTAGAACCTAGTCTACTCTCTGGTATTTGAAAAGCTTTAACTCTTGACCTAATGACAAAATTTGGACATTGAAACAACTTTCACAAATCAAATTAAAAGGAGCTCAGATGATGGAATTCTATAAAAGAGTTGAAGCCATTGCAGGAAACAGAGAAATGCCAGTGACCAGTGTTTTCTCCTTTCTCTATGACAGGGGATCGCTTGTTTGAATCCCCAGCTTGGCGAATTTCTATCCGAGAATTGATGATAGTCATTATGATAGGATTCATTCCTCTCTCACTGCTGATAATTGTTTTGATGATGGTTATGTGGGGAAAGCAGCCAGTGGCTTGGGAAGAATATTATGTGGAGTATAGGTAAGAGAAACTCCAGGAAAGCATGGATAGGTGCACTGGCCACTGCTATATAATTGAAATGATGTTGAAATGGCGTTTAACACCATCCAATCAATCAATCAATCAGTCAATCAATCCTCTTCTCTGTGTGTTAAGGTTTTCAAAGCTTTCTTCTTAGGCGCGTTAAGATATGGGGATTGTTTGCTTTACAGTTCATCATTGACAAAGTAAAATAGTATATTTATACCTGATGTATGTACAGATCAAATTTGTTGTATTTACAGGTCAAATTATTATTGAGATTGCCTTCTATTGTGAGATGAATGCAGTGCTTATTGTCAAAAGTCAGTCAGACTTTTTTATTTCAGGAATACAGATCAGAGAAATCATTAGAAGCATTAAAACAACTTGTTCCTCCAAAATGCCACTGGTATAGCCCCTTTTTTTTTTATTTTTCTCTTTTGTTCATCAATTAGTTGTGTTATAATCTGAAAACATGGCCAAAACCCTTTCCAAAGGTTGGTGAAAGTTTTTGCCCGGGGTTCATTGCAGACCCTCAGCACTTTGTTGATGTGGATAAAAATCCAGTGTTAGGAAAAGAGTGTTGTGCATATCACTGGTGAAGAAAGCCTGAGAATGCTTGGATAGGTGTATTCACTGCTGTGATCTAACCAAGATACTGCTAAAAGTTGCAAATAATACCAACCAGACAAAATTATTAGCTCGTCCATTTATGATTATGACATGGGTTGGGGTTCTTATACAAATGATGCACCCTAACAGCCAGAGAGTAAACAAACGCTGTTACAACTTTACAATGTGTAGAATGTAGATAGCCGTGTAAACGTAGATAAAAAATCGATATAAGGTGTGTGTGATAAAGAGACGCCAGGGATTTGTCTAAGATTTAAACCAGAAACTGTGGTTATGTCTATGGCTAGCCGCATTAGAAAGAAATGCATTTTCTATCTGTCGTAGTCTGCGCAATCTTGCAACCATCAGGGGCAACATTTGCCACGAAGGTACAAGAATGATTATAATTACATAAAGATAAAATTAGTTACAATACTGGATGAAAATGAGTTAAGGTGCATCTTAACATATGTGAGACATGCTCTATGTAAAGGGGTATGACACATCTGCAAAAGGTATTGACCCATGTCCACCTGTACAGTCTGTGCAGGCTCACATGGATGGAAACTTTTCTGCCATTTGCAAATTTCCTGCTTGTCCAAGGACCATTTTACCTCATGATTCAGTCAGTTGTTAGCCAAATGGATTTTATGGAGCCATAAGTTTATCATGACTTGCTTGGTATGATGCATTATCGAAATGCATTAAACCCCCTGTTGCCAGGGGCCACTCATATAGAATAGAGGTCCACAAACTTTCCAACAGAATTCTTATATAACATTTTTAGCTCACCTGAGCACAAAGTGCTCAAGGTGAGCTTTTGTGATAGTGCTGTGTCCGGCGTCGGGCGTGCGTTGTCCTTCGTCAACTTTTACTTTGTGTACGTTCTAGAGGCCACATTTTCAGCCCGATACTCATGAAACTTGGTCAAAATGTTTTTGATAATATCTTGGGCGAGTTCGAAAATGGGTCATTTCAGGTCAAAAACTAGGTCACTAGGTCAAATCTTAGAAAAACCTTGTGTACGCTCTAGAGGCCACATTTTCAGTACAAAACTCTTGAAAGTTGGTCAGAATGTTTGCCTTGATGATATCTTGGACGAGTTTGAAAATGGGTCATGTCGGGTCAGAAACTAGGTCACTAGGTCTAATCTGAGAAAAACCTTGTGTACGCTCTAGAGGACACATTTTCAGTCCAAAACTGTTGAAAATTGGTCATAATGTTTGTCTTGATGATATCTTATACAAGGTTTTAAAAACAGGTCATGTCAGGTAAAAAACTAGGTCACTAGGTCAAATCATAGACAAACCTTGTGTACACTCCAGAGGCCACATTTTCAGTCCAAAACTCAAAGTTGGTTAGAATGTTTGTCTTGATGGTATCTCAGATGAGTTGGAAAATGGGTCATGTCGGGTCAGAAACTAGGTCACTAGGTCTAATCTGAGAAAAACCTTGTGTACGCTCTAGAGGACACATTTTCAGTCCAAAACTGTTGAAAATTGGTCATAATGTTTGTCTTGATGATTTCTAGGACTAGTTTGAAAATGGGTCATGTCCGTCATTAACTTGGTCACTTGGTCAACTCTTACAAAAACTTTGTGTATGCTTTAGAGGCCACATTTTCAGTCAAATACCGGTGAAAGTTGGTCAAAATTTTTGTCATAATGATATCTTGACTGAGTTTGAAAATGGGTCATGTTGGGTCAAAAACTAGGTCACCATGTCAAATCTTTCAAATAACTTGTGTAGCTCTATAGATATCATTTTCTGTCCAATACTTATGAAAAGTAGTCAGAATGTTTTTCTTGATGATCAGTATGATGAAATTGAAAATGGGTAACATTGGGTAAAAAACTAGGTCTCCATGTCAAATCTTGGGAAAACTTGTGTACACTCTAGAGGCCACATTTTCTGTCCAATACTGATGAAAGGTGGTCAGAATCTTTGTTTTGATAATAACTACAATGGGAAAATGGGCTATGTTTGGCTGAAAAGTATGTCACTGACAGAAATTCTAGAAAAAGCTTGTGTACAAGGTAGAGGCCAAATTTTCAGTCCAATAATTATGAAAGCTTGGTAGAATGTTTGTCATAATATCCAGAGATTGAAAATGGGTCATGTTTGGTCAAAATACTCAGGTGAGCGACTTCAGGGCCATCATGGCCCTCTTGTTATGATAAAGATTCGATTTGATCAGTTTTGATTTTCTTATTTGGAACTTACAGCAGAAGGAATGGAAAACTTGAACAGTTTTTGGCCCGAGATTTGGTACCTGGGGATCTTGTTGAACTGAGTGTTGGAGACAGGGTGCCAGCAGATCTTAGACTTGTACAGGTTAAAAATATTAGATGTAAAGATGGTTTATTGGGCAGATGGTTTTGTAAACTAAATGTTCATTGTAAACACTACAGTGTACTAAACAATCTTCTTTTAGATGAGGATAATTTCTCAAAATATGAGAAAAGTATTTACCCACTTTGAGTAGATTCTTATTTTTCAATTGTCAAAAACTAAAGTGAACATGTTTTTTGTCAGTTAGACATATACATGTACTGTCCTTCCCACAGTGTATTTTGTCATAATTTTGCATGCCATTACATTTTGAAATAATACACAGTTTATACTTGAATATTATTACACTACATAAATTTGGACAAGTAGACTGATATATGGACAAGTAGCAACTTGAATCAGCTTTCTGCTTAACAAATGATAAACAAATAATTAAAAGAAACAAATTATCAATCTTTTATAGTTCCCATGATAAAAGCAAAAAACCTCTTTATCTCACATTCTATTTAATTGTTTAAAATGTCAAAATAAAAAGCATGGCATATGCAGAAAATACTTTTGACCGTCAACTACATATACAACATTTGTCACAATGTTTTTTAGAAGTTCTTGATGTGTAGAAGCTGTGTTTGAAAAGGTGATCATACTGTAATGACATTTATTTACAGGCAATAGACTTGTCTATAGATGAGTCAAGTTTTACTGGGGAACCATTGCCCAGTTTTAAAACCACAACCACTGTACCAGAGAGTGTGACTGTAAACAGTGGAGTGACAGACAAAAACAATATAGCTTTCATGGGGACCTCAGTGACATCTGGTAGGGGTCAGGTAAGACAGTTTTGAATATTTAGCTCTTTTGATTTGTCCATATTAAATCTTTATCACACATTCCTGAGTTTTAATTAATGACCGCTAGAAAGAAGCCTTTTGAAAACATTGTGGGAAGAGAAGGAAATACTGGTAACCAGCATTTTCTTTTTTCCCTCAGTGTTTTCTGCCCTTTCAAGAACAAAAGCAGTTATGTTGGTCAGATTTGATTTGTCATCTACAATTGCTTTGAATTTGAATCAGTCTGAAATTTTGCTGTCTTGTACAGAGTTTAAGCAATTAGAAGATGACAAGTTACATGTGGCTCAAATTAAGAATAGAAACATTGCGGGAGAAAAATACTGCTAACCAGTATGGCCAAGCTTTAAATTTTGTTTCCTATTGAAAAAATGTTACATTACTTCCATTGAAATCTTGAAACACCCCCTTCAGAATTCTGCAGTATTGACATATATCACTTAAATTCAAGTCAGTCATATTTCAAAATTATAGAGGAAAAAAGCATTAATGTTTAGTAATAAATCAAACTTTTTATCTGAGTATTATTCAGACATTAGAATTTGTGGTCTGTCAGTATTAAAAAACACTTGCTGACTACAAATAAAATGTGGCTCTAATGATTTGAATGGCCTTTGAATAGATTTAGAAATACTGTGTAAAAAGGAGAAAATGCTGGTAATCAGCACTTTCTCCTTATCCCATGATAATTTGATAAAAACTCTCTACCACTGTGTCATAAGAAATTGTGATTGTTAATTAAAGACTTACTTGTTTCCATTTTATATCTTTAATTTTTCAGGGTGTTGTGATAGGTACAGGACATAATTCTGAATTTGGAGAGATTTTCAAAATGATGCAGTCAGAGGAGGTAAGATTTGTAGCAAAGTATGGACTGAATTTTCATTTCTACAAAATAAAGAAAGCCTTGTTTCAAGACATGTATCACATCACCTCTTGCCTGCTTTAGATTTTTGATTGATGTTTAGAAGGGACCCACATGGCTTAGTGGTAAAGTGTAAGCCTCACTGGATCCACTGGGTTTTTCGTGGAGTGTCATTTGGCAAGACACCTCAGAGCCATAGCCTAGTACTGGTGGAACCCAGGAAATACATGAGTATGTGAGCTGTTACTGTGATATGACTGAAAAATTTTTGAAAGTAGTGTAAAACACCATTCAATATCAATATTAGGAATATTTGGAATTATTTGATAAAGTGGTAGATAAAAGCATCTAAAATTATTCCCTGTGATCTAAGTGCAAAAAAAATGTAGGCCTATCCAAATTGAAAGCATTTGCAGCAGACGAAAATTTAAATGAGGCTCAAATGATGGAATTTGTCTTCGACAGGGTAGAAAACATTATTGGAAAAGGAGAAAATGATGGTTATCAATCCACAGTGTTTTTAAAAGCTTCTTTCTTGGGGTTGTTAAAATTCAGAAATATTTGGTGAAGTGTTGTTTTTTTTTTTTCCTTAAATTTTTCACAGCCTCCTAAAACACCCATGCAGAAAAGTATGGACACCCTTGGCAAACAACTGTCATTTTACTCATTCTGTATTATTGGTGGAATCATGCTCCTTGGATGGTTTGAAGGAAGAAATATTTTAGACATGTTCACCATTGGTGTAAGGTATGGTATATATTATTCTGATGTGAATGTATATGATCCATGCCCTTTGAAAAAGGGGTTTAATGCATTTGCAAAAAGTGTCAACGCAGGTTAGTCCGCACAGTCGATGTTATCTGACCTGGGCTGAAACTTTTTGATATTGATCAATTTTCTGCATGTCAAAGGACTAGTCTACCTTATTATTTAGTTAATCAATGGACAAAATGGATTTTGTGGATCCAGAATTAAGTGTTGACTTGCATAGTATAATGCATTAGGGAAATGCATTAAGTGCACTGGCCACTGTGATATAACAGAAATAATGTTGAAAATGCCGTTGAACTCCATACAAACAATCTATCAATCATTTTATCATAGATGGACCAAGTATATATTTTGCTGAGTATTGTAATTTATTTTGTATGAAGTGATGTTTTTAGGAAAGCACTGAATTATTAGAGGATCAAGATTGTAGGGATGATTTAGTCTGATTATGAACCATTGATGTATTATGATTAATTTATTGGCCATATTCTTGTTATTTAAGTCTCGCTGTTGCGGCAATACCTGAAGGTTTACCCATTGTTGTGACGGTCACTCTAGCACTGGGTGTGATGAGGATGGCAAAGAGAAAAGCTATTGTGAAGAAGTTACCTATTGTTGAAACACTAGGTATGTAAGATTTTCTGTTCTGTTCTTGGCCCGTATTCACCAAGAACAATCCTAGTCTTATTCTCAAGAATATTCTAAATTTGAAAGTAACACAAATTCTGATTGGGTAAACCATTCGGTTTAGCCAATCAGAATGTGTGTCACTTTCTAAATCTAGAATAAGGCAAAGAATATTCTTAAGAATGGTTGGTGAATATAGGCCCTGATCTGTTCATATTAACCTTTTCAAATCTGTGGGAAGAGATGTGATATATTACTGATGATTAGTTTTGTAAAGCATTTTGACAAATTTCATGTGGAAATTACTGATAAATATCTACTCTGCTTGCATAATAACAACAAACTACTACAAGAACTCATTTCTGATGCATGTGAGAAAAGTAGTTAGTGACTTGGAAAGAAAGTTGTGTCAGTACTGGTGTGAAAAAGCCAGGAAATACATTCAATGTTACCTGACCGCCATGATATAACCTACGCTGTTAAAATGGCGTTAAACTCTAAGGCAATCAGTCAATCAACCATAAGAACTATTGAAAGTCATGGAGAATGTTTTCCTGTTGAAAAGGAGCAGTTACTTATAAAAAGAAATAATTCAAAAAAATATATACGGCAGGGGTTACAATAGCATTTTTGTCAGGAAAACATTGTACATGTATATCTTCCAAGATTGAAACCAAATTAAATTTGTCACTTAGACTGTGTTAAGTTGTACATCTCTGTCATATCTCTTGAGATGTTCTTTCAAGGAGCTTATGATTTTTCATGAGAAATTAATGCTGTGTGTCTTCATTCTTTCCCATCCTTCCAAAAGCAGAAAAGGTTTAGTATGAAAGGTAAAATAAAAACCATAATTAGAATATTTTACCTTACTAGTCTAGAGATTCTGTAAAATTGGTAACATGATTTAGTATGAAACATATTATAAAAGTAAGACTTCGTGTCTGACAGGTTGTGCCAATGTGATATGCTCAGATAAAACAGGAACGCTCACAAAGAATGAGATGACGGTAACTACAATATATTCTTCTGATGGTGCTTGTGCTGAGGTATGTCCATGTGTTTTGTATCTTCTACATTTACAAGCCATGCTCTGTGAAAAGGGGTTTTAATGCATCTGCAAAAAGTATCAACTCATGTCAGCCTGCGCAGTCCAGGCAGGCTGACCTGGGTCGAAACTTTTTGCTATTAGTATATTTCTGCATGTGTAAGAGCCATTAAACCTTATGATTGAATCAGTTTTAATACAAAATGGATTTAATGGATCGATATTTACGTGATAATTTGCTTGGTATCATGCATCACGAATATGCATTAAACCCCCTTTCCACAGAGCATGGCTCATATTTTTGTGGTACTTAATCTTTATGAGAGGAAAATTTTAAATTTGTCTATATTGAAAGCATTTACAGACAACCAGTTAAAGATGGCTTTGCTGTACAGACTCTTTTTAGAAATAAAATGCCTGCTGGGTAGCCGAGTGGTTGGCATATCCAACTCGTGACCAGGTGGTTGTGAGTTCGATACCCAGTTGAGGCAAACTTTCTTTCTGGCGATTTTTCGCCTCTCACCTCTTATGTGTGTGAGAAAAGTAGTCTGTGACTTAGAAAGAAAGGTGTGTCAGTGCTGGTGTGAGAAATCCAGGAAATACGTGCGTAGGTGCACTGACTGCCGTGATATGACCTAAGGTGTTAAAATGGTGTTAAATTTCAGTACAATACAATATGATCAATCAATCAGTAGATATCAAATTTTGGTAATAATGACAAATAAGAAGGAAAAAATTGTGGGAAATTGAACAGTTGCTTGTTACATGCAATCGCTTCTTTTTACACAATGTTTTTATAGAATGTCGATCCCGGTTACAAAAAAAAGATTTATTTGGAAGCTGATGAGTTTTCAAAAGTACACAGTTTCAGATTACTTTTATTACTGATAACTAATATGATTAAAGTATCAATAAATTCTGTCATTGTAAACAGCTAATTAAATGAAGTTTTCTTTTCCTATCAGGAAGGAAAGCTGGAAATTGCAATTTTAACAGCTAATAACTAAATCACTTTATCAGGCAAACATTTTGTATTTCATCCATCCTATGTAAGTTTGACTATCATGTTATTTCCAGGTAACTGGTGTTGGATATTCAGCTAATGGAGAAGTGATATGTAATGGACATGTGATAGACTCTCAGTCCCACCCCTCCCTCAGTAAAGTTGTAGAAGTGGGTTGTATATGTAACAATGCAGAACTACATGAAGATGGTGTACATGGGGCCCCCACAGAGGGTGCTTTGTTAACTTGTGCACTCAAGGTTGGCAAGCTACATTTTTGTCATTTTCAGTTGTATCCTCGGGTGCCCAAACTGCGCCACTCTAAGCTTTATCTGGGAACAAAAATATAAATAGATGATATACAAAAGGAAAAATAAATGCAGGAGTCAAATGTGTTCTTTTTCCATCAATCCCCATCAAAATTCATGTGTACTATAATTTTAAACTTCCAAAACTTGATAAAACTTAACTGCATGTCAAACAAACAACCGCCATTTTTGGTGTGCCTAACTCCGCCACCTGGAGTAACGGAACAAATTCTCCTAAATCTCGAAAAATTAGGCCAAATTATTAATGTTATTATTTTTTTTAACAAATGTAACTTCAACATTGAGCAGTTTCAAAATAAATAACTGTAGGAGTTTGTCATTGCTTTTATGCGATCCACTAGTTCTAGTAGCGTCAATGAAGGTGGTTTACCAATGGTTATTGTTTGAGGATGCACTTTTCCTTGTAACCTGTACCTGAGAGTGGTGCGAGATACATTAAATATATAGCGGCCCTGTTAATTGGCAAGTTCTTCTCTAAAATTTCTTGTTCAGCTTTCTGAGGTGCAACATGGGAATATTGTTTATTTGTTCTTCTGATCTTTCATGAGTTGGGCTTAAATTAGAATGGAGAAAGCAAATATTAGTTAAGGACTGTGGGACCAAAACCTATCTATAAAGATTTGCTTGGCCTTAGAGAAATTTGCTTTGTCACGTGATTTTCATTCATAAAATGTAAACATTTGCAGACGAAGCGTTTCAGACGTGTTTACAGTTGTATATCATGACTTTAGAGGTGATTTTTGACGAAAAAAATTGAATTACGAAAATACACAGGAAAACAGTGAGTGGACATAAAAATCGAGATAAATATCTGCTTACATCTCAGTATAGGGTGAAAACCATTGGAATGTATTTACTATGATGTAGTAAAAACTTTTCTGACTGTCAGTCTCGCGCACGCTGAAACATCGCGAGATTTTGATGAAAATAAGAAAGGTGGCGGAGTTAGGGCAGGGGCGCAGTTAGGGCACCCGACGATATATCTCTTATCAAATAAAGGATTATAACTCTTTACCAAACAGCAAAATTTTTAACTTGGCCATATTGAAAGCATTTCCAAATGACTAATTGAGTGTGATCCATATGATCAGTTTTGTTTTTAAAAAGGTAGAAAATTGTGGAACAGGGAAAAACTAGTGATTACCTCCATTTTCATTTTTTCCTTTCCTCACAATCTTTAAAAAAAAATTCATTCCTCTGGGCCATGGAAACTTAGTATTGCTTGGTAAAGGGCTAACTTTACTGCAACACCAGATGTTTATTAATTACTAGTGAAAGCTGTTACACATACATAAACCATTAATTTTGCTTTATGTAGCTTCATATGTCTTAATGCATTTGTAATGTGCCGGCCTCGTTTAATGCTCATTTGTCTTTTTTCTAATCTTAATATTGATCCCTAGGCTACACTTTTGCAGACATTGTAGATAAAGATTAGATCATGTAAAGTATGCAGCCCAGTTATGGATCTGCATTGTCCAATATAGGAAGGTCTTCATGCAAAGAAAACTTCGGAAATCACAATATTTTGGTTTTTACTGTTGGTTAAAAATATTTATCATGTTCATTTACCAGCACTTGAAGTCTAAAATAAGATACATTAACTCCCTAGATGATAAGAATGATGATATTTTCCTCACATTTCAGATGAACATACACAATTTACAACATCTGTATATTCGTGTAGAAGAGTTTCCATTTAGATCAGAGCATAAGTATATGTCTGTGAGATGTACACCAAGATATGGTCAGGTATGATGGATTGACTCTTTACCAAGTGGTCTATAGGTTAACCCTTTACCAAACAATCCCTGGTTTAAACAACCTCGAAGAAGAAGCCTTCTGAAAACATTGTGGGAAAAGGAGAAAATGCTGGTAACCAGCATTTTCTCCTTTTCCCACAATGTTTTCTATTCGTCCAAAGTCAAGTTTCAGTTTATAGAGTCATGTTTATTTTATTGTCTGCAAATGCTTTCAATTTGGACAAGTCTAAAATTTTGTTGTTTGGTAAAGAGTTAAGTTTTACAAAAAAACAAAATTTTATACTTCTTGAAATAGAAAGCATTGAAGACACACACAAAAAAAAACGTTATGGCTCAGAAATTGATATTTTTTTGGAAGGGGAAGAAAACTTTGTGGGAAAAGAAGAAAATGCCCAGCATTTTCTCCTTTTCCCACAATGTTTTTAAACAGGTTTTTCCTCAAGATCATCAGAGTATGAGATTATGTGGCAAAAGATTAATAACTCTGAGGAAGAAGACTTAGAAAAAAAAAGATTGTGGGAAAAGGAGAAAATATTGCGTTTTCTTCTTTTCCCATAATGTATTCTAATCTTTAAGAATTTGAATCTATCAAACTAGGCCTCATTTTAATCTGAAAATGCTTTCAGTTTGTACAATTCAAAATTTTTTAAACCTGGTTGAGAGTCATCTACCAACATAGTATGTAAATTCATCCTTTTGAGCTTAAAACAGATTATTGATAATTTCAGCTATTGGGTTTTGTTTGTATTTGGATAACAGATGATAAGATGTAGTGTTAAGGACTCTTCTAAATATTTATGAAAGGATTTTAATATGCATTTACCAGAATGACTTTGAAAGTATTGATTTGTGAATTAAGATGAAAGGTATATGTTGATTCTGGGAAATTGCTTAAAATTGGAATCAAATGACTCATATGACTTATAAGTTTAATTTTTGCAAATAACAACAATAACTGCACAAAAAATATTTTATATGCTAAACCATTATGTATTTCATTGTTACTCTCACATTATCTTTGGTGCTAGAAATTTTGAAATGAGGCAAGGTAATGGTACATTCTTATACTTTATTCTGTATGATTCCAGAGCAAAGAAATGATCTACTTTGTGAAAGGGGCTTTAGAGAAAATACTTGAAAGATGTACAAGATTTTACAGTGATGGGTCAACCCTACCACTGGAAGACAATCAAAGAAAAGTATATAAAATGGAGGCATATAGAATGGGCACAGCAGGATTGAGAGGTATTTTGAGATCCTTGTTTTGTAATCTATCAAGATTTTCTCTGTCTTAATCTAAAGAATGTATATTTTTGCAATATGTACTTTCTGAAGTTATAACTAGCACAGAGATTGACTGATTAATTAATTGAATGGTGTTTTACACCACTGTCAACATTATTTCAGTGGAAACAGCTCACATATTCACGTATGCCATAGGTTTCAATAGTACTAGGTTAGGGATATGAAGTGTATTGTCCAAGGACACTCACACAAAAAAACCCAGGTAGAATGGAGAAGAAAATAAAGACCTCTGGACAAGGAAGCGACGTGAGGGTAAAAAAAAAAAAGTAACATGTATTATGGTAGAAATTCTAAATATTTGTGAAAGTGATTTTTTTCTTAATACATAATGGTGAAAATTCTGACAACCAACATTTTCTCCTTTCCTGCAGTGTTTCCTACTCTTCCAGAAGGCACATTTTTGGCACTGCTAATGCTTTTAAGTTGGGCAAGTCTAGAATTCTGTCGTTTGATAGGAAGTAAGATGATTGCTATCAGAACCATCTACTGGAAATTTATTTCAGGAATTAATTACCTAAATATTGCCAGTGACCATCAAGCCTTTCATTGTTTTATTTATTGTATTGTTTAATTAATTATTTTTCATTACCAGTGGTAGCCATGGCTTATGGCCCAGAGATGTCTGACCTAGTTTATGTTGGCATGGTGGGTATAATGGACCCACCCCGTCCTGGGATCAAGGAGTCTATTCAAACCCTGATAGAGGGAGGTGTGTCAGTAAAGATGGTGACTGGAGATGCTGAAGCAACAGCCAGAACCATAGGTAACACTGTGTTCGGTAATTCTCTCACATCCATTGTTTTATCTTCCCTATTAAATTTAATCATTTACCACACAATCTGAGCTTCTAACGATGTTGAGAAAGAAAGCTTTTGAAAATAGTGGGGAAAAGAAGAAAATGGTTTTAACCAGTATTTTCTCCTTGTCCCACAGTATTTTCTGCCCTGCCCAAAGCAAAATTCAATTTTTGAGTCCCATTTATTTAGCTTTCAATTTGTACCAGTCTAGAATTTTATTGTTTGGTAAAGAGTTAAAAAAAAAAAGGAGTGAAAAGTGTGATTGAAAATTTGACTGAAGAAAAAGTATAAATAGTGAGACACATAGAAATGGTACTCATTGTAAGTAATTTATGTGCAGAACATGCAATTACTTTTAGTCCCAAAGAACCTCTGTTCCCTGTTATGTTTTAGCTCCAGATCAGCAAGCAAATGATGAGTCATGCTCTGTGAAGAGGAGGTTTAATGCATCTACAAAAAGTATCTACCTATGTCAGCCTGTGCAGACTGTGCAAGCTGACATGGGTCAAATCTATTTGCCATTTATCTTTTTTTTTCATATCCAATGACCATTCAACCTCATTCAGTCGGTTGTTATATAAAATGGATTTTATGGGTCAATAATTAATTGAATGGCTTGTTTGGTATAATGCATTACGGAGATACCTTAAACTCCCTTTTGCCAGAGCACTGCTTACTTTTTTTCTTACAGGTTCTAGACTGGGATTGTTTCCACATGGCTGTACCTGTATGTCTGGAGAGGAAGTAGAGGAGTTAGACCTATCAGCTCTAAAATCTAGAATCAGTAATGTGGCAATATTCTACAGGGTCTCACCAAGGCACAAATTCAAAATAGTTAAAGTAAGTCCTCGGTCATTCTGATTTAATCCTTTACCACACAGTCCTGAGTTTTAAGGACCCTTAAGAATCAGACTTTTAAACACATTGTGTGAAAAGGAGAAAATTCTGCTGACCAGCATTTCCTCCTTTTTTCCACAGTGTTTCCTACTCTTTCAGACACAAATTCCATCATTTGAGCCACATTTAGTTTGTCAGCTGCAAATGCTTTCAATTTGTACTATTCTATAATGTTGTGGTTTGGTAAGGCTAAATTTTGGGAGGTTTTGAGAGTTCACAGTGCCCAGGCTTACAGCTTTCTGGTGTTAGAATTGCGTTTTTGCTGAAGTCTTATGCAGCCAAATTAAAGTAAAAATACAGCCCAAAAGTAAACGAAGAGGGTGTTTAAATGCATTTAAATTTATATCATACCATTTAAAAGTATGGAAACTATTGTGAAAATGACAATCTATCATTGTACGGTTGGTCCAAGTGTTAGTCGCTGACAGAGACATTAATTTCAAAACTAGGTTAAAACCTGCCAGGTAGCTGTGTCTTTTGATTACTTTTTGCCTGATTTTAAAGTTCTTTTTTCTACCAGCGACTAACACATGGCCCGACCACACGATGACAGACTGTCATCTCCACAATATTTTCCATACTTTTAAATGGTATGGTTTAAATTTAAGTGTATTATGACAACTGCTTTGATATTTTGGACTTTACTGGGCCTTTAATGAATTACTTCTATCAAGGGCAGAAAATACAATAAACTGAAAATGAAAATGATTTTTATCTTATTAGCTTGACCATAAAGGCAGAGAGTCTAGATGTACTGTGCAGTCTGATCTTGATCTATGGGGGCTGCAAAAGCTCCTTCTTTTATCAATTGCCCTAAGAGGATTAACCTTTAAAGCACCATACAAGATGTGCAGTCTGATCTTTTATCTATCCTGTCTGCTTTTCTAGAGGATTCTCTACAAGAGCAACCTTCAAATTGCAATTAATTTGCTCTCATATCTAGACAAAAATGTTCATTGGGTTTATTTGACGCCCTAAGGGTTAGATACTTTTTCAAGGTATTACAGGAAGCATGAATGTGAATTGTCACTATTGAATGAATGGATGATGTAGCTTAAAATTGTCTTTGAACATTTTCTTGTTAACAAATGTAGATCAAAAATGAATGTGTTGGATCATTTCAGTCTTCAAGAAAGAATCAGACATTTTAATTTGAAGGCAGATTTGGCAAGAATATCTTCTAAAGCAGTGGACAATGTTGCAACTATTAGAAATGGGGATAAGTAGAGTAGCTCTGTCAGTAGGAAGGCTTTTAACACTGGGGTCACTGGTTCGATTTCCAGCCCTATCAAATTTCTCACCACTGAATACTGTTTAGACAATGATGATGAAGGAAAGCAGCCTATTGCTTGGAAAGAATGTTAGTGAAGTTAAGGTTAAATAAACTCTAGGAAAGAATGGCTAGATTCACTTACAGTTCTACCATAATTAAAATAATTTGGAAAAAGCTATTGAACACCAAACAAACAAACCTTTTCCGAACAAAGTTTGAGATGGGCATTCTAGCAGTCAACCAATTTCAAATAAAAATCAACAAAAAAGGAGTATGCTAAAACTAATTGTTATATTAAGTTATTATATATGTCATGCCAATGAACATGATTATGAAGACCCCTATTGTATGATCTTCATTACAGGCCTTACAGATGAATGGACTAGTTGTTGGTATGACAGGGGATGGTGTAAATGACGCTGTTGCTCTAAAAGCTGCTGACATAGGTATATGTATGGGCAACACTGGTACAGATGTTTCAAAAGAGGCGGCTGATATGATACTAGTGGATGATGATTTTTCTGTTACACTGTAAGTAGATGAAACTATTAATCTAAACCTCTTCCAAAGGCTTCTATTATTATATGAGGAAGTAGGCTTGTGAAAAAATTCTTAAAAAAGAGAAAAGGCTAGTAATCACATTTCTTCTGTCATCCATAATGTTTTCTCATTCTAGATTAATATTTTTCATAACAGTGCGAAATATATAACAGAAAAATATTTATTAACATGTATTTTTAAAACTCTTGGAAATTTTAAAGTAAAAGGGCTTTGAATTTTGTGTCTGAAATGAAAACATGAAAAACAGAATCTATGCCTTATTGAAGTTTGGGGGTTTTTTTTGTTTGTTTGTGGTTTTTTTATGACACCTTTGAGATATAAGTATTTGAGAATTTACTTTTTCTGAGTTTTTGTTTAAAAGAATTTCTTTTTTTTGTTTCTTGTTTTCAGGAGTGCAATAGAAGAAGGAAAAGCTATATTTTATAACATTAGAAACTTTGTGAGGTTTCAATTAAGCACGTAAGTTACCTTTTACATATATCTCTTATATTTTGTTTATAATATTGCTTTACATAATTATCCAAAGGAAAATGTAGTAACAGTTTTTTTACTTCTGGTCTTGCTTGGTTATTTGCAGACAAAGAATGAGTCATGTCTGAGTATAACCATAGAACAGTTACTGAAATTTCTTAATCTATGTTTTGCCTGGAAATGTATTCATAAAATCCACATTTGATAACCTATTAATTAAATCAGTATCACAGTTTGACTTGGTGTCATTTTATAGAAGTACATGTTTAGGTATTAAAACTTATTTATGATTTAAGATCATTAACATGTTAATGAAGTTCGCTTCATTGATATTTACATTGAGCCTTTGCTGTGGGTTTAAGCCATGCCAGGGTTATTCAAAGACAATCTATCATTGTACGGTTGGTCCAAGTGTTAGTCGCTGACAGAGACATTAATTTCAAAACTAGGTTAAAACCTGCCAGGTAGCTGTGTCTTTTGATTACTTTTTGCCTGATTTTAAAGTTCTTTTTTCTACCAGCGACTAACACATGGCCCGACCACACGATGACAGACTGTCATCTCCACAATATTTTCCATACTTTTAAATGGTATGGTTTAAATTTAAGTGTATTATGACAACTGCTTTGATATTTTGGACTTTACTGGGCCTTTAATGAATTGCTTCTATCAAGGGCAGAAAATACAATAAACTGAAAATGAAAATGATTTTTATCTTATTAGCTTGACCATAAAGGCAGAGAGTCTAGATGTACTGTGCAGTCTGATCTTGATCTATGGGGGCTGCAAAAGCTCCTTCTTTTATCAATTGCCCTAAGAGGATTAACCTTTAAAGCACCATACAAGATGTGCAGTCTGATCTTTTATCTATCCTGTCTGCTTTTCTAGAGGATTCTCTACAAGAGCAACCTTCAAATTGCAATTAATTTGCTCTCATATCTAGACAAAAATGTTCATTGGGTTTATTTGACGCCCTAAGGGTTAGATACTTTTTCAAGGTATTACAGGAAGCATGAATGTGAATTGTCACTATTGAATGAATGGATGATGTAGCTTAAAATTGTCTTTGAACATTTTCTTGTTAACAAATGTAGATCAAAAATGAATGTGTTGGATCATTTCAGTCTTCAAGAAAGAATCAGACATTTTAATTTGAAGGCAGATTTGGCAAGAATATCTTCTAAAGCAGTGGACAATGTTTTTTTACTTCTTGTCTTGCTTGGTTATTTGCAGACAAAGAATGAGTCATGTCTGAGTATAACCATAGAACAGTTACTGAAATTTCTTAATCTATGTTTTGCCTGGAAATGTATTCATAAAATCCACATTTGATAACCTATTAATTAAATCAGTATCACAGTTTGACTTGGTGTCATTTTATAGAAGTACATGTTTAGGTATTAAAACTTATTTATGATTTAAGATCATTAACATGTTAATGAAGTTCGCTTCATTGATATTTACATTGAGCCTTTGCTGTGGGTTTAAGCCATGCCAGGGTTATTCAAAGACAATGAAACAGCAGTGGTGATGTTTGCTGTTTTTAGCATTTGAGATTTAACAGGTAGCATTGCGTATGGTCTGGCCGTGTCAGTGAATGGCTTATAGTTAGGAATGTTGAATATGTGCATGAATCTGCAATTACTGTAAAGTTGATGTTGAGTTTGTTGGTTTGTTTGTATAGTGACAGTGTTTAACACTGTTTTCAACATTATTTCAGTTATATAGAGGCAGCCAGTGAACCCATCTATGCTATGCTGGAGTTTCTTTTTACCAGTACTTTGCACGAAATTCTCCCCAAGCCACTGGCTGCTTGGCCACATAACAATTGTTGAAACAATGATTAGGTGTGAGAGGAATGAATGGTGTCTCGATGATTATCATCAATCCTTGGAAAGAAATTTTGCTTAGCCGAGGATTTAATCTAGCAACCTCCTGGTCTCAAGTCCTGAAAGCTACAGACTATGCTACCTGACTTAGCTTGAAATAGATGTAAATGTTAAGGACCAAAAGAAATACAAACTGTATTAATTTGTGTACAGGGTATGGATTATGAATCTTGTCAAGGGTAGGATCAGAAATAGGGAAGTCTAGGGTTTGATCCTCACCCAATGCACTAGATTTTTTTCTTGGGAGTGTCTGTGGGCAAGGCTCTAGAGATCCCAAGCCCAGTATAGTGAAACCTAGGGAACACATGAATAAGTGAACTGTCAACTTGATATGACTTTAATAATATTGTAAGCAGTGTATAAATCCAATCAATCTATCAGTTAATCAAAAAATTGTTTTGCATCTATATTGGCATTTTTTCACAGTACCTCTGATACTTTGATATATTATTTACAGGAGCATAGCTGCACTTTCCTTAATCACCCTCTCCACCCTGTTCAAGCTGCCAAACCCTTTAAATGCAATGCAGATCCTCTGGATCAATATAATCATGGATGGTCCACCAGCCCAAAGGTTTGTAACTAGATCAGATATTTTGAGAGAAAAAAATCAGGAATCTAGAAACGAGGTTTTTACCCCTACCAACCATGAAGGCATTTCATCATGGGAAAATATCCCTTTTAGAAGACGAATTTCATCAGTTGAGTCACATAATATTTGTCATATGAAAATGCTTTCCATTTGGACATATCCAAAATTTGTCACTTGGTAAAAGGAGAGGTTTTTTTTTTTCAAATTTTGTATTATCTTCACTACTATTACCTACTGCATGTCACCTTTGTGTCTTGCAGTAGTTCACATTTGAAAGCATTGTGGCATAAAGAAATTGCTCCTGACAAACAATTTCTCCTTTTGTCTGAATGTTCATGCAGTAAATCTGCTATCAGATCTTGGATCCAATAGTGGCATTGTTGCTAAAATAGGCTTGAAAGTCATTTTGATTGTCCATAGTTTACAAGGATACTGTTGGAGTCATCTGCAGCAGTATTTTCAGGATGTAATGAAATTCTCGTTCAGGGACATATTGATATTCTTTGATAAATCTTTTAAGTTATCTTTTCTCTCTTTTATTTGAAAAATCTGTCACTTTAAACAAAGATAAATGGAAATTCTATTTAAAAAAAAAGAAAATCATCCAAGCTTTATTCATAGGCCACGAAAGGGGAGTAAGAAAACTGATTTGTGGCAGCAGGGGGTCTTTTTGTGAAAAACAAAGTTATGAGAAGGGATGTAGAGTCAAACAGTGGCCTCTTAAAGGGTTAGGTTGTCTTTAGACAGGTTTGACAGTAGTATAACTAATCAATCATTTATCTTTATTACTGACAGTTTAGGGGTGGAGCCTGTACAGCCAGATGTTATACGACAGCCCCCACGTAAAGTCAAAGACCCAATTATAACTAAACCATTTATAGTCAACATACTCATTTCTGCACTCATTATTGTGTCCGGTACTCTGTGGGTGTTCTGGAGAGAGGTAAGCAAACCTTAACTCTTTACAAAACAATTCTGTTATTTAATGACCCTGAGGAGGAAGGCTGTTGAAAAAATTGTAGGAAAAGGAAAACATGCTGGTAACCAGCATTTTCTCCCTATTTCACATTTTTTTCTACCATATCAAAGACAAATCTCAATATTTGAGGCATATTTGTCATCCGTAAGTGTTTACAGTTTGAACAGAATGTGCAGTCTGAATTTTTATCTTCAATGTCCACCGTTGTGTGGGATACAGTTACTGTAACAAATTTCTCCTTGAAAAATAAAAAAATCTAGGTTGATGAATACTGCTAATATTTTAGTCATGCATGTAGGACTATAAAGGTCAAATTAATTAATTTTTAGAAGAGTATTAATTCATGTTTTGGAAAAGCGTGCATTTATCCATGTATTCTCAGCATTCTAACAAGTATATCTTTCATCAACCTTTCTAAGCCACTGATTGCCTCGTGTACAAGAAAAAAAATAATAAAGCAGCATTCAACTGAGAGACAGAAACAAAAAAAGTTTGTTGCAATGGCTTTTGTAAAACATAGGAAAGAATTCTTGCAGATTTACATCTCGTCATTACAAACTGGCTAAATTCTCTTGCCTAATCAAGTATTTTGTTTGTAGAGGGTACAAGCACATAATAATATGAATATATTACTCGAGCTATAGACATATTATCCTATCATGTGTTTTATTACAGTATTAGATATGATTGTAACATGCGCATTATTTAACCCTTTACTACACAATGAAAACATTGCTGGAAAAGGAGAAAATGCTGGTAACCAGCATTTTCTCCTCTTTCCACGATGTTTTCTACCCTTTCAAGGACTACTTTCATCATTTGAGCCACCTTTAATTTGTCGTCTGCAAATGCTTTCAATTTGGACATGTACAAAATTTTGGCATTTGGTAAAGAGTTAAGATTTTGTCATGCTATATTTTCAGATGAGTGATAACAAGATCACCCCTAGGGACACAACAATGACTTTTACATGTTTTGTGTTTTTTGATATGTTTAATGCTCTAAGCTGTAGGTCACATGTAAGTAGCCATTTCACTTAATGATCATGTATATGCATAATTTTTAACAGTCATAGGTTTCAGCACAAAGCCAGAGTTCATTCAACAGCACTTCATAATTCATTATCTAGCAAATATATAGCTGAGTTCTTTAAAAACATTCATGTTAAATATTATTATGGTGAAGTTAAGTGTTTTTAATAAATACACACAAAGACATTGCGGAAAAAGGAGAAATTTTTAATAGCAGCAATGCTCCTTATTGTTAAAATGTATTCAAAAGCCATCAACTGCAACACAAAACATGTTGACTGCAGCTTGCAAAAGGTTAATTAAAGTCTGGTTTTCAATTTTAAGTAAATACTTGCAGTGTTTTGTGGGGAGGAGAGAAGTAGCGCTTGCAGATACAATATAGTAAATTTGTGCTGCAAATACATGCCTCAGTTTTGCTTTCACTACATTGAAGCATCTCGGTAGACATTAAAGATGTGCAAGATACAAATTTGCCAGGACTGCTCCCTTGAAAACATTGGGAAAAAGGAGGAAATGGTAACAGATCCCGAGCCCCTCACCACACAATGCTAATTTGTAACATCCTGAGGAATAACTTTAGAAAACATTAAGGGAAAAAGGAGAATATGCTGGCAACCAACATTGTCTTCTTTTCCGTCAATGTTTTCTGCATTTTGGAAGAAAATTTCATTTTCTGAATAGTATTTGTCATCTGTAAATGCTTTTAATTTGGACAAGGCTAAAATGGTTTAGTCTGTTTTTGATTAAAGGATTAATAAAAACATTTACCGTTATTCAGAGAAATAGCATGATTTTAAACATAGCAGTTTCTTTGCAATCTGCCTCAAGTACTATTCAGGTTTCTTTCAAACCTTTACCATACAAATACATCTTTTTACTTTTTAAGTACACAGCTTTTTGAAAATATGGGGTCAATAATGCTTGCTTGTAGCAAAAAATCACTCATTTCCCTCATTTTTCTCAATATGAAATACTGAAAATATTTTCCATTCCTTCAGATATTTTACTTCTTTGTTACAGTTTTTGATTTCATGTATATTTTGCCTTGAGACCTGTTTATAAAGAATTTTGATTGGAGTTCATTAACAGATTGTTTGCCCTGTCATATTGAAAGCATAGGAAAGCTAAATTTGAAATTCTGTGTCGAGATCAAGTAGTGACTGAATCAAATGAATAGCATCATTGTCTAGTCAAGTTTCAATTCAAGTTGTCTATGAGGATGGCATATATCATGACCAGACTGCATAGATCAAGACTAGACTGGACAGAATGTGCAGTCTGATCTTATATCTACACTATCCCTCCTTGATGTCAAACTAGGACAAAATGATCTCCAGTTGCAGTAGAACTATACTTTAAGCAGAGTAAGAGTTCATTGATGGTGAAAGTATTAACTCTTTACCCCATAGTTCTGAGTTTTAAGGACCCTGTGGAAGAAAGCTTTTGAAAACATTGTGGGTAAAGGAGAAAATGCTGGTAACCAGCATTTTCTCCTTTCCCCACAGTGTTTTCTACCTTTCCAAAGACTTATAGTTTTTGGGTCACATTTAATTTGTTGTCTGCAAATACTTAAAATTTTAACCAGTCTAAAATTTTTGTTGTGTGGTAAAGAGTACACTGAGCTTTAAATGTATTTGTATGAAAGAGAATTACTGAACTATGTCTCTATTTTATTTTTTATAGGATAAGTCAGTCTTTCAAATTGGTTTATTTTCCAACAAAATGTTCCTGGGTGCTGTGGGTGGCTCTCTCATTGGTCAGCTACTGGTTGTATATTTCCCTCCACTTCAAAAAGTGTTTCAAACAGAGGCACTATATTTCTCAGGTATGCTCCAGTTACGCTTAAAATGAATACCATCTGTATTCGGTTTGCAGCAGATGATCTGAAAACCTTTGATTTTAAACGTGAATTAAGGTTTAGTACATAGATATATGAGCCATGCTCTGGCAATATGGGGATTTAATGCATCTCTGTAATACTAAGCAATCCATTACATAATTATGGATCCATAAAATTTACTCTGTATAAGAATGCACTGAATTACGAGGTTAACATGTCCTTTTACAAGCAGAAAATCAACCAGTAGTCCGAGCAGGCTGACATGGGTCGATACTTTGTGCAGGTGCGTTAAGCCCCATTTTTGTAGAGCATGACTGAAATGTGTGAAATTACAAGCAATTTGTCCTTTTGTCGTAGTGTTTTTAAATGTGGTCAACTGCTAGAAATGAAAGGTCATTTTCAGGAGGTACCAGTGCTGGTAATTTCTTCAGTTTGATTGTTGAATTAAGTCATTACTTTCTAATTCACGTCTGCAGCAAATAACTTTGAAATTCTGCCTTTGAGATACTGGTAATCAATATGAAGGTTTAACACATGAATAGATACAAAAATAAAATGGCAAAAGTGAAAAATGCTTCATATTAGCTTTTTATTAAGATTTTTATCTAGTTCAGTTAAATTATTTTCCTTTTCAGACTAGCTCAGTGAAGTTTATGTCAAAATCTCATGAAAGTCAGGTTCCTTTTACTACAAAACTATATCTCAAGAACTGTAGCTCATTAATTTATCTTCGAAGAAATGCAATTTTATACATGAATTATTGTAAGCAAGAACAGCTGACCTCTTTGTATGTACAGGATGAAAAAATAGTTCCAAAGAAGCCTTTGTGTACAAGTAAATACTTGAATTTACCTCAATCATGACTTTTGACCTTTAAATTAGGTCATCCAAGTTTTAAAGTCATAGAAATGCAGTGCCTTGACCAAGGATCTCACAAAATGCTTTCAAGATATCACATAATGCTGACATTCATACCTATGTAAGATAAGAAAATTCCAAATAGCTAAGAGTCCTACGAGGCTTATTGGTGAAGATCTAGTGTGGACAACCAGAAGGCCTTGGATTTGATCCTTACTTGATGTGCTTGGATCTTTGTGGGGATGTCCTTGGGCTTCTGAGCCTAGACCAAGTACTGGTGGAAACTCAGATACCCATGAATCAGTAAGCTATGATAAAATATTATCAATTCCTTGCAGATTTTTAGATAAAATTTTCAAAAACAGCCTTCATAGGTTTTGTCACTGGGATGAACTTTCTATGTCCTTTCAGATTTTATATTTTTGATAATGCTTACCTCAATGGTGTGGATTGTGTCGGAAGTTAGAAAGTTTTCACAGCGAGTGTTGGACAGAAGACGGAATGGTCAAGAAAAGCAGGATGATTATTTCTTAGTATAAATTGTGATAACTACCTGTAGATTTTATTCACAAATTAGAATTTAATTTATTATTGAAGGCATGCTAATATATGCCATGGTATTATGTTGATCAGTTTTCAATAACTTATGTTTGTTTGTCCATTAAATCTTGAGTATGTTTCAGATAAAATTGAAAGTTTAGAGGATATATGTCACAGGAAAAGTGCGCATCTAGCCCAATGACTTAGTTTGTAATGCTGTCATAATCTGACATACAAATGAATGAGAAAAGATATTATCTCTTACTGGATGACAAAATTTTAGTCTGGTCCATAATGAAAACATTTTCAAACAACAAATTAAATGTGCCTCCAATGACGAGATTTTTTTTCTGAAAGGGTAGAAAACATTGTGGGAAAAGGAGAAAATGCTAGTTACCAGCATTTTCTCCTTTTCCCAAAATGTTTTCTACAGCCTCTTTCGTCAATGTCGTTGAAAAACAGGGTTGTGTGGTAAAGGGTTAAAACTCTCACAAACAGTTAGATTGTAGGGTAAACCATGTGGAAAGCATTTCTAAACAAAAATTGAAATGTAGCTATGATGATGGGATTTTGTCTTTGAGAGGATAGAAGAAATCGTGAGAATAAAAAGATGGTTGTTTTATTTATACCAAAGAAGGCAGTCTTGGTCTGCCAATCTAAATTCTTGTACAAGGTTAAAAGCATACAGAATGTTTAAAACTACATTACAACTAGAACCCTATCTTGACCTACAATATGAACCTAAATATAATGTTGTGCTTACCAGATTCAGAACATCATCCCATAACTCAATATTGAGGGAGGTAGGCTAGATAATATCCCTTGTGAAGAATGTCTTTGTAGCAATAGCAATATGAGAAAGATAAAAAATGAGTGCCACTTTTTATTAGTATGCCCAAAGTACACTCAAAAACGTCTGCTACATCTTAGCAAAAAATACTGCAGATGGCCATCGTTGGGCAAGTTCTATTTGTTAATGATGTCTAAATCGAAAAAAGTGATCATAAACCTCAAAATATATATATTTCACAAATAAATTAAGAAGCAACTTGTAGCCAAATAAAATCCTCCAGTTTTCTTTTTATTATTGTTATCTGGTAAGCCTTACGCTGCTGATCCCGACTATAAGACCTTTTGTGGACTGTGCAGATCGAAATCAGACTGCACAGAACGTGCGGTCTGATTTTGAACCTATACTGTTGGATAGGGAGATATTTTCCTCAAAAATTAACATTGAAATGGTGTTATTTTGGTTTATATTATAGGCTTGAAATTTTTTACTTCACAGCAGGTTAAGTGTTAAAAATAGTTTGTTGAACATTTGTAAAATTAATTTAGTATTCCTTGTAAAATGTTATTTTCAAATTGTCGACCTTTGTAAAAGATGTCTGTACCTACATGTATGTATTGTTATGGCTAGAAACACTAAGTTTTGAAAGCTAAAATATGAGTATGAGTATTCCTTGTCTTTATTTTAAAAATCTATGTGGTTGATTTTTCGCTTTCTCTTACACTGAACCTGACAATCAGTTCTGTGTGAGACTTACTGAGGTTGAGGGGAAAAGTCAAAATCAATGTAACCAACATTCCCTCCATTTCGGGCATGGCTTCCTATCCTCGCAAAGGTAGATGTTGGTCTCATCATTTGAATAACATTGAGTATATTACCTCTGTTTGCTTTTCATGTCTCTATGAACAAGTTCATAGTTTTGTCATCCTGTAACGTATTAATAGCTTGTTACAAGAAACAGTTAGTTTGATTTAGATACAGGCTTTATAAGATTGCTTTAATTTTTATCTATTTCCACAACCTTGATTGTGAGTGCATTTCACTAGCATTCAGTACTAGTTTACCAAAATGACAATTATAGGTCAATCTGTGGGCTATATTGATAAACTGTTTTAAATACAGCGCTGATTGAAAATTCCAACGCCATTTAGATGGTGAAATTCATAAATGTAGAAAAGTTGTGGCTGCCTAAAGGTTAATATGGTACATGTGCATGTATTTTGTATTTGATTATGCCTTGAACAAATTAATGAGTCATGGTTTGTGAAAAGGACGCTTAATGTACCTGCAAAAAGTATCAACCAGTGTCAGCCTGTGCAGCCTGACTTGGGTTGAAACTTTTTGCTACTTGTTATTTTTTTTGCACATCCAAGGACCACTCCATCCAATGATTCAGTCAGTTTTAGACAACATGGATTTTATGGTTCTATAATTATGTGATGACTTGCTTGATATAATGGATCATGGAGATGCATTAGACCCCATTTTGTCAAAGCATGGCTCATGAAAGTTTCTTTTCTTTTGTATTGACCTTTTATCTAATGTATAGTTCACCTTGTCAGCAGATAATTTATGAACACATCTTGAAAAAAGGACTAATGAGCAACTTTCCTTTTTCTTACTATTGTTTCTTCACCATGACTTATATGTAATGTTCTATGACTTGTTTTATGTCAATTTTCAATCACTGTGTTTTGCTTGCCTTTCAAGTGTATCTTGAAATGAGCTGCGTGATTGTTAATTTGTAACACTTTCTGATTTCAAACTATCTCATGCTTGAAGGACCTTGATGTAAGATCTTTTGCAAAAACTGGGTGGGAAGTAGAAAATGTTGCAACCACCATTCTCCTTTTTGGCTCACCTCAGCATAAAGTGCTCAAGGTGAGCTCTTGTCATCGTGCTGTATCCAGTGTCAGGTCATCCATATTTACCTTGTATGTGCTCTAGAGGCCACATTTTCAGTCAGATACTAATTAAACTTGGTCAGAATGTTTTTCTTGATGGTATCTCAAACAAGTTCGAAATCAGGTCATGTCTAGTCAAAAAGTAGGTCACTTGCATTCATTTGAATTACATCATTAAAAGCAGGATCTGTTTAGCTTTATCAACCCTAGATGACTTTACTTGTTCAAGGTTTTCTACCCTTTCAAAGACAAATCCCATCATTCAAGTCTTTACCAAACAACAAAATTTTAGCACTGTCAAAGTTGAAAGTATTTGAACACAACAAATGGAACTCAGAACATGAAATTCTCCTTTCATAGGGTAGAAAACATTATGGGAAAAGGATAAAATGCTGGTTACCAGCATTTTCTCCTTTCCCCACAATGTTTTCAAAAGCGTCCTTCCTAAGGGTCATTACAAGTCAAAATTGTGTTGTAAAGGGTTAAGCCACATTTAAATTGCCCTCTGCTAATGCTTTCAATGTTGATGACTTTTTAGAGTTTTGATGTCAGGTATACAGATAGACATTTGAGTGACAAATAATGGTATAAACTTTTTCTGTTGAAGTGAATGACCAAGATTTATGGCAGTTTGAAAGCTGTTTATGTCACAAAATTTTCTGACAGTGTAGATGAAAGACTGCACTCCACTGTTTGTGTAGTCTGTTCTTGATATTTATTGCCAAAGAAAGCAAAACCCAAATTTTACACGCTGTTTATAGATTTTTGTCTACCCGCCTCAGAATGATATTTAGATGAAAATTAAGAATATTTAAATAGAAAAAAAAAGTTGTTCCAAGTCATGATGCAGCCAAACAAGAGATGGAGAACAGTATTTTCACATTATGATCATCCTAAACATGCAAATGTTGTGCGTCTTATGATTTTGTTATGTAATGATTGTTAATTCTTGATATTTGCTCCTCTTTAAGTACTGTATGTTTTGTTCCACTGAAGCATTTTGGTCTTACTTTTATTTCTCTGGGAATTTGATTTTATATATATATATATATATAGAGAGAGAGAGAGAGAGAGAGGTGTGATGCTCTGTGAAAAGATGGGTTAATGGATCTGCAAAAACTATCAACCAATGTCAGCCAATACAGTATGTGCAGGCTTAATTGGGTCAATACTTTTTGCAATTAGTAGATTTTCTGCTTGTCAAAGGATCATTCCACCTTGATGTAGTTATCTTTTAGACAAAATTGATCATATCATGTAACAATTATGGTATCATGGTAAAATGAAAAAAAAATCCCTTTTCCAAGAGAGCCGCTCATATATTACACCCAAGTGCATGTAGATTCTGTTGCATCATGTAACTTGGAATCCCCCCAACAAAATTGCATTTTTTTTCAGACATCTCGAAAACACTCTGCTGTATGAAATTTTTAGACTGTTTTACCCAGAATATCTCACAAAATGTTGAGAATAGTAGATTCAAAATCAGGCCGCATGTGTGATCTTGATATTTACTGTTTTCAGAACAAAAAGGATAGACATTTTAAGGTTGTGTGCTAAACTTTTTTTATAAAAAGATGAAAAAGATTGAATTACTGGGTCCAGTTACTGGGCCCAACCTTACCCTATGGACATTTGCCTCGCACAAGTCTTTAGTAAGTCACAGTTGAAAATAGCAGATAAACAGATTAGGACAAATCGCCGTCTGAGCACAAGAAATGGGAGTCAAAAAGCAATGTGCTCCGTCAAAGGGATTTCTCCTAGCTGGTGTAATATATCCCACATGTGGAGAAGGAATAATCTATCTGCATTTAGACTCTATTTTAGATGCTAAGCCCTTAGAGCAAACACCCTATCAGAGTATTGCTCTTCCAAGGTCATTTGGGTCAGAGTCACATAAATTGTTATACAATGCACATCCAAGATCTGACTGCTCATTCTGTGCTGCCCAACCTTCACCTACACTCTTTGCAAGAGCAGCAAATGTAAGTGATTTTGGATAAGAAAGCAAGATGGATTTCAATTTTGATTTGATTGGGTTTTTTATTAGCTCACCTGAGCACAACGTGCTCAAGGGGAGCTCTTAGGATCACCCTGTGTCCGTTGTCTGTCGTGCGTTGTCAACAATTCTTTAAACATCATCTCCTCCTAAACCACTGGGCCAATGTCAGCCAAACTTGGCAGAAATGTTCCTCTTCAAAAATTGTTCACAGAATTTGATTCCATCAAAAACTCTGGTTGCCATGGCAACCAAATGGAATTTTCTAAGAAATTCTTTAAAAATCTTCTCCTTTGAAACCGCTGGTCAGATTTTGAAATAATTTCACAGAAATGTTCCTTGGATGACCCTTTTCAAAAATTGTTCGCGAAATTTTGATCCGTCGAAAAACATTGGGAGGGGGGGGGCCCTTTGCACTGTATGGACTTAAAGAAATTCTTTGAAATTCTTTTTCTCTTAAACCACTCATCAGATTTTGAAATAATTTCACAGAAATGTTCCTTGGATGCCCCTTTTGAAAAATTGTTCGCGAAATTTTGATCCGTCAAGAAACATGGCTGTGGTGGTGGGGGGCTATTTGCACTATACGGACATGAAGAAATTCTTAAAAATTCTTCTTCTATGAAACCACTGGCCAGATTTTGTAATAATGTTACAGAAATGATCCATTGGTGCCAAATTATGCCCCTTTTTCGACTTAGAATTTTAACTTACTATCCAGCACCCAACAGCCAATCATTGGCACCCACATGCGGTGCTCTTGTTTTTTTTATTGAAGTTACTGAAGAAAAAGTTTTGGAATAACAAAAAAAAAATGGCTATGGTCCTCTCAGGTGAGCGATCCAGGGCCATCTTGGCCCTCTTCTTTAAATTATATATAAACAATTTAGAATTAGGAAAAAAGTGTCCCTTCATGTCATTTAACCTTTTACCAATCAATTTTTAGCTCCACTGGCCAAAGGCCAGCGGGCTTATGTCATGGCCCGGTGTCCGTTGTGCTTCCGTGCGTGCGTGTTTGCATGCGTTAACTTTTATTTCAAACATCTTCTTCTCTGAAACTGCCCATCCAATTTTGATGAAATTTCACAGAAATGATCCTGCCATGGTCTTCTTCAGAAATTCTTGAAAGAATTTGATTCCTTCAAAAACTCCGGTTGCCATGGCAACAAAACTGAAAAATATTGAAAATCTTCTCGTCTGAAACCATAAGGCCTAGTGCTACCAAATTTTGCATGTAGCTTTATCTAGTGGACCTCTACCAAGTTTCTTCAAATTATAGCCATGGGGTCAAATTTGGCCCGGCCCCAGGGGTCACAAGTTTTATATGGGCTTATATAGGGAAAACTTTAAAATTCTTCTGGTATCTAGCCATAGGGCCTAGGGCTACCAAATTTGGCATGTGGCTTTATCTAGTGAACCTCTACCAAGTTTCTTCAAATTATAGCCGTGGGGTCAAATTTGGCCCAGCCCGGGGGTCACAAGTTTTACATGGGCTTATATAGGGAAAACTTTAAAAATCTTCTCATACCTAGCCATAAGGCCTAGGGCTACCAAATTTGGCATGTAGCTTTATGAAATGGGCATCTACCAAGAGTGCCCAAATTATAGCCCTGGGGTCAAATTTGGCCCCACCCTGGGGGTCACAAGTTTTACAAGGGCTTATATAGGGAAAACTTTAAAAATCTATTCGTACCTAGCCATAAGCCTAGAGCTACCAAATTTTGCACATAGCTTTATCTAGTGGTCCTCTACCAAGAGTGCCCAAATTATAACCTTGGGATCAAGTTTTGCCCCACCCTAGGGATCACAAGTCTTACATGGCCTTTATAGTGAAAACTTTATAAATCTTCTTGTTACTAAATTTAGCCCTGTCTCAGGGATCTCATGTTTTACAGGGCCTTTTATTGAGGAAACTTTGAAAATCTTCTTGTTTATAACCACACATTCTGGACATGTATTATTTGGTATGGGGCTTTATCTTGTGGACCTCCACCAAGATTCAAGTAATTGTAGCTTTGTGGCCAAAAATGGCTTTGCCCTAGGGTCATAACTTTCTCGTAGGATCTTATTGAAAAGAATTTGTATGTCTTTCTAGTTTAAAACCAATTGGCCAAGTATTGTAATGTTTGACTTGTAGTGTTTGACTTATTAGCCAGTGGAGCGATACAGGGCCATCATGGTCCTCTTGTTGTGTTTTTTACTATCCTGAAGGAGATAGTCTTTGAAAATAAAATGTGGGAAAAGAAAGAATCCTAGTAAACGGGTACATTTTTTATTATCCTACCCTTTTGGAGTCGTATTAAATTACTTTCAATATGGATGTCTAAAATTATGGTATCTGAAAGAGTTATCAAGTTAGCTTACGGGTGGCATGCAAGGAAGATGCTGATTTTGGTTTGAGAGACCTTAGGCAATGCACTGCAGACAATTTATGAAATCTGACTTAGACAATAGGATGTGTTTTTAGAGGGAAGAAAATATTGTGTGAAAAGTAGAAAATGCTGGTTTCTTCTTATGCCACAATGTTTTCAAAAGCTTTCTTTGCCATGCTTGTTTAAACACAGGATCGTATGGTAAAGGGTCAATTGATTACATAGAATAAATTGATTTTTGAGGTTTGTAAATGGGAAATTTAAGTTTATAATGACATACTGGAGTAAAATCTTTTATACATTTCTAGTTTATTCTTTATTTTTTCTTCTCCAACCTCATAGTCTGTTAATGTTTCCCTTCATGTGACAACACAACCTGTGCACACAAAATGTTAAACTGTTTGAACAACTAGTGACCCAAAGAGAAAATGCTCATAACAATGTATTTCTGCATTCAAGAGTGGCTGTATGTGGCTCTGCAGTTGCTGTATAAACAATAACAAACTAAATAATTAGCTGAAAGCTTTAAAAAATTTTAAAATAAGGAAAAAGAGCAATTTCTTGGCGCAATATTTTCCATAATGTTGAGAATCATTTATTAATATTTTAGATGTATGTGCTTTCAGTAATTTGTAGCAGTTTTTTGTCTGCCAGGAAATGTCCTTGACAGTAATAAGCACAGAAGGGGAGTAGATTGAAACCCAGCATGTGACACTGAAGACCACAAAACACTGGTAAAGCCGACGGTTTAGCAAAGTACCATTAGGATTCGTCTCCAGCCATTGTCAGTAACATGTAACTGACAATGTACTTGTTCAAAAAACACGTAGTATACCAGTACATCAGATGAAAGTATGACCTGTTGCCATAAGCTTGTAACTTTTGCACTCAAGGTTTAAGGGATACCAAAAGGAACTTTCAGCAGTGTCGAGATGCCACCATTAACCTGTACCACATAATTCCGAGTTTTAATGACCCTGAGGAAGACGCCTTTTGAAAACATTGTGGAAAAATGCTGGTTATCAGCATTTTCTCCTTTTTCCACATTGTTTTCTTCCCTTTCACTGACAAATTTTACGTTTTGAGTGACACATATTTTGTTATTTGCAAATGCTTTTGTTTTGGATAAATCTAAAATTTTGTCATTTGGTGAAGAATTAAAAAACACAGCTGGTTCAATTTGGCCTTGTTACTTCCATGCTCAGGGATTAATCCTTTGCCAAATAATTTTGAGTTTTAATGACCCTGAGGTAGAAGGCCTTTGAAAACATTGTTTGAAAAGGAGAAAATGCTTGTAACCAGCAGTTTCTTCTTTTCCAACATTGTTTTCTACGTTTTCAAAGATGACCCCAAAAATTTGAGCAAAATTTAATTTGTCCATAAATACTTTTGACTGGGACAAGTCCAAAATTTTGTCATTTGGTAAAGAGTTAGGGGATACCATCAGGACTGGTCAGCAGAGTCGGGGTACTGGTACTGTACTAGTTTAATTGCCTCTTTACTTACCACTGAGGATGTAGAGGTTACCATAAAGACCTGATTGAAGGTAATCCATCCATAGTCCCCAATGCATCATTTGCATCAAGTCTGATTGAATGGCCTCAAATAAAAAGAAGTTTACAAATTCTGATGATAAAACGAAAGAAGACCATGACAACTGCATACTTGAGTAATTTCTCTAATTGCTGCGATGTTTTTATGAGCTATCAGCTGCAGGATTGTCACAATCCATTTGCAAGAAGGGAAGTATAATTTTACTTAGGAGCCATGCTCTGTGAAAAGGGGGCTTAATGCATCTGCAAAAAAGATCGACCCAAGTCAGCCTGCTCAGTACGCTCAGGCTGACCTGGGCCAACACTTCTCTATTGGTCAATTTTCTGTATGTCCAAGGACCAGTCTCTGGCTTGGCCAGTTTCTTTCTGAGGATTGATGATAGTCATTTGCCACAGGATTCATTTCTCTCCCACTTTTGACCATTGTTTCTACGATAGTTATGTGGGAAAGCAGCCAGTGGCTTGGAAAGAAAGTTGTGCAGAGTACTGGTAAAAGAAACTCCAGGAAAGCATTGATAGTTGCACTGGCTGCCACAATATAACTGAAATAATGTTTAAAACGGCATTTAAACACCATGCAATTAATCAATCAACCAGGGACCAGTCTATCTCAAGATAGAGTTGCTTGTTAAAAGCGATGACTTGCATGGTACTATGTATTACAGAGATGCGGTAAGCCCCCTTTTGCCAAAGTGTGGCTCATATTTAAGTTATGATCCCAAGCATTATAACAAGGAAAATACAAAAGCCACCTTATGTCTACAGAGAAAAACAATTCTTTCAGAAATATTAAGTACATTTTATTGTTCCACATCTTAACTGATTAGTCGTAAGATTGCTGAAAATTTGAGGTCGATGTTTTACATCAGACAACCTTATACCAAACAAACCTGTGCTTGTACAAACCTTAGGAAGGTTTATAAAAAACATTGTGGGAAAAGGAGAAAACGCTGGTTACAAGCATTTTCTCCTTTTCCCACAATTTTTTTCTACCTTATCAAAAACACATTCCTTCATTTGAGCCAAACTGGACTGCACAGTGCAGTCTGATGCCAAATCCAACTGTCCAATATATATCTAACAAAAATATGAAAAATACATCCAGATTTGCCTGTTTCTTTACCGACTGAAAGCCCGGCCAGGTAGCTTGGTGGTTAGCATACTTACTTAGTGACATGGTGGTTGCGAGTTCAATTCCCAGTTGAGGCAAACTAACTTTCTGGCGATTTTTCACCTCTCACCTCTGATGCATGTGAGAAAGTAGTCAGTGGCTTGGAAAGAAAGTTGTGTCAGTACTGGTGTAAGGAAAGCCAGAGTATGTGCACTGAATGCTGTGGTATGACTAATGCTGTTAAAACTGTGTTAAACTGCAATACAAACAAATTTACTGACTGAAATATTTGTTTAATTCAGTCTGCATGAAAGATCAAATTGAACTACTTAATTTTAGACATAGTAGATCCAACATTGAAATATTCTTTATTATCTGACATTCATCAACGCTGTATATAGAAATCAATATCTGTCTGTATCAGCGTTTTAACCATTCAACAATCCTGTGTTTTTTACAACCAGGACATCTGTCCAAATCTTTGTCGTTAGTTAAACTTTCAACTCTCCTCTGCAAAAGTGATAGACTTGTCATCAAAATGAAATATTTCATCATCATAAATGTTCTCTGGAAGAGGTCTGTCAAAGTCATCTGGGTAACAGGTCGGCATTGCCATAGATCCTGGGTTTTGAGAGCGCTTGTCAATATGTTTGGCTAACGAGGAGTCATACACTCTGACAAAACAGTGGAGAGGCCCCGGAACACCAAAAGATACATACATCACATTGTACTTTGTGTTTATTCTCCAGATCTGGAATACAGACGTTTTCATAATAATAATGAATAGTTTATTTTGAATGATATTTTAGCCCTAAAAGCCCTTGATTAACTCTTTGTCAAATGACAAAATTTTGGTACTAGTCCAAATTCAAAGCAACTGCAGACATCAATTTCAAGCTGGCTCAAATGACAGAATTTGTTAATGATAGGGTAGAAAACACAATGGGAAAAGGAGAAAATGCTTGTCGCCAGCATTTGCTTCTTTTCCCACTGTTTTCGAAATCCTCTTTTGGACGAAAATACAAGCTACAGACTAGCTACTAAGAAAGATTTTTTATCATACAGGTTCAATTAAACATGTGGACAATACAGACAGAGATCAGACTGCATGTTCTGTGCAGTCTGATCTTAATCTCTGTTTTCCGCAAAATTCCTTGTTTTTGCCCATGAAAATGAAAGGACTAAACACTATTTTAGACATTATTATTGCAACAGCTCACTTATTCACGTGGTTCCAGGATTTCAATTGTGCTTGGCTTAGGCTCTGCAGTGCCTTCCCCATGGGCACTCCCTAAAAATAAGCAGCGCTCTGGCTATGACAGAACCAAGATCCCCTCCACAAATCAACCACTTCATACACTTGACCACCAAGGACTGCCCGGAGTTACAACCATTAAATCTTTACCAAATGACAAAATTTTGAACTGGTCCAAATTGAAAGCTGTTGCAGACGTAAAGTTAAATGTGGTTCAAATGATGAAGTTTGTCTCTGAAAGAATAGAAAACGTGGGGAGAGGAAAAAAATGCTGGTTATCAGCAGTTTCTCCTTTTCCAAAAATGTTTTCAGAAAGTGTCTTCGGGTTGTTAAAACACAGAACTGTTTGGTATAGGGTTAAACCCAATAAATATAGCTTAGGTAATTCTTGGACATTCCAAATGGAGGGTTACCTGGAAATTTTCCTTTTCCCATTGTTATCTATTCTTTCACAGAAAAATCCCATCATTTGAGCAACATTTCATTTTCCATCTGACAGGCCTTGAAAAAGTGAGCAACTTTGCAAATGAGGTATAGGGGATTGAAGACAAGTCTGAGCCTATTGTACCAGAAAAAGCGATGTTTTTGTCCTGTAATCAAGTTACAAATGGGATTCGAATTCTTCATAATTTCATCAGCTTGACATTGATAAACGCTTTTCAAAGCAGTCAAACACCCAGAAAATATTGATCGATGTAGTGTAAATCGCCATCCCATATCGTCTCCTTTATTCAATGCCATATGCATGTTGAAAAATTACAATTAAAATCAACCCGAGCCAAATTGAATGGTGCGAATTGAATAAGGTAAATTCTACTAACAAAATGATTAGAAATGCGTTATTTTAAACCGGTTATTAAATGTTATCATTCTTTCCGATTTTTCCGGTACATTCCATCGGCATTTTAGTCATGTCCGTTTATTGCTATAAATAGAAAACTGATGACTCGGTATTGGGCGCCTGCGAAAATTTGTTAGAAAATGACGGACATCAGAAGCTTCTTTGGAAAGAAAGACGATGAGATGCTTAAGTCTTGCATTTTAGGAAATAAAAAGTTATGTTTGAATTTTTCATTCTTAATTATATCTTTCCTGCAGGACGAGTAAAAAGCAATGAAGGACGAGTGAATTTTTTATCCCACTTGTCCTGCAGGACAAGTGGACCTTGAATAAATTTTCAAGCCCTGATCTGCCAATGTATCCACTAAGAAAGAATTTTTTTTGTGTGGTAAAAAGCTAAATCAATACAGGCAAACCTAAAAGATACTTCATATGAGCCGTGCTCTTGCATAAGGGGGTTAAAAGCATCTCTGTGATGCACAATACCAATCAAGTCATCAAATAACTATGGATCAAAAAAATCTATTTTGTGTAATAACCAACTGAATGATGAGGTAGACTGGTCCTTTGACATGCAAAAAAAAGAGGGTCATAATGGCCCTGTATCGCTCCACTGGCTAATATGTGAAATCCCTACATGCCAAACATTACAATACTTGGCCAATTAGTTTTGAACATAAGACCCCTGAGACAAGACTAAAATTGGTAGCCCTAGTTCATATGGTTATTAACAAGAAGATTTCTAAAGATTTCACTATATAAGCCCACGTAATACTTCTGACCCCTCGGGATGAATCAAATTCCACCCTAGGGCTATAATTTACGCGCTCTTGGTGAAGGCCCTCTAGATATAGCTACATGCAAAATTTGGTAGCCCTGCGCTTTATGAATAAGTACAGGGAGATTTCCTAAGTTTTCTCTATATAAGCCCATGTAAAACTTGTGACCCCCAGGGCAGGGCCAATTTTGACCCAAGGGCTATAATTTGGGCACTCTTGGTAGAGGCCCACTAGATAAAGCCACATGCAAAATTTGGTAGCCCTAGGCCTTATGGCTAGGTACAGGGAGATTTCCTAAGTTTTACCTAAATAAACCCATGTAAAACTTGTGACCCCCGGGGTGGGGTCACATTTGACCCAAGGGCTATAATTTGGGCACTCTTGGTAGAGGCCTACTAGATAAAGCCACATGCAAAATTTGGTAGCCCTAGGCCTTATGGCTAGGTATGAGAAGATTTTTAAGTTTTCCCTATATAAGCCCATGTAAAACTTGTGACCCCCGGGGTGGGGTCAAATTTGACCCCAGGGCTATAATTTGAAGAAACTTGATAGAGGCCCACTAGACAAAGCTACATGCCAAATTTGGTAGCCCTAGGCCTTTTGGTTTCGGACAAGAAGATATTCAAAGATTTTCAATATTTTTCAGTTTTGTTGCCATGGCAACTAGAGTTTTTGAAGGAATCGAATTCTTTCAAGAAATTCTGAAGAGGACAATGGCAGGATCATTTCTGTGAAGTTTCATCAAAATTGGATGGGTAGTTTCAGAGAAGAAGATGTTTAAAATAAAAGTTAGCGCACAGACGGACGGACGCACGACGGACAACGGGCCATGACATAAGCCTGCTGGCCTTCTGCCAGTAGAGCTAAAAATTACCAAAAGCAAAAATGTTTGACCTAGTTAAGCCTGCACAGGGTGTGCAGGTTGACCTGGGTCAATACTTTTTGCAGATGTATTAACCCTTTATCAAACGACAAAATTTTAGACTGATCCAAGTTGAGAGCAATTGCAGACGACAAAATAAATGCAACTCAAAAATTGAAATTTGTTCTGGGAAGGGTAGAAAACATTGTGAGAGAAGGAGAAAATGCTGGTCACCAGCATTTTCTCCTTTTCCCACAAGGTTTTCAAAAGCCTTCCGTCTCAGGGTCGTTAAAAGTCGGGATTGTGTGGTAAAGACTTAAACCCCTCTTTTCATAGAGATGGCTCAATCATGCTCTAGGTATGCTTGTATTGATATTTCCTTTTCCCAGACAAAACACAACTACTGGCTCACAATACTCACTTTCATTCCTTTTGCCACTCTCCATCTATCCCCCATCAATCCAGGTAGCTTGCTACCTTTCCACAAACCTGATTTACGCTGAAAAAGAGGTAAGCAATGCTCTGTGAGAAGGGGGTTTAAGTACTGACCCAGGTCAGCCTGCCTAGTCTGAATAGGCTGACTCGGGTCGAACTTTATGCTTTTGGTAAATTTTCTGCATGCCATTCTTAATGGACAGGCTAGCATTGGGAGGGTGCTCCAGAAGTTGGCTCAAACCTTTTTGCTGTCCATCCCGTCCTATAATTAGACAGAGTGACAATGTACTTTAAACAGGACAAACATACTCCAAATGGAACTGCTGTATTTCCATCCTAAATGGGATGTGTTATGATGTGGTGCTGTTGGAAATCAATTGGCAGTATGTTTGCAAACCAACTGAGATTACAAGTTCTACACAGACCACAACCACTTTATGACCTTTTGTAGGATTGGGTAAAATGCTCTAAAAACTATTTTAGTGTGATGGGTGCTTTACCAGCATTTCCTCCTTTCCCTAGAATGCTTGTAAAAGCTCTCATCTGATGAAAACAGAGTTTTTGTTCAAGGCTTAAAGAAGTGAACATCATTGTTAATTAAGATAGATAATTGTTTTCATAAAAAGGCATTAATTTAATATTTAAATACCCCTGATGACATTGTTCCTGGTCGTCTGTGCGTTTTGGTTGAACCATGTGATGCTGGCATACCAGAAAATCCCCACCTCTTCATGACGCCTTGAAAACCATGGTCAATTCTGCAACAAAGTCATGCATATAGCACTTACACTTTCTTACAACCAAAGCGGTGCAACAGATACAGAGCTCACAAAACCCAGACAGGTGCATATGACAACATTGCTTGACCCTTTACCAAATGACCCCGAGCAACCAAGCTTTTGAAAACAGTGTTGAAAAGGAAAAAAATGCTGGCGACCAGCATTTTCTCCTTTTACCACAATGTTTTCTACCCTTCGAAAGACAAATCCCTTTAGTGAAGCTGCATTTAATTTTCAAATACTTTTCACTTTAGACAAGCCAAAAATTTTGTTGTTTTTGAAAGAGTTAACCAAAGGACTTAACAAATGCATTGCTTAGAAAAACCAACTAGGCAAACACAGCAACACTGCCTGAACAGAGCACTGAATGCAGATAGCAGACTGAAGCTTCTAACATTTCAACAAAGCACTTCAAACTCAGCTATCATCCACATCTGTCAAGACTGACAGTGCAGTTAGTAACATATGGAGCTTAAAACCCAGGGCTCGCCAGTTGGATTCCACAGCTAGGTGTAACTCTTTCCCAGAATTTATGATATCATAAATGACTATCTAGTCATTGCCACAGGATTCATTCCTCTCTAAATGCTCAATTATGTTTTGAAGATGTTTATGTGGGAAAGCAGTCAGCTCTTTGGAAAGAATAGTGTGCATAGCACTGGTAACAAAGAAACTCACAGAAAGAATGTATAGCTGCACTAGCCACCATATTATACTCATAATATTGAAGTGACATGACCTAATTGATTGAATTTGCGTTTATTTATCATCGCCACCGGTTGCCCATATGGGCGAAGCCCCCTGAATATTGTTACGGGGATAGCGCAGATACAGGACGAAACCTATCTTAAGTTACGCCTAGTTCTTTTACGTGCTCGGCGTATAGCTCCGTCACATGGGACCTCGGTTTAACATCTCATCCGAAAGATTATTAGTAATTTTAGATGGCCAGCCATGGGGATCGAACCCACACCCTTAAGTGACTCGAAACATGTTCACGAGTCCTACGCTCTACCTATTGAGCTATGTGGGCTGGTCAATGACATGACCTGATTGAATTTGCGTTTATTTATCGTCGCCACCGGTTGCCCATATGGGCGACGGCCCCTGAAGACTGTTAGTATTGTTACAGGGGATAGTGCAGATACAGGACGAAACCCATCTTAAGTTACACCTGGTTCTTTTACGTGCTCGGTGTATAGCACCGTCATACGGGACCTCGGTTTAACGTCTCATCCGAAAACTATTAGTAATTTTAGATGGCCAGCCGTGGGGATCGAACCCACACCCTCAAGTGACTCGAAACATCACATTCACGAGTCCTACGCTCTACCTATTGAGCTATGCGGGCTGGTCGATGACATGACCTAACAAACCAATTTATCTATATCCAAATACTACAAAACTATGAATGGGTTGATCTCATTTGCATATAATGTGCTTGAGTCATCATGCATAAAATGAGGCAGGAAAAACATTAATTTTTTAGACAAATCTCAGTTATAAACATTGGCAGATGACACAATCAATGTGGTTTTAATTTACCTCTTTACCAAACGACAAAATATTGGACTAGTCCAAATTGAAAGCATTTGCAGACAACAAAATAAAGGTGGCTCAACTGATGAAATCTGACCTTGATAGATCACAAAACGTTGTGGGAAAAGGAGAAAATGCTGGTTACTAGTATTTTCTCCTTTTCCCACCATGTTTTCAAAAGCCCTTTTTCTCAGGATCATTAAAAGTCGGGATTGTGTGGTAAAGGGTTAAATGATGCAACCTGTTTTTGAAGGGTAAAATATATCATGGGAAAAGAAGAAAATACTGGTTACCATTATTCTATCCCTTTCCCACAATGTTTTGTACCCTATCACAGACAACTCCCAATGTTATAGCCACAGTTGATGTGTCTTCTGCAAATGCTTTCAATTTGGGTAAGTCTAAAATTTTGCTATCTAGTATAGGCTTTATGGAGACGATTCAGATTTTAATAGTCTAACCAAACTTTAAAAAAAACTTGAGGCCCTTGAGGGCCTGCATTGCTTTAATGGCAGTGATTTTGCTTATTTTCTAGCACACATCATTATGCAGGCATGGTGAATTGAACAAATAGTGAAATAATTGAAGTGCAATTTCTAAAACCCGATTGTTTGGAATCCAGCCAAATTTGATAGGGTTTCAGTGCTCATTGTATTAAACAATCCCTGCAAGTTTCAAAGAAAAGTGACCAATTTTGTGGACTGTGTCGAGTAAACAAGACTTAGCCATCAAATGGCTGCTTTTCCTACTAAACTAATGGCTGGATTTTTCTTCATTTGTAATAGGATTCAATCCGTGTATGATACAAATAAACTGTGCAAGTATCAAAAGAATTAGATAAAAAAATGCAGACTTTATTGCGTAAACAAGAAATGTCAATCTTCAACTTTAAATGGCAACTTTTCCCTTACTAATAGTCAGATATTTTTCAAAATCAATAGCGTTCAAGCTATTGATAATAGAAAGCAACTGTGCAAGTTTCATGAAAATCCGGCATCAATTGCAGACTTTATTGCATAAACAAAAAATGGGAATTTTCAACTATAAATAGCTTTTTTTCCCTTACTGATTGTCAAACTTTTTTTTGAAAATCAACAGGCTTCAAGCTATTGATGAAATAAACAAACTGTGCAAGTTTCACGAAAATCCAATCACTAATGCTAACTTTATCGTGTAAACAAGAAAAAGACTAAAGGACTGACGGACAGACAGACAGATGGACGGGCGACAGACACCATACCATGACATAAGCTCTGCTGGCTTTCAGCCAGTAGAGCTAGAAATTATCACTGAATTAAGTAGGCCAATAGTAAAAAACAATCAGTAAAGACAAAGACAAAAGTAAGAAAAAAATATTTTCTATGGTATTTCCTTAATAGACTATATAGCCGCTTTACTTATTTAAGATTTCGTACCAGAGTTTTGCAAACACTTGTGTGAATTCACATACCCGTAATAAATAATATTTACTATGAGGATTCATATTCAAATCCGTATAATGACATCTTATTTGATGTGATAAAAAAACAGATGCAGTTGCAGATTGCAAAATGACCATCCTGTTATTCAAACTCACAAAATTCCACCTTTTTTATTGAATGTAACCATACAATTCATACAATTGCGCAGAAAAATATATCTAGTTTTATTTATTGGTATTTTATACAAAATTTTGATTTACAGCACAAAAACTAAATATACACCTTTAAGCCTTTGAGGATAACAAATCTCTGCACTGAGTAGATATAACGCAGAAAGTTAGAAGAGATATGGATTCAGACAAACTGTTTTACCATGAGAGGAACAGATATGCCACATACCAACTATTTTGAATTACACTCTTAATCATATTCTACATTTAACCATTAAAGACATTCCCAAAGTTTTAACAAGCCTGAAAAAAAAAAAGGCTTTTAAAAACTTCGTGGGAGAAGAAGAAAACTACCATTTTGCTCTTTTCCAATAATGTTTTCTAGCCTTTCAAAGGCAAATCAATCTTTTGAGCAATTTATGAAGCCCCACCCCTTTAATTGCAAAAGTAACTCCCTTACAGCTTAAGTGAAGAATACTTGGTACTTACGTTCTGGCTGAGCAGTCTACATAGTCCCCAACCTTAAAATGTGTGACATTTAAAGGAGTTCCTGAAATTGTAGAACAACAACTGTAATAAAGTTATCCTTTCTACATCGACTTTTAAGCAAATTCTTATAATTTAGATAAGTCACTCTCCATGGTTCCTTCCTTACATCCTTACAGCTACAGAGATAAAACGCTATTAAAACTTGAAAGTGTGTACTTTCAGCTGTGTAAACACACATATACTACCACTATATAGTATATGGTTTAAGGGATAGAAAAACAAGGGATTTGTCCTCATTTAAAACCAGAAACAACAGCAGTGATTGCTTGGAAGGCCTCCAAAACATGAAATGCACTTTCTATCTGTTGTAACCTTTGCAATCTTTCAGCTATCAGGGGCAACGTTTTGCATGAAGATACAAGAAGGATAATAGTTTCATAAAATAAGGATGAAGTGGGTTAAAAAACTAGCTGAGAACTGCCTGAAACGAGTAAAGTTATATCTTTAAACAGAACCAGTGCTCCATTTTGATATGGGTAGTTCCACAAGCTGACTCAGCTTACCACAAGATTCAAACAGAAATCCTCTAATGTGAGAGACCAATACTCTATCATTACTCAAACACTACTAGGAGCATGAGCTGTAACAATGGAGTATGGTGATCTTGTAATTATTCCTTTACCAAATGAAGAAATTTCAGACTTGTCTGAGTTAAAAACTTTTGCAGACAACATATTAAATGGGGCTCTTATGATGAAATTTGCATCTAAAGAGGAAGAAAACATTGTGGAAAAGGGAGAAAATGCTGGCTACAAGCATTTTCTCCTTTTTCCACAATGTTTTCAAAGTCATCTTCTTCAAGGTTGTAAAAAGGTTAACAGGTAAAAGGTTAACAATTTTGATAGAAACAAGTTATTTCGTTGAAATGATATCCCCTGCCGAAAAAGACCTTTTTTTGATAGAAACATATAATAGGTATTGTGTTTTGCATGTACACGTGGCCTTTTTGTTATTGGTCCATAATGAAATTATACATTAAGCCCCCCTTTTCCATGGCATGGCATTTCATTAAATTAAAAAAAAAATATGATTGTCTGTGGCATATGATTAACAATATAAATAAGAAGTTTCATAAATTTTTGCATTTTAATGGAAATATACATCAAGTCCCCTTTTCCCATGACACAGCATCAAATAAAAAAAAAAAAAAAAACTACATCAGCATACTATCATAAGGAACATATGTATGAAGTTTCATCAATTTTCATCAAGAACTTTAGAAGATATCTGTATGGATGGACGGACAAACTGACAGACAGGTGGCCAACACAAAAACTATATCTCCTCGCCTTCGTCAGAGGTTAAAAATAATCTTACCTGGAGCTGGTGCTGCATCAGGAGTCACTAAAAATCTGGTCAACCTTCGCTTTGGTGGTAAACCTACTTTAGTGAAAATATTCACATAGTCTGGATGTAGCTACAAATAAATACACTAACATTACATTTTCTCACTTTAGAAATTGGAAAAAGACTTGAATGCAATATTGGAAAAGGCAAAAATACTAGTAATCAACCTATTCTCCTTTTCCCTCATTGTTTTCCACCCTTTCTATAATACAATCTTCTGAGCCACATTCGTCATCTTTGAATTTAGACAAGTTAAACACATTTTAATGTACTGATTTTATAGCAAAATGCAGAAAGGCTAAACATAACATCTGGGTTTCAACTCTGACAGCATACAACTTTTTATCAAGAGAAACTAGCAACTTTTGCGGTGTGGACTTAATACGAGAAAAACAATAGAATCAAATTGGACTATAATTCCAAATCAAAAGTTTTGACAAAAAACCGTGACAGCCCCTTTAACCCTTTATCAAATGACAAAATTCAAGGCTCAAGCAAACTGAAAACATTTGCAGATGATAAATCAAATGTTGCTCAAATTAATGGATCTGTCTTGACAAGAATAGAAAATACTGTGGGCAAAGTAGAAAATGCTGGTTACCAGCATTTTCTCTTTGTCCAACAATGCTTTCAAAAGCCTTCTACCTCAGGGGTCGTTAAATCACGGGATTGTGTAGTAAAGGTTTAAATACTCCAATGTCATGTGAATTTTTACATGGGAAGAAAAAGAAGAAGAGAAACACACTGGTTAATGCAATTGAAAGTTTTGACAAAAATCAACATATCTGCCTGTAAAATGCAACAATTAGATGTTTTTTATAGAATGAAAATGTCTGTTTTGTCACCAATTACAGGATAACCAAAAAAAGGCTTACATTCAATGGATTAGAGCTGATTGCTCCGACAACTGCTGCACCCCAGTTACTTCTCGTTGGCAACCATTTTGGATTGAATCCTGGGTAAGTTTGATATTCCTCCGGAGGTATGTATTTAATGACATGGTTGTCTACAATCTAAAACGAAATACTTTCCTTAACCCTTTACCATAAAATCCCAAATTTTAATGACTGGGGAGGAACAACCCTTTTGAAAACATTGTGGGAAAAGGAGAAAATGCTGGTAACCAGCATTTTCTCCTTTTCCCACAATGTTTTCTACCCGTTCAAAAACAAATCTCATCATTTGAGCCATTCATCATATTGAGTCGTATCATTTGGTGACATTTTATTTGACATCTGCAATTGCTTTCAATTTGGACAGGTCGAAGATTTTGTCTCCTGCTACAGAGTTAGCCCTTCCAATGCTAGGGGTAACTTTAGGTCCTTTTATGAATAGTGTAGCTCAATACCAGATTTAACAGAATGTCAAGAAAAATTTAATATAATACACAGTCGAGATTCAATCAACAAGTTTGAGCAGATCTATCCAAATTCTTAGTGACATCGACCTGGAAAATTTGTTTTAAACCTACTTCACCAACCAGTATGACTCATTATAAGAAAATCCTGTGTATTTACTACCCTGAAGGAGGAGACTTCTAAACAAATTCTATGAGGCTCACATGATGGAGTTTGACTATGAAAGCATAAAACCACTATTGAGAATGGAGAAAATGCTGGCTACATCCATTTTCTCCTTTTTCCACAATGCTCTCAAAGCCCTGCTTCATTAGGATTATTAACACACTGTATCATTTGGCCAAATGTTAAGACATCAAAAAATATAATTAATTAAGAGTCAAAACTTGCTCATGCATTGAACAAACCTGTAGTAAAATGGTCATTATTCTGGAGCCATCTTTCTTCCACATGGGCTGGGAGCCAATTTTAACTGCTAAAACCCCACATCTTCTAGTGCTGAAACATGACAATAATACATGTATTATACAGAGCTAGAGACAGGGAACCTATGAGGGGGGAGGGTGTCAAAGAGCAATATCACATGTGTCCTTTACTAAAGTCTATGTTGTGGATAGTGGATACTAATCAGAATAATCTAGCTGAAACAACTGTGTCATGCTCAGTCCACGCAGACTGACCTGGGACGAAATGTTTTGCTATTGGCCAATTTTCTGCATGTAAAAGGACCATTCTACTACTGATTCGGTTGATTGCTAAACAGAAAAGATTTTATGGATCCTTAATTATGTAATGACTTGCTTGGTATAATGCATCATGGAAACACATTAAATCCCCTTTTGCCAAAGTATGGCTCAATTCTAATGGGTACTTCCACAACACAGGTTTTAGAAAAGAAATAATATTTCTAGGATCTGCATATTCAGCTTATCTTGACTTTGATAATACAAACCAAAGTGTTTCAGTTGTAAGTAATGCATTTCATGAAAAGGGTTTTCTATTCCTCTATATGAGCCATGCTCTGGCAAAAGGGGGCTTAATGCATCTGCGAAAAGTATCGACCCAGGTCAGCCTGCGCAGTCATTGCAGGCTGACCTTGGCCGAAACTTTTCGCTACTGGTCAATTTTCTGTATGTCCAAGGACCAGTCTACCTCATGATTGAGACGGTTGTTATAAAAAGTGGCTGTTATGGATCAATAAGTATGGGATGGCTTCCTTGTTATGATGGATTTACGGAGATGCACTAAGCCCCCTTTTGTCTTAGCATGGCTCATATATTGTTTACCTACCATGAGCATGGCTCAGAAAGAGAGCTGCTACTGCAGCTGTCGTAAAAACTTCCTATCTAAACCTTTAAAACAAAAGCCCCAATTTTAATGACCTTAACTCTTTACCAATCAATGAAATTTTTGGACTGGACCAAATTCAAAGCATCTGCAGACAACAAATTTAATCTTGTTAATATGATGATTTCTGACTTTGATAGGGTAGAAAATATTGTGGGAAAAGGAGAAAATGCTGGTTACCAGCATTTTCTCCTTTTCCCACAGAGTTTGCTATAGGCTTCTCTCTCAGTGTCGTTAAAAGTCAGGATTGTGTGGTATAGAGTTAACTCTTTACCAATCAATGAAATTTTTGACTCTTCCAAAGTCAAAGCATTTTCAGATGACAAAGTAAATATGACTCAAATAATGAAAGTTGTCTTTGATTGAGTAGAAAACATTGTGGGAAATGGAGAAAATGCTGGTTACCAAAACTTTCTCCTTTTCAGACAATGTTTTCAAAAGCTTTCCTCCAGAGGGTCATTAAAACACATGATTATTTGGTAAAGGGTTAAGGAAGATGGCCTTTGAAAACATTGTGGGAAAAGGAGAAAATTCTGTATTTTCTCCTTTTCAAATAATCTTTTTCTTCTCTTTTAAAGACAAATCCATTCATTTCATTTTCATTTTGTCTGAAGTTGGACAAGTCTAAAATTTTGCAGTGTGATAAAGTGTTAACAGTAATCTAACAAAATTTCAGAAATTATGAAAGATGGATGAAAAGAGAAAACACTGTGACAAAGAAGACTTAACCCTTTACTCCATAGATACTCATTTTGATGTATCAACAACAGACAGCTTTTGAAAACATTGTGGGAAAAGGAGAAATTGCTCGTAACGAGCAATTTCTCCTTTTCCCACAATGTTTTCCACTCAATCAGATATTTGTATCCTCATTTGTCCATATTTTTGACATCATATCTTTATTTGCTGCTGAAATGGAAGAGCCTCAAATTGGCATATCAGATAAAGGGTTAAATGAATGTATATACTCAGTATTCCACTCATTCCTTGGCCAAGGTTCATTTCTAAGGGGGGAAGTTTGCATGTGTTGTTTAACCAAGTCATCTTCTAAAATCTCTTTACTCTCTTCTGTCAAGGGGTCATATAAAACTGGATCAGGATTTTGTTTAAGATGCCATGGTTCTGATTGAGGTCTTTGTCTTGGATAAGATTTCCTGTGGCGTCTCTGCTGATATGACAGACAACTGCAAGAGAAATTTACAGAAAGGATATAAATTTCAACTTGTTATATATGTTTGCTCACTTTTGCAGAGATCATTCTAAGAGTATTCAGTAGAAGGACATCAAAACTAGGGAGAGGGGAAGCTTAAACCTCACAGGAAGGGAGAGGGGGTTTCTGACAATTATGATAAATATTAAAATATTCATTTTGGCCATTGTCAATGGAACTAAAGCTCTGCTTCAAAAAAGAAACATTGTAATAGCCTTTTTTTTGTTTTGGATGTCACTCTGTTTGTGTTGTTCTATCCCCCAAATTAAATAGCTTGTTTATCACTAAATGATTTTTTTTCCAATGATTTGTCATTTCATGCAATTTCATGGTTGATTTTGTCAATGGTTTTTCAACAAAGCAGACACTGTGAATCAAAGATCAGTCTGATCTTGATCTACAGTGGCCACATAGGCAGCTATAATTGTGACAGGTGCTTTAAGGGGTAAATATCCCTACAGAAAATAATATTGACAAAAAATAAAAAGTTAGGAACACATTTAACCTTACAGTAAACTTAATAAGGCATTTAATGTACTACTGAATCAATGCTGCTTCTTTTTGTCAAACTTCTTTCTTTTTGGATAGATGTGCTCTCTTTTGTCTTTTATATTAGTTGCAGTGGTCTTAGCTGTAAGACCACCCCCCTCCTATGTTAACTACCACACAATCCCGACTTTTAACGACCCTGAGAAAGAAGCCTTATAGAAAACATTGTAGGAAAAGGAGAAAATGCTAATAACCAGCATTTTCTCCTTTTCCCACAATGTTTTCTACCTTGCTGAAAACAAATTTCAATTTTTGAGTTAGGTTTATTTTGTTGTCTGCAAGTGCTTTCAATGTGGACCAGTCTAAAATTTTGTCGTTTGGTAAAGAGTTAAGTAGGGTTTTTAAATTCTCTTATAAATAAAGATATCTGTTTTTCTGGTGAATGAACATAGGAATTATTTCCTGTTTTATATTCTTCAGTGTGTGTATGCAAGTCAGCTGATAGAAGTCATTATCAAGGCTAAATAAGACAGATTGAAGAGCCTTTGATCGGTTGAGGTCTTTTTGACATTTGTTTTGTCACGAGTTTTCGTGTTTTTTTTCCATGACGATTAATCTTTGAAAACAACTTTTTGTGTGTTTTGACATATATAACAATAAATATCTTTTAAAAAAGACAGATGGGATATGAATATTTAAATTCGTTTGTAGTATAATACAAAGAGAAATGATGAAAACAGTTCTGAAAGTAGCTTCTTTTAAATTGTTTTGCATATGGTTGAAAGCAGAATTTTCAATAAGATTTAAGAATGAAGAAGCTCTCGTAATGGGCGTTATTGAGCAATACATTAATTCTCATGTTTAATGTAAAATGAGAGTCGACATTCTGCCATGTTTCGGAATATATCGTTTGTTCTGTTTTTTATTAATTAATCATGTTTAAATAAAGGTCTGTTTAGACCATACGATAAAAATCTTTAAAAAGAAAACAAAGTAGATTTGCATGTTTTTGTACAAAAATGAAGCACCTTTCAAACATCGACTATTTGTCGTTATCAGAAGGCGGGGTTTTATCACCCCTCTCAATGCTTGACCACACCCACCTACTTTTATTAAGAGTAATCTAGTAGAAACCCAGTTTCTTCGCTAACAACGCAATAAAATCGATTGTTCCCCCAGGTAGGCATAGTTATTCACATTTCGAATTAAATCACCAAATTCAAGACATAACATCTTTTTTCATTGTGACAAGAAACGAAATCATTTGTTTCACACCCGTTTCGTGTAAGACAATAGAGTGGTAGCCTGCCGTCGCAACTTGTATTCGGTTTTACATGAGGAAAAACAGGTACTAAATCTCTTACACTAACCAAAATAGAAAACTCGCCAATACTCATTGCTATTAGTTTATCCATATGATTTAGATTATGGATGTTTAGCTAGAGTTTAACATCTGCATGGCCAAAAAGTACATCCTTACACAGGTAAATGTGATCATTACGTGATTTTCTAGTCATAAACACTTTTATCCAATGTCGGTAAATTTCTACTGCGACCTTTATTTTTTTGCGTAGTTTACCTATATTTGGCCAATCACAAAATGTGTAACCATTCATTTCCTCCTAGTACTGAAAGTAGGTCAAAAGTGAGATCATACAGCTACGCCGAAAAAGATTGATAAATCGTTTTTTTATGTGGTAGACCTAATACAGTATGGAAAAAATCCTGTTAAAAATTAATTGTGGAGAGGAAACTTCACACTAGATTTATGCGTCATACGAGTTTGGGCATATATGTCGATAGTCCCACAGCCATACTGATACCGGCTCTTTAATTAACATCTTGATTTTATGACCCATAACTGATGACTTTGTACGTCCGAGTATGAATTTCCTTGTTTTTGATAGAGAGTATTCAGCCGACGACAAGCTGTATTCACCTATTATATGGCCAATTCCTGTGCTAAGACAAAGACGAAGCACAACCATTCGAAATTTGAGATGGGAAAAAAACTCATGGTCTAGATTAGGCCAGATATTTTTCATAACTTGGTCCTGGTTCAGGGCTATCAATTTAGGAGCTGGGTTCTTTATTCTTGCCTCAGGAAACTTTGCTTCGCTGCAAAACGTGAGGCAGTTGCCTAGAAGTGAACAGTTGTCTGTATTTTTTTTTTTGGTACGTGTAAACCAATAATACAGTGGAAAAAGTGTGTCCAGTCTAAAATTTGATAACATAGAACGGTTTACAGCCACGAAATCGAGTCAATGTATAACTCGATTAAAAATATACGGACGCAGTCTATGGTCCATTCAGCCCCGAATAGTTTGGCACCTAAAATACAACCATTGTCGATTTCCTGCTTGAACTGTGGTCAATACCTGCATTTGATGATTTTTGGCAAGTTATTTAGTTAAAAAATGAGTCAAAACGCACAAATTTGTGCATCAGGGAAAACTCTGGCTAATACATCAGATTATTTTCTTTTTCTAGCATCTAATTGGGAAAAAGATACACTTTTTTTCGATTGGGAACGGGGCCGAAATTCCTCCCTGCAGGAAAGGAAGAAAATCCCCTGCTGATAGTATGTATGCATTACTGCAGCATATAGTTGATGCATCTTTGGATACATTGTTGATGGCAAGGAATAACTGGAAACAAAAAATGATGGCTCGATATCACAGTAAATTAATGTAAAAGGCCTTCGTTCTCTGAGTAACTTTGATATATGAGGGCTGTTCGATATGCAGTGCTCGCGCTGCCAATCGACATTATCGACAATTGTCGATTAATTAATTCAACTGTCGATTAATTCTTCCAATTGTCGATAAAAATTGTCGATTAATTTATTCCCAAAAAAGTCGGGTAAAATTCCCTTTACTTGCCTGGATCACGCGCTAATTTGCACCGGAAATGTGGTATCGCTTGTTTCACACCTCGGCGGACGCAACCTTTGGTAATCGACAGGTCACAGTTGGCTTGTATATTCCGCAACGCGTGTCATGTTATCGGTTGTTATTCTAAGCCGTTAATTGGAGAACGCGATTGTTTATTTCACGTTAAATTTTGATTGACCATTTTACTCGACGCAGTGATAGAATGCCTTGGATTTCAATACCCCCAGAAACGGCGATGGCGACTACAGGAAACCAATTAGATATCATAAATTCGTTTACATTGCTAATGTAAACCGGCGCTGTTTAAATGTCGGCGAACAAAAAGAAAACAATAATTCATAATTGAATTTAATTGACATGTTGACATTATTCTAATAAATCTTGTTCTTGAACGCTTAAAATCTTATCATTCTTCACTTACACGTCAACATGGGTCGTCCTAAACGAAAACTATCGCCAATTAAAAAAGATAATAAACGAAGGAAAATTAAACTGCATTTACAGTACTGGATTTAGCAGTGGTACCAGTGAATAGCAGTATGAACATTCAAATTAAATTTAAAGGTTTTGGTTGATAACCTGGTCCACTTCATTGTTTAGGTACTATCTAGTGAATGACTTTATTTCAGACATTTTATCCTCCTCATTGACCTTATTAGAAAATAATTAAGGTCAACAGATAATAAAGGGAGGTAATTCATCATGTAATAGAAAATTTTCTCTTTTACTTGTACACATCATTTATTACAATAAAAAAAAAAAGTTGTTTGATAAAGAAGTAACCATTCATCAAAAGAAACTAGGACTTAATTGTCTGTATGCTTTTATACAAATAATGTGGGAAAAGGAGAACTATCCTTAGGAAATGGTGTAGAACAAATTTTCCTTTTCCTACAATATTTTCTACAATGTAAGATTAAAATGAAATTTTGTCTTTTGGTAAAGGAGTAACCATTCATCAAAAGAAACTAGGACCTAAAAGCCTTTATGCTTTTATGTAACTATCGTGGGGGGGGGGGAAGCACTATCCCAGGAAATGGTATAGAGCAAATTCTCCTTTCCCACAATATTTTCTACAAGGTAAGATTAAATATATATGACCATTTTTTTATTATTATTATTGTAATGGAAATGATTATGTGAATGAAAGTTTGAAACTATGAGTAAAAAACAAAGTTAATGCTACATGTGCATGTCTTTTCTTTTAAACCAAACTTCGCGCGCT